>CM052812.1:69401069-69414793 GCA_028533885.1 Nasua narica | reverse complement strand
GAATATTATGCCTCCATCAAAAGGGATGAATATCCAACTTTTGTATCAACATGGACGGGACTGGAAGAGATTATGCGGAGTGAAATAAGTCAAGCAGAGAGAATCAATTATCTTACGGTCTCACTTACATGTGGAGCATAAGGAAAAACATGGAGGGCATTGTGAGAAGGAAGGGAAGGGTGAATGAGGGGAAATCGGAGGGGGTGATGAACCAGGAGAGACTGTGGACTCTGAGCAAGAAACTGAGGGTTTTGGAGGGGTGTGGGTGGGGGGTTGGGCAAGCCTGGGGGTGGGTATTGAGAAGGGCATGGATTGCATGGAGCACTGGGTGTGGTGCATGAACAATTAATCTTGTAACACTGAAAAAGTAAACATATTTGGGAAGAAAAAAAGAAGGGCCGTATGCACCCCAATGTTCATAGCAGCAATGGCCACAATAGCCAAACTGTGGAAAGAGCAGAGATGCCCTTCAACAGAAAAATGGATAAAGAAGATGTGGTCCATATATACAATGGAATATTATTCAGCCATCAGAAAAGATGAATATCCAACTTTTGTATCCACATGGATGAGACTGGAGGAGATTATGCTGAGTGAAATAAGTCAAGCAGAGAAAGTCAATTATCATATGGTTTCACTTACTTGTGGAACATAAAGAATAGCATGGAGGACATTAGGAGAAAGAAGGGAAAAATGAAGGGGGGGGAATAGGGGTGGGAGATGAACCATGAGAGACTGTGGACTCCAAGAAACTGAGGGTTTTAGAGGGAAGGGGGTTGTGGGAATGGGTTGACCCAGTGATGGGTATTAAGGAGGGCACGTATTGCATGGAGCACTGGGTGTTATATGTAAACAGTGAATCTTGGAACAAACACTACATCAAAAACTAATTATGTACTGTATGGTGACTAACATAACAATAAAAAATAAATAAATAAACAAAACCCAGCTCAGCCTAATTGAAGACAGGACTGCATTTACAACAGCAAGAAAGACAATGAAGTATGTAGGTATAAATCTAGAGAGAAATGTCCAAGACCTACATGGAATATGTAAACACCCCTGGATGATACAAAAGGGGCCGTGAATAAATGGGGAAACATCCGATGTTTCGGATGGAGAAACTCATTTTCACAAATATGTCAATTCCTCACAGGTCAGTTTGTAAAGGTAAAGGCAGTCTCAGAAAAATGAGTGATTATTTTTTAAGCTGAACCGAGACAGGTCACTTGTGAAGTTTGTTTAGAAGAACAAAGAAGGAACATTCACTAGGAGAACTGATGGAAGGTGAGTTACAGGGGTGAGGAGCAGAAGAAGTTAAACACGCTATGAAGTTTCTAGAATTGAAATATTGAAAGATAATATAAAGCTTCTATGACTAAACTAGAGTGGGATTGGCACTGTTATAGACCAGAGAAATGAAACAGAGTAGAAAAATCTGGAAATAGACCCACTAGCATATGGAAATGCAGTGCTTGATAGAGTTGGGATCTCAAGCCAGTGTCCTCAGTGAGGACTTATTCATGCTTTGGTCAGAAGAGTTTACAGTTATGGAGTGTCTTAGGTTGGATACTGTTCCCCCAAGTTCGTGTCCTTCCCCAGACCTCAGAATGGGATGTTATTTAGATATAGTCATTGCAGATGTAATTCATTGAGATGAGGTCATACGGAGTAGGGTGGGGAACATGACTGGTATCCTGATATGAAGAAATGCGACATGCATGGGGGAGAAGGCCATGTGACAATGGGGGGCCAAGATTGGGTGACATGTATGCAAACCAGGGAACCCAAGGATGGCCAGCAACTACCAGAAGCTGGAAGAGGCACAGAAGGGTTCTTCCCTAGAGCTTTCAGAGATAGCATGATCCTGCCGGCACTTTGATTTCAGGTTTGTTGCTTCCAGAACTGTGGGAGACCAGATGTCTGTGGTTATAAGCCACTCAGTGTGGGGTGTTTTATTGGGAAGCAGGGAGTTAGGGGCATAAATACTCTCATCTTACTCCCTTCCCCCGCACTGGTTGGAGCGATTCAAGATGGCGGCCATCGCCACAGGCACTTGAAGTCTGGTCAGTGGCAACTGAGATGCGCTGTGTGACATACACATGGGGTCCTGGAGACTCAGAAAAAAGATCATAATATATTTCACTAATAATTTTTTAATTATTGATTGCAAATTGATACGGTAATGCTTTAGATATGTCGTGTTAAATAAGATGTATTATTAAAATAAACTTTGGCCATTTATTTTTGCTTGTAAAAATGTGGCTACCAGAAAAATTGAAGTGACGTGTGGCTCACGTCGGTGGCTTGGCTTTCATTTCTGTTGGACAACACTGCCGAAAAAGATATAGAGCAGGCTGTTTGGCTGAGATGGTCCCTCAGGCCAACTTCCTGGGCCCAGGACAGGGAGGCTGGGCACAGAACGAGGGTGGCTCTGAGGAGGCAAATACAAGCTATTGAACACAAGCTCCTACTATGTGCCAGGAATGGCTTAAAGGCTGGGGAATAAAGCAGCAAAAAATCCAGATGAGAGACGGTAGTGCCTTGGAGTGGGAGCTGTGGGAATGGGGAGAAAAGGACAGATTTAAGAAGTATCTATAAGGTAGAACTGATGGTACTTGGAGAGGGAGGGGAGCCAGGTTTGTGGATGGAATGAATAAATAGTGATGCCATTTTCCGAGCCTGGAACAGCTACAAGGAGCGAGTGTAGTGTGCGAGGGGAGAGATGCTTTCTATTTTGGAAATGACACGTTTGTTTGTGAAACCTGGTTGAATGCATAGAACCAGAGCTTAGGAAAAAATAGGGGCTAGAGATTCTGATTTGGGAATTATCAGCAGTTGCTACACACCATTGAATCTTTAATGTTTTTGACATTAGTTATTTGAGACACAGACATTGTGGCCTCAAACTGCCCTATTCCACCTTTCCAGTTGAAGAAACACTTTTTTAATAATCACAAAATTTCACTGTCTAAAGATACTCTGAGATTATTTATATAACAACAAAATCACATAGCATATTTATGATTATGTAATTATCTATAAAACATCTCACAAATCTTGGCAATAGGCATCTGAAGGATTCATATTTGTACCATTACACATTGTCCTAAATCTGGGCACTGGGAAATTATGGGCCAAAGATGCTGTGGATGCTAATAGGCATCTCATTATATAGCAAACCAAATAGCTCACAAGAAATTAAAGTGATAATGATGAAGTCAAACTAATAAAGATTTCTAATTAAAATGGAATAACAGCAGCAAGTACCAACCACAACAACTCACGGCAGTGTTGACAATGCATTAATGACAAAGCATTATCCCTGAAAATTCCAGGGGCTTATTTGCACAGGAAGTAGGAGAGAAGCAATACTGTCAGGCAAAATCCTCAGTAAATTCTAATACAGGGCTGATTTTAGTTTAAGAACTCCAAATTTAGAAACGCGTTTCATGGGTAACTCTTAGTCCTATAAAAATAAAAGACTTTGAAACTGTGTGCCATTTGCCTATTAGAAAAGAAACTGATTTGTACAAAACCATTTGCACTTCAGTATTTTCAGCCTGCCCCATCCCCTTCTGAGGGGGATCCCGACGTTTGGTTTGTTGGTTTTTGTTGTGCTCATGGGTCGTGAGTGGAAAAGGAGGGAGGAAAGCTAGGTTGATTATATAAGAAAAGAGGAGAGAGATTGTGGAGGAAAGATGGATCCATACAGCCAAGATGGGTGAGGGGTTTTGGGAGGAAGGGGGGGAGAAGTTGGAGAAAGGGGGGAGATTCTCAGGAGGGCGCAGCAGGGCCTGGAGGGGTAGGACTTTGAAGGAATTCAAATCCTCTGATGCAGAGCCGGGCAATATTGTTCACTCTTTTGGCTCATGTTTGAGAAGCTTTGCTAGCAACCCAAATGGCTTTTCAAGTCTTGACTGTTGCCTTGTTTCTATTGCACCTTCACCGGGGTAACTGGAAGAGACTTCACAGCCTCTCAGGGACGGGTTGAGAAAACCTGCTGGGGATGGCGGTTGGATGTCTGTGAGCTGACGAGACGGCTCAGGGTCAGGATGTAGCATAGAGTTCTTCGGGTCCCCAGACCCTCCGACCGTGGACCCTGGAGGACCGCTGTCGATGGCTCTTAGGTGCTGCATCTTCGGGAAGATCATTGTTCCCTCCGTGGCTTGATCAAAGTTCTTTGATATCTAACTTCCAGTGTTCCGCACTGACTCAGAAAAGGGAAGCCCACTTGGCATGAAATCTCTAAGTCTACCATCTTGTTTTCAGGGTCTCAAGTTCTTCAAGCACCCAGCTTCTTTCTTGTCTCTCTTGTTGGGGGGTGAGAGCTAGAACCTTTGTCTTGAAGCCTACGTGAGAACCCGCATCCGTGTGTCTGAAGTGGTGGCAGGCCTGGCTCAGCCGAGTGTGGCACTGCAGTGGGTCTCCGACACTCTTAGCAATTGTTGAGAACCCTGAAGACCTTTTGTTAATTTGGGCTGTGTGTGTGGAGTTTTTCCACATTAGAACTTAACTGAGACATTAGAAATTACTTATTAATTAATTAAAAAAATAAGAATAGACCTGTTGTGTGTTAACATAAATAACATTGAAAAGAATTGCACCTCCCAAGAAAAAGGCAATGAGAAGAGTGGCATTGTTTTATATTTTTGGAAATCTCTTTAATGTCTGGCTTCCTAGAAGTCAGCAACATTCTCGTATCTGCTTCTTCATGAAGCATCTTGGGATAGGTTTGGTCGAAGCATATGAGTAAAACCTGGCCTCGTACAGATGTGTATTTGGAAAAAGGATGACTATTCTAATAGTCTTTTCAAGTAATTGTGGATATTCTTCTATACAATATCAAAACTTGAAGGTAATTTCTCTAGAGCTAGCTGCAGCTCTTGAGAACGGAATGATATCAATGAACTTTTCATTCTCTGTTATAATAAAATCCACTTTTCTATCTTGTACTTTAAATGGATCTTTTACTCATGCATGATTTTGTAACATTGTGCACTGGTCACTTGGAAAATGTTGGCTCACCTAGTTTGACAACTCTATTGAAGGTTGATATATTTCACTAGCGCTGTCAAGAATTACATGTTAATATCAGCACCAATCACATCAGAAAAGTGTTGAAATATATTGGAAGACTCTCCCGCCCATGGTGGCATAGGCAAGTTTTCCAAAATGTAATTTTCACCTGAAAGCTTGAATGTTATTATTGGCAACAAATAGTATCAGTTGTTTTCCTTGAAGTGACAGATTCATTTCCTTCACCCCCAGAGAAAATGTTGCCAGTTACTCAACTTTGAACACCATAGTTTGTTAGAAGTTCTTTCAAGCAGAAAAAGTGTTCCATGAAAAACTGGCTAATTCAGTGTGCAACTCAAATCATTGCTCCAGAACTTTCATTGGAGACAACTGTTGTCCTGTGGGATGCAGCAGAATTATTCTATGCGCAGTTCCCAATTTGTCCCCATTGGGACACATTTAACGACTAAAGATGTCTGGACCTGTTTTTACAGGTCGAGCCAAAATAAAAGTAATTTTTACTGCTCCAGGAACATTTTTGGGTCAAACCAGCTTATTTTGTCTCCGAGTGCTGGTGGTGACAAACATGGTGACCAGTGATGGCGTTTGGTTCCACCCCTCATGGGTTGCTGACATACCAGTATGTTTTACCACCATTGTTGGCACCATCGGTGCAAATGTCAATACAGAGGAAAAGGCAAATAACCTCTTGGTGGTACTTTGGAAATCGTTTTGATCTCACGGACTCTCTGAAAGAGCCCTTGACATGCTTCGGGTCCACAGACCCCACTGGGTGAGCTGCTGGTAGAGTCGGTCTTTATTCATGGATTCCATATTGTGCGTTCATCTACTTACGAAGATTTAGCTCCCAACCAGTACTCGTGTTTGGAGCTGTTTGTAGGTAAGCACATGCACACAGTCACTTAAATTTGAGCAGCTTAAAGTGTACCTTCCCAGTTGGGTTGGAGCAAGGTGACACTCTGTCTTCTTGTTTTGGCCCTCATACTGTAAACAGGTGTCCTTTACGTAGTTAATTTAGTTCCACTCTTTTAGTTTTGTGCTTTTTGTTGGTAATTTCACTATTTAAAATGGCCCCCAAGGGTAGTGCAGAAGTGTGGTCTAGGGTTTTTGAGCACAAGAAGGCTATGATGTGCTCTTTGGAAAAAATATGTGTGTTAGATGATAAGCTTTGTTCAGGCATGAATTATAGCGCTGTTGGCTAGGAGCTCAATGTTAGTGAGTTAATAAAGTAGATTAAATAAGGTGTCTTTAAACAGAAACACACATAAAGCAAGGTTATATATTGATTGGTTAATGAAAATGTTGCGACCAGAGATGCCAGGTACCTATTTGTGATTTAAAATAAAATTAGTGGGCACGTTGTTCATGATCTTTATTCCTTGAGATACTTTGGATTGACTGGAGCGAGTAGGGTTGTTTAAAGTAAGAATTCTCTGATTTGGAAGTAATTTGTAAGAGTTTTTAAAGACATATTGTTAATTTTAGAATGAGGGATAAGAAGAGTAGAGAGACTGAAGAAGGAAAAGTAGAGAATATGCATGATTGTTCATATCGGATTCTTCATATTTTTTGACTCCATCTTGAGAGAAAAGAGGCCACAGCTTTATTGCAACATCTGTGATTTAGAAATGTCCCTTGTCTCCCGCATTCTCCTCAAGTTGCATGAAGAACCTAAGACGATGTGTGGGATTACACCGTGCTTTAGTGACACTTGCCCTGGAGGGACCACACTGCGATGTAAGCCATGGGCCACATTGTCTTGTTTGCTTGGACAATGACCTCATGGAGTGGATTTCTTCTCCCCATTTCACAGAGAACTGATGAACAAAATGTAGAAGCTCAATGACTTGCCCTACGTCACTCAACCAGCAAGTGACCAAGCAAGGTCCCACACCCAGCTTCTTTGACCCCCAAGTCTCTGCTCTTCCACTGGGCAGTGCTGTTCCTCTTCATGGCTGAGCATTTTTCCAACAGATCTGGAGAGGCTACCAGAACTTAGAGCCAATTGCCTGGTCTAAGGTACCAACGTGGAGTATTACACACAGGAGTCAGACCTGCACCTACTGGTCATTCCCATTTCTACATGCTGGTTGCTTTACTTTCAGTTTCAGATCCGCTTCCTCTGGGCCTCCCAGTCCCTAGCACCTCCCCAGAATGGAGTTGCCTTTGTCTTGGGTGGGCCCAATTAGGGAAGTCGGCCATTGTGCGGTGCAGGAAAAAGCAACCACCACCAGAGGGCACTGTGACCCTTAGCGGTTGATAGCTGGAAGACAAATGGCCCCAGCCACTTTCCCAACAGAGGAAGGTGATTTCTCTGGGATTTACATTCTCTTTTGGCTCAGACAGTGCCTTATGAGGATAAATCACAGTGGTTGCTGCATGTTATAGAATCCTTATGTGCTCTGCTGGTATATTGCAGTTGAAAGAAAACGAGCCACTTTGACGCATTTTCCCTTCCACCTAACAATGATGGATGAGGATGGCGGAGGCTGCTTTTCCCCAAAGCACAAATGTATTCGGTGGCACTCTTTAGAACCCACCATTCAATGGACTCCAACACGAAAATATAACAAGTGTTGTCAGGGAAAGATCAGCAGATTACTTGGGATCAGAAGTGAAATCCTAGGCCATCCTGGCCCTTGTTGATTTTACATAAATGCCATGTTCAGGTGTCAGTCAGAAACTCAATCAACCAGAAGGGGAGTTAGAGCTCAGGATGGGGAAAGCGAAGATTCCTTTATGTGATGCGAACTACAGTTATTTCTCATTTCAAGCAGCCCATATGTAGCGGGCTTAAATTCTTCTGGCCAAGTAAAGACTCTGATGGGTAAAAATATAATCTGACTTGAACATCATGGAAAGGAAGACAGGGGCTGGCTAATGGGCCATTTACAGTTTGGTCCATTGGTTTTCACATCCTGCGCATGGGCAGCACCTTTGAGAAGGGAAATCCTTGGCAGAGACAGGGCACAGGATGACTGAGGCTGGCCAGCGCTGTATCATTGTTCACCCAAGACGGCAGGCGATGCTGTTGGGCAACATGCCACAAATCCTGCTGTCGACACGCGCTCTGCCCTGGTCTGTAGGCGGGGAGGTGCCCCAGACAGGGCACCCTCACCGTGTGGCTTCTGCCTGGGCTCTGCCACGCCCTTCTCTAGGAAAATCCTTAGGCTAGTTCTCAGCAGATTGTATAATAAATGCTCCTTCCCATCGCTCACCCAGGTTCCAGTCAAGATGCTGGACCAGCAGCACGGAATAACCTTTTCTGTAGAGATCTGCTTTTCAATAGGGGATTGAAGACTTTTAAAAATTACAAAATTAGTCCGTTCTAATAAAAGAATGAAAATCTCCTTCTTTATCCTTCCCTACCTATCAACTGTATTCTCCAGGTATGATCACTATTCATAGTTTAATCTGTATTCCTCTAGAACTTTTTCTGTTCACGTGGAAACATCTATTATACCCTGGTACATACTCTTTTATGTTTTCTTTTTTAACACGGTTGTGTCTATATGCTCTACAGGAATCCCCAATAATCAGTCAGGCACAAGTACCCATCCAAGTGAGACAAATAGCTACCTTGTTCAATGCAACTGCTGCATAGTTCCATAGCATGGGGGGTATCATTGTCTATGGATCGATTTTTTTATCGGTGGGCTTTTAGAAGGTCTCCAATTTTTTGCCATTATGAACAAGACTGTAGTGAACACCTTCTCACAAATAGCCTTGACTGCATGGTGTCAATGTTGCTAGGTCTCAAAGAAACAGTCCCAGTTTATTTTCAGTAAAGGGATTTTGAAGAGGAGAAGCTTTAATGCTGAGTAAAATGACCATGGGACAGTGGGATTGGGGTTGCCGAGCGCCTAGACTGGGGGAGGCCGGTCCTGCTGGCAAGGGAGGAGTCGAGGGGCTGCTCGTCCTGGGCAGGCCTAGGGGAAGGTCATTTGTTCAGCGGTGATGATCGGCTCCGCAGTTTGCTCTCTTTGCTTATGATGGAAAACATCACACACCCACACACCCATCATCTAGCGCCTTCATTGAAAAAGATTCATTAGGAACAAACGCAGCATCTAAAATCCCCCTTCCTGAGGCTCCTGCGGGGGGCTCAGTCAGTTAAGCATCTGACTTCAGCTCAGGTCATGATCTCAGGGTCCCCGGATGGAGCCCAGCGTGGGGCTCTCTGCTTGGCAGGTAGTCTGCTTGTCCCTCTCCCTTTCCCCTTCCCCCTGCTGGAGCTCTCCCCCTCCTAAATAAAAATAAGTAAATAAAATAAAATCCCCCTTCCCATGTGTGTAAAACTCAGATTTTATACAGGGAAGTGGTAGCAAGGTAGGGAGGCTTGTTCACCCCCGCTGATGTGAAAAAGGTCAGTTCATCTAGAGAAGGATATTATTTCTGTTCTTCCTTGGTGCAATCTCTTGCACAACTCCCCCCCCCCCCCCCAGACATGTACACACCCATACACTTTTTTTTTTAATTTTAATTTTATTTTTTCAGTGTTCCAAGATTCATCGTTCATGCACCACACCCAGTGCTCCATGCAATACGTGCCCTCCTCAATACCAACCACCAGGCTCACCCATCCCCCCCACCCCGTCCCCTCCAAAACCCTGTTTGTTGCTCAGAGTCCACAGTCTCTCACGGTTCATCGCCCCCTCTGATTTCCCCCAATTCACCCTTCCTTTCCTTCTCCCCATGTCCTCCATCCACTCTTGTTCTGTCATTTCACATCAATGATGATACTTTTCAAACCACGCTTTGCTCTTATGAATTTCTACAGACCATGCACTCCACTGCTTCAAGATAGCCACTTTTGTTTTCTTTCTTCTTCCAGTACACAGTCAGCATCCAGCATCCTGTCTCGTCCCTAAAAAAAGGCCCAAGGGATCTCACATTTCCGCATTTTTGTAATTGTCATTACTGCGGATGCCACACTTCCGGTGAACTAAAATGGCTTCCCAAGATGGCACCTTCCACTGGCCCGACACCAACAGGAACAGCCGAAGGGGTGGGGAGTAGTCCGTTTAAATCGTAGCTGGCAACGATTGATGAATATGCCGATAAAACCATTGGGAGGGCCCCTGGGAAGGCCACACAGGGCGAAGTGCTGGATGGGCAGAGATGAAGACACCCGCGTCCTCAGAGCAGACAGATACACCACTGTGGGACAGCACGTTCCTCGAGCGGATGGCGTCCGCCCAGCGCTCCCCGCCCATCCGCGCCTTCCCCGGGACAGGGAGCGCCGTGGGAGGTGGCGCTTGTCTCGGCGTCTGATGTCTCCCGGGGCGGGCCTGCGGAGCGCTGACTAGACGGCCGGCGGCGTCACGTGTCCCTGGGCTGAGGGAAAGTGGAGGGTGTGTGGGAACCGCCCGGTCAGGCTCCTGTCAGCAGGGCACAGACTAGCAAGGGCTACGGGAAGCCAGGTCGTACGGACAGGTGAGCAGTGGCGGCCTCCGGCGGCCCCCGGGCGTGGCCGCTCCGCGCGGTGCTCACCCATATGTGACAAACCGCGGGGCGCGTGCGTCCAGACCTCCCGGACAGCTTGTTAAACGCGCAGCTTCCTGGGCCCGACCCACAGGGCTCTGACTCGGTGCATCCGGGGGGCGTCTAGGAATCCTTGTCTTTGACAACATCTCCGGTCATTCTTACCACGGGCGGCCTGCGGTGGGGGTGTCCCACGTTAGCTACTGGCCAGGGGGCTGCTGGTGACCTCTGCATCCTTCCTCCCTGAACTGCTGAGGAATAGACTAGACTTTGAATGCGTTACCACGTTAAAAAAATCAGGATTTTGTCTTCCTGGAGTCCGAAGGTGGAAGAGGGGTGGAGAGTGACTGAGAGAGACGGTCAGAGTGCGCCCGCCGAGCCCTCCATGCTCAGGACTGGAAGGCCCCAGGCTCCGAGGGGGGCCGCGGTGGGATAGTAGGATTGACTGAGAGTCTGGACCAGAGCAGTTGGCTCCATGGATAGCTGGGAAAATCGTTCTCTAAAGAAGATGGGATGGGGACATCCAGGCCACAGACAGCAGGGCTGAGGCACGGAGCTGGACATCGTGGATCGTGTGAAAGTCTGTGTCCGGGGCCTGGACACAGCCAGCTCCCGCGCTCCGCCTTTTCTCCAGAATGTTACAGCCAGGCTGTGTCCCCAGAGGAGTCCCTGGAAGATTCTACCCCAGGGACATAGGAAGAGCTCTGGAGAAAAGCCCCTGATCCCTTGGGCTGAAGCCCGTCAGTCAACAATCCCTACCCCTAGGCAGAGCTTTTTCAGACCTTCCTCTTGGATATGAGCAAAGAGCCAAGGATGACCAGAGCTTGAGAAGGAAGTCCTGCCCCATCGAAGTGAGGGAAATAAACAAGTAGAAGAAAGAAATCCCAAGGAAACGTGATTGTAGGAATCAGTAAATAATTTCCAAGTTTACTTGTTATTTTCAGGGAGATTGGAGTACACAGTGCATCCAAAAACCAAGAGCAGGATGCCGATGGTAAAGAAACCATCAGGGAAATAGAATGAGCTCTTGGAAATTGAAAATGTAGTAGCCATCAACAAGCTTGGAGGAATTGGACAATAGAGGTCCAGGAAAGATCAGAAAGTAGAATACTGCTATCAAAAGAGTAATGGAAAATATGGAAAAGTGGGAGAAGAGAGGGTGAGTCTCGGAGTCCAATATCTGACTGATAGGAATTCCAGGAAACAAGAAGACAGGACGTGGAGAGAGGGAGTTACTAAAAATCTGACTCAAGAAACAAGTTTGAAGGACACAAACCACTCTACTGAAAGCAGAAGCAGAACAAAGAATGAGGACAATAGTATCAATAGTCATAAAACCCGATACTTGTTGGCCCTGTGCTCGGTGCCAAGCCCCGTTCTGAGGGCTCCGATGTATTATCTCGTTAATCTGCCCCTCCCCCCTTACGAGAAGGGTGTTCCTGTCTGTTTCACGGAGGCACACTCTCAGGTTACGTGCCCCGGATGGCACGCTTCGTAAATGCCATCGTGCGGTTTTAGACACAGGTGATCTGACATCTGCTTCTGTTAAGGTAACATGTCTCTTCACACATGGTGAAGAGACCCTGAAGAGAAGACCCTAAAGGTTGCAAAAAGAGAGAAGCAGGACGCAGCCAAAGAAGGTACGTGAATTGGAGAGTATGAGTTTATCTAATGCAACAGCCCTGGAAATGGGAAGACCACGGCGAGATGCCTTCAAAATTCTGAAGGAAAATGGTTTTCAAGGCAGAAATCTGTACCAGCCAAATTCCCAAGCAAGTGGGAGGGTAGAAGACGGACATTTCCAACAGGTGAGGCCTCAAACAATTTATCTCTCCAGCAACCTTTTTAGGAAGCTACCAGAACTATATTCCAACAAAACAGCCATCATGAAAAACATCGAAGCCAGCAAATAAGGAACCTAGCTCAGGAGGGGGCGTGGGGGTGCCTGGGACAGGTGAGGGGGGAGACAAAGGCTGTGGCTGAGGGCAGAGGGAGGGATTAGCGATGAGAGCCAAAAAAAAAACAAAAAAAACAAAAAAACAAACCAAAAACCACAACCCTGAACCTCTGTGAATGCAGGAAATAAATAGGTAACTAAACCAACAAAGAGCTGAATAGGCATACTTTTCAGTAATACAGAAGAAGATACCAGAAGAAATAAGGAGTTACAAGCGGTTCTTACTGAATGGGGCTAGTGGTTAGAGGGGTCAGGACAAGGGGACGCTGTTGTTATAAGCCTTTGCTTTGTTTAAATTTTCCTCTTATTTTGATTTTTTTGTAGATTTTATTTTATTATTTTATTTTATTTTGAGGGTGAGAGTGCATGGGGCACACGAGTGGGGGGCAGCGCAGAGGGAGAGAGAATCTTAAGCAGGCTCCACACTCAGCATGGAGCCGGACACCGGGCTCCATCTCACAACCCTTGAGATCATATCCTGAGCTGAAATGGGGAGTCGGGCGCTTCACCGACTGAGCCACCCAGGTGCCCCTTTTCTTTAGATGCTTTAGAGCAGCTTTAGGTTCACGGCAAAATTAAACAGAAGGTTCAGAGATTTCCTCTTCATCCTTTGCGCTCATGAAGGCACAGCTTCCTCCATGGCCTGGAGGTCCCCCAGCGGGTGGTACATATGTTACAACTGAGGAAGCTGTGTGGACCCGTCCTTGTCACCCATGGCCCATGAGTGGCATTAGGCTCCCCTCTGGCGGTGTGCATTTGAGGTCCGACAAATGTGTACGGGTGCGTGTCCACCATGACGGTATCGTACAAAGTAGCTTCCCGCCAGGCGGAAAAACCTCTGTGCTCTCGCCTATTCCTCTCCCACCACTGACCCCCGGCAACCAGTCTTCTCATCGTCTCCATGGTTTTTCAGTCTTTGCTTTTCTAATGCTATGCATGCATTAAGTTGATTGAGAGAAATTCAGTGACTGTCACCTAAAAAAAACAGTAAATCTTTTGAAACACCACTAAATCTGGCAGCTCAGGGCTGCCATGATGCATAGGAGCTTTGGTTGGAGCTCCATAGCTGTGAATCCTTTCGGAGAGGAGTTGCCCTTCCAAGTTTGCTGTCGTCCCAAACGGGTCAGCTTCCCTCATTTCTTTACTTCTGTTCCTTGTAGGTTTCAACTATGTGCCTTACAGTCAAGTGAATCTCCTAGTAGTCTGCTCAGCTGACACCTTGCTAGGAGTCGATAGGCTGAAG
>CM052812.1:69347279-69400569 GCA_028533885.1 Nasua narica | reverse complement strand
TGCTGGTGCCCAACAGTGAGGTCCACACAGTGAGCTTCAACAGTGATGCCCAGTACTGATGCCCGGTGATGTCCGACAGTGATGACCATGGAGGCAAATGCCGCTCGGTCTGTACATACCGTTTCCCTTCACCTGTCTTTGAACAACAGAAGATGGCCCTGTCCTCCTTTGGCATGTGTTTAAGAATAACCCCTTGGGATATTTTGTCAGGCTTAGAAGACCGCGAAGACAGGTTGGAATCAGAGGAACACCTAGAGGGTGGTGTGCAGCAGCCTCTTTGTGATCTGCTGGAGTGTTGGATGGTCCTTCATTGGGGTGCCTGCAGGGCAAAGACAGAGACCCTCAGGTGGGGCCATGGAAAGCATTCCTGGACCTCTGAGTCACCCCAGGTGCTTTCCATGGTGGTGACTCATGTCCTGTGATGAGGGTTGATTCATGGACCTGGGCAGTAACCTTGGACACAGGATTTATCCCTTATTCTCATATGTGACTTGTTTGTTATTGTGCTATTATTGCATGTAATGAACATCTGTTGGGATTCAGTTACAAGCAAGGCACTGAGCTGGAGGTTTAGAAGAACCTAATGGAGATTCTGCTACTGATCCCAGTGAGAGCAGAATGGGCACCACCGAAGGGTCTGGGGCACCAGAGTTCAAAGTCAAGGGAGGGACTGGTCACTCGATGAAGATCCCTGAGCCATCCAGGGTACGGTGAGGGGGTGTGATAAGCAAGTTGGAATTGGGCTCAGCCCGGGTTCTCCTGAGAGCAGAGTCTGGGAAACCACTTGTAGTGGCAGCCGACCTGGATGGTGTAGCCCAGGAGTTGGAGTGACTGAGGACCCGGGCTGAATGCAACTGGGAAGCTGGAAAGGCCGGGTCAGGCACGCTGGGAGGCTGAGCAGCCCCGGCAACTCCCGCTCCATCAAGGGCCCTGCTGACGGAGCGCTACGAAGTGCATCTCAGGCCTGTCCCCTGGGATCTGCCAGTCCCCAGCCCCCACTGGCCAGGTGGGCCTGCTGACCGAGGGCCGCCTTTGGCTCATAGGCCAAAGTTTGCTGACCTCGTGTGCATTGAGGGACAGGCGAGGTGCCTTGAAAATTCTTATATAAATATGAAATGACTTAAACGACAGCTTGTACTGGGCCTATTTTACTTCTAGAAAACACACAAACTGTTACACATCTTTGTGTGCACGTGTGTGCGTGCGTGTGCATGTGTGTGCGTGTACATGCACAGAGGATCATTGAAACAGACCCAGTTTTTATAATGTTTGGGAAATCAGTAATCGACCCATACCGGCTGTTGGTATTGGTGTTTGAGGATGACCCCACCGGCCACGTGTGGTGGGGAGGGAACCACCTTGGTACCAAGTAAGTGGATTCCCTGGGGGCTGAAAGAAAGCCCCTCCTCTGCCCGGGACAGGAACATCTAGCCCGGGACATGAGCTAGACTGACAGGTGGGTGTGACAGGTGGGTGTGCAGGTAGAAGTCCTTTTTCTTTCAATAAATGCCAACTGAGGCCTGAGATCTGGGCCTCGTCCCCACAGGGGCCGGCCACTCCGCATCGAGCGTGAGAGTCTGGGTACCACCCAAGCCGCTGTCTACTTGCTGCCCCAGGGGCAAGGAGGGATCCGGACTGGGCAAGGTCACCCAAGATCTGGGAGGTCAGTGGAGGCTACACCATCGGAGGGCGCTAGCTCTGCAGTTTCCCTTGGGGCTCGGGTATGTGACTGATAAACCCTGCATTTCAAGAATTTGTTCAACGCTTTCACTGAAAAATTAATTCATACCAGAAAGGAAACGTGGCGGCGAGTGACAATGAATGCGTGTGCGAGAAGTACACGTGGAGAAAGTGCAGCGTCTATGCTCGGGTCTTAGCAGTAGACCCTGCCACTTGCTGTCCCCAGCCCCGCCTGGCATCCCTTGTTCATGGGAGGGCAGCGGCCAACACTCCAGGGTTTCCTTCTGGGTGAAACTGACCCGGGATGTAAATGGCAAACTGAGTTTGATGTTTCCTTAAAATTTCAACCTAAACTTCACCCCCCTTCTTGCCTACCAAAACATGGCATTAGAATCAAGCATAGTGTCTAACAAAGTCATTGATTTTCTTTGTTCAAAATCTGTTCACTCATTGGAGGGAAACTATGAAAATACCATTCATTGTCTTCAAATTATGCACTCCTTTCAGTGAGCCTGAAGGAGGGATATAGGATTTCTCCCTAAAGGTGTATTGTATTGCTTAGGTTTTAGAAGTGGCTTTGAATATGAAATCGGAATATTTGTCGCAGAACCGAACCCTCAGTGGGTGCTAAGTGAGTGATTATTGATCGCTTGCTGAAGGGGGAAGAACATGTGTGGGTGAATTGGCAATATTGTCTGGGTCACTTCCTCCAGTTTTCTCCCTGGTCTTGCTACTTCCTCTTGGAAAGCTGGCGGACTTATCAAATCATTGTGGTTTCCAACGTTGTCTAAAGAAGTAGAAAAAAGTTTTCCAGTGATCGATAAGGAAGAGGCATGCCTATGAGAAAAGACAGCTGATAGCTTTTCACTTCATTCATCCACTGAACAAATATTTATTGAGCGCCTATAACTGATCACGGAAACGATGATGCTTTTTCCATCACTACAGCCAGTGCGCTAGCCCAGCAGAGCTCACACTCACACTTGACTTGCAAGGGCAATGGCATTCCTCGAGCAAACTTGCATTCCCTTCCTAACTGGGTTAAAGGGTACAAGATCCCATAATCAGCCATTCTTAGCCTCCTGTTTTGTCCTAGAACCCCAGCGAGTGGGAAGAAAGAGGAGACATACATTGCATTAGTCCTATGTCCAACAGCCCTGTGAATTCCACCCTTCTGTTTTGAGAGGCTGATGGTTTAGCGGTGAGCACAGTGCCTTTGAGAAGAGAGAAAACTTCAGCTCCCACCTGATGAGTGAAGCACCCATAAATAAAAATGCGGCCCCCCCAAAGGAAAACCAAATGATGAATTCAGAAATTCATAGTCATCCGGTTTTATTGTCGCCTAATGCTTTTGAGGTCTGCGCAGGCCCTGCAGAAAATCAGCTCTGAAACTCTGCATAATTAGGACATCTTTCATAGTCGTAAATGCTAATCCTGTTGGAGAACAGATTAAGAATTCACAGGCGTGAATTTCTGGCATCAGGTACCTGCAGTTCCTTTTCTTTTTGAATAATTCATTATTTAAATATTTCAGTGCGCATTCTATGCAGCCCTGCATGTTGTGTCAGGGGCAAGGGAGAAATAAGAGATTAATTTCACATATATTTCATCACTAAACACATTCAAGCCTCGTTCATGTTGATGTGATATCACTGGATAGCAATTGCTAATGATGGTACGGTTTTAGTCAGCCACCTTAGGGACCAATTTGGGGAAATTAAATAGAATTTCTGTAGGACATTAATAAGGTCAGAGATCTAACTTTTATAGTTGACTGAGTGATTCGGTTTCAGGAAAAAAAAAAAAACAGCCAAGGATTCAGAAAGTTGTTTTCCATGGAGTGACTATTATTTGCAGTAAATACGGTTTTGGTTAGTGCTTCCACATTTTTGGCCCGATGCTTGATGACGAAACGTATGAACAGAAAGGGAAAAAGGACACCCTGCAGGTGACTTTGGTCTAGCCACGTGGGGGCAGGCAGCACAGCCCTTACCCTTCAAGACTCTGTGCCCTGTCTTTTCCTACTCTCCAGGTCGTCCTCAGCTTGGTACAAACCTCCCTCCTAGAAAGCACTCACTGGGCTGGGAGGAACTGCCTGTCTCCATCTGTCCCCCTCCTGAGCAGCGGGCTCCTCGTGAAAACAGTGGGAGTTTCGTCTGTGTGTCTCTGCTGCTGGCAATGCCTGGTACACACAAGGACTTTGTGTGTGTTTGTTTTAATACACGAATTAATTTTCAAGGACTTTGCCCCAACTCTGTTGGTCACAAGTGACAGAAGCTCCATCCAAATAGCTTAAGCCTACAGGAGAAAGTACTAGGAAGATGCTAGAGTCTCTCATTGAACTCACGGGCAGGAACTGGGGCTCAGAGCCCTCAGGATGCTCCCAGCTCTGGCCTCTGCCTCTCTCTGTGACCACTGCCCCTCCGCCAGCGAGGCCCCCTCCTGCCTCGTGGCCTCCGCCCCCACCCTTGCTCAGTCCCAGGACGTGAGGTTCTCCAGGAAGGACTCTGACTGGCCCCTTTCCAGCTGTGTGCACACCCCTGAGTGGGCCCGCTGGGGTCAGAGACGAGGTGTTCTAATAAGACAGCCCATCTTCCGTAGGGTGGAGGTTGGCGCGGAATTCACAGGCCGGCGTTCGGGTCCTGGGGTGGGACGGGCCCAGGAGAGGGCATCGCAGGGCCCGATGCCGTTCTCTCTTGAGGGTCCATGTGACTGACTGACTGACCTTGGGTGAGAATGAGCTCAGTGTAGATTTGTGCCTGGCACTTCCTCCTTCCACTGGGTGTTTTGGTCTTGTTTTGTTTGTGTCTCACATGAAACACTTGCGTGTTCCTGCCTTATTGAAGGATGTGTCTGGGAGTTGACTACTTTGAGAGCGCTGGTCCTTTCAGGGTGACAGTGGCCGGCGGGTGTCATGCACGCGCCCAGCGGCAGGCTGTCCCAAGCCCTTCATGCGTTCCAGCTCCTTCCATCTTCACAGAAGCCCAAGGAGCCCAAGGAGCAGGGTCCCGTGGTCACCCTCTTACACAGGTGGGGACAGTAGGTGGAGCGAGGTTGGCAGTTTGCCCCAGGTGGCAGGGCCAGCGCCGGGAGCGCCCGAGGGAGCAGGGGCTTCTGACTTCAAGACTGAACTTGGGCGGTGCCCTGACTGGGAGATGGGGGAGGAGGGGTGGCTCTGCTGAGAATGAGGAGCGCCGGTTCCAAGGCTGGCCCGGGGCTGTGAACTGCATGGCCCTACCCCCCCCACCCCAAGCACCCCTTGGTGGCCCAGGCAGGAGGAGGCCTCCATCTGCAAAGGATCTGCTACCTTGCTCAGAGAGGCCTGCCCTGGGCCAGGAGCTGCTGTCGTCACTCTGTCCACATACAACCTGGATGGGCAGGCCTGACGCGGAGCGGCCAGGGGCGTGGTGGCAAGGGAACTGAAGGCTGATGGGAGAGGGCTTGTCTGTAATCACATGCCAGTCTTGGGGTCCGTCCCCCCAGCTGTGCTCCTTCCTTCCCCCTGGGCCTCTGCTTCCTGCTCCGTAGGATGAGGGATTGGATCTGACAGTCCGGAGTTTTCCTTCCAGGGCCAAGGACCAAGAATTCTGGAGACCTAGGCAAGGTCACACTACTGCTTTCTCTTGTCCAAGCAATGGCTGCTTGGAGCCCAGATCCTGCCTGTGGCCTCGGGAGAGAGACGAGCCACCTACAGCCTTGGTGGTCTTTGGAGTCTCCACAGACACCGCGGCTGACGCTGCCTGTGGCACGTGGCTGTCACCGGCGGCCAGCCAACAATCAGTGAACCATAAGATGGAGGTTGGGGGTCGGGGGACACACAAGCTTCCTGACGGCTCTGGTCCCAAGCCAACCATGGGTTCAGGTCTCAATGCAGTGGGATGGGCATTTCCACAGCCCCTGCGTTATACAGCGTCCTTCGGTGTGCTGTGCTGATAGGAAAGAGCCTCCCTCCTTCCCTCCCTTCCTTCCTGGCTCGAAGGAACTACTGGATGGAGACAGGCATCAGCAGGAGCTGGTTCAAATGGTAACTGTCTGGACACAGGTAGTGGCCTTGACAGCCCCCCGAGCCAAGTGGATACCCTCTTCTCTGGGCATCCTTGTTTAATCTGATTTCTTTGTTGCTCAAACTTCTTCCCTGGCGGTCTTTATCACAGAGCTTCCAAACTCAAGATGGCGCCCCGTGATGTGACTCACTGGGGAGGGTCCAGCATGGCTCTCAAGCTTGAACCCTGGTGTGTCGCCCTGCCCGTGGGAACCATGCTGCCACCCGTTGGGTCTTGACAATGTCCTTGACATCCTGGGAGAACCACAGGGAGAACGGACAGGAAGCCCCACTTGACTGTGTGGGTCACAGCGAATGACTATGGGTCTCATGTCCGAACCCTCGAGAATATTGGCCTCAATTATCTCTGAAGTCTTCCCCTCTCCTTTGTTTTCATTCTCAGCTTCAGCATTCGTTGCCTCAGAAGGTGGAAGTTCAGCATTCCCAGTCCAGGTCCTAGCTGCTGCCTACGGCAAGAGGGGGTGTGGTTCTGGTCCCCAGACTGTCCTTCTGTTTCAGGAAACGCATTCGGAGGCACTTCCTCATTTAGCTCCCTCCAACCCCCAGTTTTCGAGTGGGGTGGGAGCACCGTTCAAAGGGCATCCCTGCTGAGAGCCAAGAGGGAGTCATCCGCAGAGGAGAGTGCTATGAGGACTCGGAACACGGCCACCGTGCTTGTCATCAGCTTCCTCCTGGCCCAGCCCTTGATCCAAGCTTGTAATTTTCACCCTCTAAATTACCGGGTTCACAGAAATGGTACCAAAATGCGAAATGAAGTGAATAGGAGCACATCATGCACCTGCATTTCCAGATGATTCACAAGCCAGTGATTCTCAGCATCGTGTCCATCCCGGCAACACCATAGGCGTTGGGTGGACTGTGCAAAGTGCCTTGGGCGGGAGACGCACAACCATGCTTTGGAAATGCCGCCTGTGTGATCGTATGACACACGGCTCTTTCCTCGCTCTTTCGCTCACCTGGTCCTCCCGACGACCCCGTGAATGGCAGGTGGGATTATTCCAGTTTTCCTTGGAGGAGACTGAGGCTCAGCCTGGTGATGGGACTTTGCATGGTTGGCTTGGGACCAGAGCTGTCACGAAGCCAGTGTGTCCCCCGCCCCCCCCCCCTCCTGACACAGCGCTTCCTAACAGAGCCCTGCTTTCCGTGCCTGCTTGCAGCCATCACTCCTTTTGTGTCGGGCTCTCTTCTTCGCTTGAATGTGTTTCTTATCTTCTCCAGGGCTGAGGTCACTCTTTGTGTCGCGGGAGCCTGCACTCGCTCCTTTCAGCCCTGGCAAGAAAAAGCAGGAATTCTAAAAAGTAGCAGTGATCAGTCCTAGCTCCTTTATAGAGCCCAGTAAATAATTCATCTGGATTTGAGGGATCTGACACTGAGAACGTATATTGAACCTCATGGTCACGGGCAAAGTCCGCGTGCAGAACTTGAATACAGCAGGGAAGAGAAAAGTGCCTTTGAAATCAGAGACGACTTTGAATGACCTGAGAACACAGGTAGAAGCGCTGGAGACGGATGGACAGCGGCCAGACAGAGTATTTTTAAGGCACGTAAAGGTCATTCCTGAGGTTTCCACATGCACACATCCCGCCCGCTCGGCAGCTGGGATCTGGGAAAAACGAGCTCTGGACTTGGAAACCACCTGGCGAGGTCCTAGCTAGGGCCCTTCCCAAGTCCCTCCTGCTGCACTCAATACCTGGATTCAACAAAGAAAATCGTGTCTGCCGGGCTCACTGGCCGAAGTCACAAGATTCCGAGTATCATGCGGCACTCCGGAATTCCTGCAAAAACTCGTCAGAAGGGGTCCACTGGGTGCCACACGGAAACGCCTGTGCACCGGACCTTTCAGATAAAAACGTTTAGCACCGAGTTGAAAAACCATGTGATGGTCATGGATTTCGTGAAAAATAGCTGGTTCCCTTCCCAGAGAAGAGCCAAAGTTTGCATCATCCATAGGCATCAAGACCTGAAGACAGCCGAGCAGACCGCCGGCCGCCATGAGGTATGGCCGATTCTGGGCGGGGAGCAGGGGACACATAACCTAATCCAGAGAGACGGAGGTGCTCCTCATTACACGGGAGTTTTATCTGGTCCCATAAATTAATCATCTGTTTGTCGTGTTCCCCCAACAAATCTGGAAAGGACGTTTTCATCTCTTCTCTCCACTTCTGAAATAGGGGAAGGGGGAAGCCTGTCAGATGAATGTCATTTACATGACACACATCTGCATTTGCAAACATTTAATAGTGACTACCGAGTTAATTTGTAGCTGCATTTAGAAACGGCAGTAAGTTTCTTGCCAGTTAAATATTCCTAGCTCTGTAAGTTTGTAATCATCTATCTTTAAAAACAAATTCCTGTTTGTTTCCGGATGTGTTGTGTGGAAGAATTATCTATGGCTTGCCTTGATCGAATTAAAATAAGCTAGGCCTGTAAGAATGGCCTTTTCTTTTTTGAGAGTGAGTTCTAATTTTTAAACAGAAGCTACTTTGTGGGGGGGGAAAGAGGAGAACTTTGGAGTTTAGAATGTCAAAGTGAGATAAACACATCGCTCAGACATATTTGTATGCTGCAACTAGGCTTAGCCCCGAGCAGTTATCTTTCAGAGTAAACACGCATGAAATCTGATCAGCTCTTTGTTGTACAAGGAATAAATTATGAATGTCCTTGTAATTGACTCCTATGTAGCTCACTTACCTATCTCTTTGGAAAAATGTAACATGTGAATCACTAATGTTTTTGAAATGGTAACCTTCCTGCTTGTTGATGCTGTTGTTAGAAGAGCCTTCAGCATGAATGCTGGCAGAGACTCCGGATCTTTTGCTCCCCACCCTGGGCTTCCTTATTCCAGGGCAATGCAAGAACCTGTTCTGCAGGGTTCAAGGCTGGCTTCTTCCAGTTCCAGCCCTGGGATTGTGAATTTCTATGTTCACGACTGAGATATAAAGGCCACAGAAATAATGGTGTTAATTAAATTCAGTAATAATTGTTCATTAGTTCATTGCCCAATCATCCAGAGCAAAAGGTGTGCAATTAGAATATAATTGAAAGAAACCAGAGATATTATTATTCACAAGTAATTAATCGGATGGGGACAGAATTTTATCATTGTATAATTTCTATTCAGGTTAGTTTTCGATCCTCCAGAGAGAGAGAAACTTGTCGAATTATACCATCTTGCATTTTACAGAAGTGTTCGTGGCTCCTAATTTAAGCCTTAAGTGACCAAAAACAACTCTTGTGTCCCCATTTTTTTTCTTAAGATTAAAACTTCATTTTTTCCCATAGCAGCAGTGAAGGTGGCAATGTGGAAAAGTGCATCTTTGCAGGAGATTGTAAAAAGCTTCAAGTGCGCTGATAGTCACAGCTCTGGGGTTTTTTTGTGGCCCTGCCCCCACGTCCCAATTACCAGTTATAGTCTTCAAGTGGAAGTCGGGTGCCTGCTGCTTGAGAGTAACTTGGAGTCTTAATTCTTTTTTTTTTAAAGATTTTATTTATTTATTTATTTATTTATTTATTTATTAGGAAAGAGAGAGAGTGAGAGAGAGCATGAGAAGGGAGACGGTCAGAGTGAGAAGCGGACTCCCCATGGAGCTGGGAGCCCAATGTGGGACTCGATCCCGGGACTCCGGGATCATGACCTGAGCCGAAGGCAGTCGCTCAACCAACTGCGCCACCCAGGCGCCCCAATGGAGTCTTAATTCTTACGTTAAAATGCGTCTGAGACCCTCCCACGGCAATCGGGCCCTCGGCTGGGTGGTCCACTTTGTCTGTGATTTGGGAAGAGGTCTAGACAGGGCCCAGCTTGCTCAAGGGCAGGCCAAGTTGGAAAACCAACATCTACTTGAGCCTCCTGTCCCTCTTACTTCTGAGCTCTGCTCTTTTAGAAGCAAACATTTCAAAATTTAAAATATTGCATATCCATCGAACTATTCATATCATTCCCACTGGGGCATGTCAGCACCATTTAGATTTGGAATTCCAGGAAGAAGTTAACTTCCCTGCTCAATTTCCAAGCTGAACTGATGATAGAGCCCAATTAACAGCCTCGGGGCCCTGTTAGACTTGGCCCCGGTGATCCCTTCTCTCTCACGAGCTCCAAGGCCATGGGTTAACCTCCCTGGGCTGTGACCATAAAGTACCCGATGGGGCGAGAAATGAACAAGGTCACTAAACGAACTCTCAATGCACAAAGGTACTAGTTAAAGAAACTAGATGGTTCTCCAGTGAAAGTGAGTTTTGGAAATTTTGTGTCTGTAAAAACCTTATGGATTTCGAGTCCCTCCCATGAGGACCTACAAATCTACAGGAGTTGAGTTTAATGTCTAAAACTGGCATTTCTCTAAAACTGCAGCCTTAGTCCTGGGCTGTGTTGCTGCTTGGAGTTGCTGCCTCTCATCGGATGTGAGAGGTGACTTGGCCCAACTCTGTCCCAGGGGCGGTCTAACCACTCTCATTCCCTTACTTGAATTGCCTTTTAATAAGAATGGCAGACCTTTAATGGGACAGCAGACCTGTTGTCTGAAACGTAAGTGGGATGGGAGGCAGATGGTGGCCAGGGTGCTGAAGATCCTTGTTTGCAAAGCCTTGATCCCCGCTCACCTCAAACCATGAAAAACACAGTATGCTAAGGGCCTTTCTCTCCCCTCGTAGATACCTGATAAACTTCAGACATAAAAATAGCCAGAACTGAGTAATGGGGCAGAGCTGTGTTTGAGTTCTGGACGATGTCCACATTGCAAGTATGGCCACATACCCAGAGCCCTTCTAGAGTTCTCCTTCTAAAGCCGAGCAGGAGTGGTGTTTCTACCTTTGGGAGCTAAACCACGTGGAATTCAGAGATGTGCTCGCATCTCCCTGAGTGTGGATAGGAGCTGGCACCTCCTGATTGATTGTTGAGAACTTTCTGATGATAGGCACAGGCTGGGGCATGCAAGTCAAGTCTCATCCATCCGTCTTCTCTTAGGTGATAGTTTCTAATACATTTACTCATTAGATGAGCCAGAGAAAGTTTCTGTATGCAATAATCGCCCTTTAGCCGTGCTTTTTAAGATTTTCCAAAACTTATATCATTTCTATCTTTCCTTCCTACTCATCCTTTTTTTTTTTTTTTTGATTTGGCAGTGATGCTCAATTCTGGATGACTGTAAGAATCATGGCAAACGGTTATTTTTTTTTATAGGCAAAAAATGCACACATCTGATGCATACATTTTGATGAGTTTGGACATATGCACACACCCATGATAGCACCACAATCAAAGTGCTACACAGATCCATCACCGCTGAACATTTCCTGTGTTCTGTGCATGTTACTTACTTTTTTGTTTATTTTTGGTTGATAAGAATGCTTAACTGAGATCTGTTCCCTTAACATACTTTCAAGTGTGTAATCCCACAGTGTTAATTGTGGACACTTGTGTTGTACATCAGAGCTCTAGACGTGTTAATTTCACGTAACTGAAGCCCTACACCCATGAGCAGCACCTCCCCATTTCCCATTTCCCAGCCCCTGGCAACCACCAGTCTATTTTTTGCTTCTATGATTTTGACTAGGTTAGCAACCTCTTAAGTGAATCACGCCCTGTTCATCCTTTTATGATAGGCCTATTTCACTGAATGTAACATCCTCCAGTGTTATCCATATGGTCACAAATGGGAGGAGTGTCTAAATTTTTAAGCCTGAATAATATTCCATCATACACATATACTATATTTAAAAAAAAAATGTGTTCCTCTGTCAATGGACATTTGGGTTGTTTCCTTATGGTGAACTTTCAGAACTGGTGTATGCCTACAGCCCGGCCAAGGCCACGGTGACCCAGAGCGGCTGTGATTTTGTTGTATTCCTTTAAAGAGCATTGAACTTTGGAGGTGAGGTTACTTGAAGACAGTCTGATCCTTTTGAGGCTGACTTTTTTAGCACTTTAGTTTAGGGTGTTAGTTCTCCATTAATGAAGATTTTGGCCCCAGGCGATGTCTGGTAAAGTCTGGAGACACGTTGGTTGTGACCACGTGGGGAAGACGCTGCTGGTAGCTAGTGGGGAGAGCCCGGGTACTGAGGAATATGCTGCTGTGTTAAGGGCAGTCTTCTGCCCCCACCAACAAGGACCTGCCCAGCCTGAAATGTTCAGAGTGTGGAGGCTGAGAAGCCCTGGTGTGCAGCTAATTTAGCCCCACCATAGAGGCATGACCCTTGCGAGGACTCTACTTAATGCCCCATGTATATGAGATCTTTCCACCAGGGCCGGTGCGAACATGGACTATTTCCAGCTCTGGGTAAGGTCTCAGATGTGTCTGCCCTACTACTTTCTGGTAGTTCTTCCTCTGGTTTTATGCAGTTTTCTCTTAAGCGTGTGAAAATCAGTATTCAGCCGAGGCCTGCAGGGACCCGTTGCTGGTTGCTAGAACTCTCTTTCCTTGCAGTTCAGTCCTCTTCAGTATTTAGGTGGCTCAGCTTCTCTGGGTCCCGATCTCTGCTTCCTCTGCTCAGTGAGACACCAGGCTCTCTTAAGCTTCCGCTTTGGGCTCTGCAGCCTGGAAACTGCCTCTAGGTGGGGACAGTTATAGGGCTCCTTCTCTCACGCCCCCTCCCTCCAGGCTCGCAGACCCCCGTTGCTTTTCATCTGGTGTCGGGACACCATGGCTTCCTAGCTTTCGCCTGTCTGCTCCATTTTGCTGGGCGGAGAAGTCACTCCCTGGGTGGGTTTGACGTCCCACCAGGCTCGAGAGATGCCACTCTGGGCTTTGCCCAATGTCTTCCTGCGGTTGGAATGGGCATGCAGGAGCAGGGAAACGCAGGAGGCGAAAGATGAAACAACCACTCTTGGGTCTCGGTGCTGCTCACTTGCCACATTCTTCCAGCCCCTCCCTGCCTGGGTCAGTGGGAGGCTGGACGTCAGAGGGCAGGGTTCTCAAGAGGTGCGGGGGGGTCCGAGGGCTGAAACTGGTTTTGTTGTCTCAGGAGGCACAGCTGGTGATTGAGGTCTCCAGGTGACCTGCCGCTCGATCCAGAACACTGGGATCTCCTGGGATCAACCTGACACTGTCGCGGCCAGCGTCCATCAGGATGTCGGGCGTGGGGAGGGGACCCGCGTCCACATTTCAGCCAACCCAAGGGATGGGCAATGGCAGGTGGATGGTGGTGGTGTGGCTATGTGGGAGGGCGCTGGCTTGAATCTTTCTGGGGTCTTGCTAGGTGAGTGACCTTGGATAGTTTCTTGACCACGTTGAGCCTCAGTTTCCCCATCTGTGTTCATGTGAACCATGATGGTATCTACCTCCTGGGCTTGCTGCGGGGATTAAGGGAGAGAATCTCTATAAAGGGCTCAGCCTCAGGCCCGTCAGAGAGACAGCATCTCATAAAAGCGAGTTGTTGCTGTTCGAGTTCCAGTATGCCTTTTCCCATCCCCAACCCTGCCCCAAGGCCATGCCACAGAGACGTGGCCTCTGGGACCATGCTAATTATAACCAGGGCTTTAAGGATGCTGCTTCTGGGCACGTAGTCCTGTCTAAATTGGGGTGAACATCCGGCTTCCTCCTTCCTCACACTCATAGTGCCAAGAGACAGGGACCTGTGACCCTCTATGCTCTTGGCTTGGGGTAATCTCCATTCCCCAAGCAACTCAGACATTAGTCAGCAAATTGACCCTGAGCCGAATGCACAGTTCCTGCTCAGAACCTACCTGGTTCCTGCGGTCAGCAGCAAAGTCCACCTTTGAGAAGGGACTGTTGAGAAGAATGTGAGTTTATCCACGTCTGGTTCCTGCCGGAGAAAGTCCGGGCAAAGGCAGGAGGTAGTAGCAGGGCGTTTTTTCATGTAAGACACCCCTTCGAAGATCCACAAGGATATAAAGGAGTTTACCACTCTAGGAGGATGTGAATGACCCTCACACTTTAGTGTCCTCCAGAATCCTTAGGAGAATGGTCTAAATATTGAGCCCTGGGCTCTGGGAAGGGTGGGATCCAGAAATTTCTGTTTTTAACATGACATCCCAGTAATTCTGACGCAGGTCTGAAACCTGACCGGGAACATCCAGACTGATATTTTCCAAATGCACGAATCGAGGAAATGAGCGACTGGCCTGAGTTGAGAGAGGGGGAGCCGAAGCGCGTGGGGAGGGGGAGGGGGGCACGGTCAGAGAGGAGAGTGGCTGGGCCACTGTGTGCCCGGAGAGCCGAGCGCTCGCGCGAGATGGAACAAAAGGGGCTCTTGTTCGATCCCTGAATCGCCTCATTGATCCTCAGCACAGCTGTGGGAGGCACATGAGCCCTATTTTTCCGAAGAGAAAGTTCTGTGAGGCCGGATCGCTGGAGCAGGCTGCACGGGGACACGGGAGCGGCAGAAGGACGGTCCGTCTCAGTTATGTCCGTCTAAGCTTTCGGTGTGGCGCTGGGGTGCGGGGAGATGGGGGAGCAGCGCTTGTCTTGACAGCAGCAACTGGGGACCCAGGGCTCCCCGGGGTTGGCTGTAGACGAGCCAACTATGCCAGGATCGGGCGGGGAGAGGCCGTGCTACACCAGCTCTGACTGGCTCGCTGCGTCTGCTCCAGAAAGATTTCCTTCCCATAGTTCTTGCACCAAGCACCTCCTTCTGGTCCTTAGGTCCCACGTGGGTCCTTGCTTCCCAACGGTTTGTGCTGTGCCATGTTCTCTCCCCTTTCTGGTGGAGCAGATGAATTAAAGCTAACTTAAAACCAATGTATCAAGGACCTACTCTGTGCCAGGAACTGGGCTAGGTGCTGGGGACACAGAGGTCCACCAGGCAGGGTTCCTGCCCCTACTCGTCATCGGGGGAGGGAGGCAGGCATCCCAAGGCGTGCCAAGTCAAGGCCACTGCACTGAGCTGTGGGCCCAGAGAGCTCAGCAGGGCTGCATAGGGAGAGGGCATTTGGGCATGTTCTTCGTGGCAGATTGGCAGTTTTCCGTGACTGGGAGGGAGGGTGGGAATAGGGGGCCCATGTGGAGAAGGAGAAGGCATTCCAGGAAGAAGGATTGGCAACTCCTGGGTGGCGGCATGGGAAGACCGTACCTAAGTAGGACCCAGTGGTCTCTCGAATTGTACCTGACATTTGCAGGGCACCGTACCTGAGAGGAGGGAGCCCGACACAGAAGGAGTTTCAGAAGTTGGGTCTCTGGCTAAATATTCATCTGTACCATGAGACCAGACAAAGAACAGCCGAGAAGGCCAATACAGTTGCTGGAAAGCAATAAGGTGAGCAAGTCTCAGAGCTCACTCAGGGCCATGGATCATTTAAGTTCCTCACCATCCAGAATAGAAAGACCTCACTGAGTAGAGGGTCAATTCGGTCAAGATTCTAGAAGGGTCATGCCTTGGAAAGATGCTAAACTAGCTCTTGAGTAAAGCCTACTCTATATCCATCCCATAAGAATTTTAAAAACAATTCTCGAAAGAAACAGGCTCCTCCTTGAGTAGTTTAACCACCAGCCGAAACAATTTTCAACCCTCTTCTGAGGATTACAGCAAAATTCAGCAAGCGATCATATAAAATTAAAAAAATATCTAACATCCACACCAAGTTCTCTAGACAAGTCAAAGGAACAGGAAAGTAGGATTCTTAACTGGGAGAAATCCTGATTAATAGAAACAGATTTATAAATACAGTGATGATGGAATTTAAAAGCAAGGATTTTTTTAAAAAGCTATTATAAAATGATGGGTTTCCCTTTAAATTCAGTTGTTTAAGGGAAGATATTACCATGATAGGGAAAGATATGGTTGATATAAAGATGAACCAAATAGAACTTAGAGAGAAGGAAAAAAAGATACTATCTGAAATACTATCTGGAATTTTATGAGATGGGATTAACAGGAAATTGGGTGCTACAGAAGAGAAGGTCAGTGAAATTTCTAAATGGAAGAGAAAAAGGAGAAAGAGGAGAGGAAGGGGTGGTAGAAAGGGAGAGAGAGAGAAAGAGAGAACAGAGCCTGAGTGGCCTATAGGACAACGACAATATCAAGAGATCCAACATACATATAATTAGAATCTCAGAAAGAGTGGGGAGGGGATGAGGGTAGAAAAATGATTTGAAGAAGTAATGGCTGAAAAATTTCCAAATTTAGTGGGACAAATGTCAAAGCATTGTTCATCAAGTACACACATATAGCACAGACCGGATCATCCAGGTTGGCCCCGGCTGTGTTAAATAGTATATATTTCCATGTTTCCCAGTGTTGGTCACAGGGTCATCAATTAGCATTCTCTGGTGCAAGGAATATGTTTCTCTTTATGATCACGCTGCATAACTAACTGAGGCAGTTTGCTTATTTATTTATCATATTATTATCATTATTATGAGACAATTTCATTTTAGTGTAGGACTGTTTCAGCTCCGATGGACTAAGAGAAAAGGAGAAAGCAATCTGGCCGATGCTATCTGTATGATTTTTCTACTCCTCTAAAACAAATTATTGTATAATTGGCTTAAGATGACACCTCTTGATTATTTCACAGTTCTGTAGGTCAGAAATCCTGGTGTGGGTTAGCCGGCCCCTCTACTAAAGTCTCTCCAGGCCGAATCAAGGTGTCAGATGAGGCTGCGAGGCTCAAGGGCCTCTTCCAACATCACCGGTTATTGTTTGAACTCAGTTCCTTGTGGCCGGAGGACTGAGTCCCCATTTTGTAGGTGGCTGTCAGCTGGCACTCTCAGCTCCTGGAAACTGTCCTCAGGTCCTTGCCACGTGACTCCAGCAATACGCAGTTCGCAGTTCGCAACAGGTTTGCTTGCTTTTTTCATGGCCAAAAAGACAATCTGCTGCTTCGAATCTCTCTGACTTCTTTTGGAGACACACCTGATTAGGTCAGGCCCACCTGGTAATAATCTGCCTTTGGTTAACTCGGCATTAGCTGATTGGCAACCTTAATTATACAGGCAAAACCATTTTGCCAGAGAATATAACTTAATTGTGGAAGTGAGAGCCCACTACACTCACAGGCTCTGTTCGCACTCAGAGGAGAGAGAATGTATGGGGTGTGTGCATCGAGAGGTCGTAAGCTTGGGGGCTGTCTTAGCATTCTGCCTACGCTATATTTTACATTTTTGTATCTGTGCAGAAAAGGAAATAGGAGGCCTTGGAATTGTAGGTACATAGGTTGGAGCCTCTGTCTAGGAGATCTGTGAGGAAAGGTACCTTTAATCTCCTCTAGCTTACTACTGTGCCCCCAGCACCGGGTGACCTTCGGGAACATTGTGGGACACATGTGTGAATGGATGCCTCCGTGGATGAGTATGGATACACAAAAGCGTGAGGTGTGTTTGAGGTGAAAATCCGAGGCCAGGGTGGTTGCCGCCCTTGTGCACGCAAGGGGTCTGCCTCTGATTCGATTCCGCGCTTGTACTGGCCTCCCTCCAGATTCCCTCATTCGCGGTGATCAACACACAGACCTTGGCTTTAGGTAGCCCCAGTGAAGGTCCAAAATAGAAGTCCCTTGTTTCATTACCCTTTTCGTTAATCAAATTCCAAATAGAGACATTATTTCATTTTCTCTCTGGGGTTCTAATTTATATCCCTTCTCTATCCAGAAAGGACTTCAAGACAGCTCCAAAAATAAGTATGTTGGAAAACATCCATAGTTTAGGAATAATAATTTGTCAAGAGAAACAAATAGGGCTGAAGACAAATGGGGGAATTATTTTCTTAAAGTAGACAACAAATTGCTTGCCATTTTCTATTGAAGACAAGAAACTTCTTCCCAGCAAAGCAGCCTGCAGCCAGCGGTGAGCATGGCCGCCCCAAACAGCTACTCTCTGGTGGGACTCTGATGCCTCCGATCCGGTCCTCCGGTCATACAGAGTTTGTGAAACCCGTGATTTTAGTGGCACAGGCACTCAACTCCTCACTAATGAGTTCTGGATGCTGCTGGCTTCTAGGCACTTGGTTCTGGGTTAGCAGCTTCGCTTTGCTCCCTGGAGTTGGGGAACACCTTCTGCGTGCCAGACGGTGAGGGGGGGGTCCCAGCTGATGGATATGCAAAGAGGGGCCCCGGAGCATATCGGAGATGCAATATACTCTCGTGGGCGTTGTTTGCTCCTCGCCGCTGATGGAGGAAAGAAGCTTCTGTGTTCAGGAAAGAAGCTTGTGTGCTAGCTACCAGACGCCCGGAAAACAACAGTATGAAGACTTTCCGGGGAAGAGTTCCACGATAAATGGCCACTTTCTCAGTTTCGACTGTGTAGTTCGTGGGGCCCAGTGCCAAAGGAACATGTGGTCCTTACGTTAGGACGGCGGGGAGAAATAGTCATTCAAGGTACTAAAGTGTGTCTTTTTTTTCCTTCCACTGTCTTCTCCTGATTTGTCCTGGTGGTTTTTAATGTGTTCTTCAATGTTGGCTTAAGTAAAGAAAAATTAAGATCTTAATTTATTACCGTGAATTTAACGGTCATCTTTTACTGCATAATGCCATTTTAGCACAAATATAAAAGCGTTCAACTCATATGTGGAATCACTGAGATGATGGTTTTTATGGCACTGATCCCATACGTGCCTATATGCATGTATTTCATTCTCACTAAAACAGTGGGAACACTGCAAAAATCAACTCACTTTTATTTCATTCCATGGTAGAATCTTATTTGGCCAACACTCTGTACCTTCAGTTTGTTGCAGGGCGAGGAAGGGCTGAGAGAAAAGGGAGCTTTGGGGGCCCTTCTCTCCCACTCCTTCTGAGCTGTCGTTTGCAGCCCACGCGGGTGGCTAACATAGGGATGTAACATGAGTAAGAGGCTACGATAGGGTTGCTTGGTCACTCGCGTTTCCCAGAAATCCACTGCCTTCTTTCCTCATTTGAAGTAAGTCTGTTTCCATGGGGAGCGTGGCCTCTTGGGGCTGTCAGCATTCAGCTTATTGGATCCTACATGTGATTTGCTTACCTTCTATTCCTTGGAGTTTTGCTGAACTTCCACGCATGGTAGGTTCCTCAGAATCCCATGAGTGAGGGGGGTACCGGTGCACCGTCTGTGACTGGAGCAGTGAGGAAATCAGCAAGCACACCCCTTGCACACCTGTCTTCTGCCCACAGGTGTCCTCTGCCGTCCTCTGGGATTTCATGTATAAAACACAAGTTCAAAGATAAAATTATTGTAAAATTCAAGCAGATGATACCAAAGTCCATAAATTGGACTTCATCAGCATGAAAACCTTGTGTGGATCAGAGGACATTACCAACGCAGTGAAAGGAAACCCCACCTTCTATGTGGGTGAACCTGGAGGGTGTGAGGCAGAGTGAAAGAAGCCAGTCGCAAAAGGACAGGTGTTGATTGACCCCACTTTCCCGAAGTACCTGGAGCAGTGAAATTCACTGAGACGGAAAGTACACTGATGCTGCCAGGGCCTGTGGGAGAGGGGAGAATGGGAAATGAGTGTTTGACAGTACAGAGTTACAGTTTGTGGGGATGGGAAAGTTCTGGAGACAGACGGAGGTGATGGTCACGCAATAGGATGAATGTACTTGGTTTTACTGAGTTATGCGCTTAAAATGCTAAATTTTGTGCTATGTATATTTTACCACAAATATATTAAAAGGAATTCAAGATGGCGACCTCAACCCCACGTGTGGCCCTTCCCAGAACACGCTCTGGTGTGCTGCCTGGGTCTCACGCCCGTGAAGCTGGTCCTGCGCTAACATGTGTTTGTAAAATGCATAAGGCGATTGTCTTTCACTAGGTGATGAGCTCTCCGAGGTCAGAGTCCCTGTCTTATTTCTCTCACTAGCTGGGTTGAATTGAAACTCTAAGCTACATTGGAGCTTGTTCAATACACATTAAAAAAAATAGAGCCTTGGGGCACCTGGGTGGCTCAGTTGGTTAAGCAACTGCTTTCGGCTCAGGTCATGATCCCGGAGTCCTGGGATCGAGTCCCACATCGGGCTCCCAGCTCCACGGGGAGTCTGCTTTTCCCTCTGACCTTCTCCCCTCTCATGCTCTCTCTCACTGTCTGTATCTCAAATAAATAAATAAAATCTTAAAAAAAAATAGAGCCTTATATATGATTTACATATATTAATATTCATACACTTTATAAGCATACAGTTCATTTTGTTTTGACAAGTGCATAGAGTCACGTAACCAGCACCGAATCATGATGTAGGGCATAGCCACGACCCAGAAACTTCCCCGGTGCCTTTTGTACTCAATACCTTCCCCTAGCTCCACCCCCGGCAGCCACAGATCTGCTTTCTGCCACTTAACTTTTGCCAGGTCTAGAATGTCTTTAACTGACATCATGCAGTATGCAGTTGTGTGTGTGTGTGTGTGTGTGTGTGTGTGTGTGTGTGTGTGTGTGTGACTGTAATAAGTTTCCATTACAACTTTTGGCATCTTAATTAGATGGATCATGTTCTGTTGGGACAGCAGAGAGTTGAGGGCTCAGGCCCCGATGCAGGTACACGTCGATTTTTTATCCTGACTCTCTGCCCTTCCTTAATTCTGACTGCGTGAACTCTCACCTTCTCCAGGATCAATTGCTTCCTATACAAAGTGGAGTTAATACTAGTCCCCTCCCTTCATCCCGTGCATTTTCAGGGGTTGAAGAAAGCAGTGGACGGAAAGTGCTCAGGACAGAGCTCGGCTCATAGAGATAGTTCAGTAACACTTAACTGTTTATCATCCTATCATTGACGCCATCATTAACAAGAATCCTAAGAACGGCATTCACGCATCTCTAGCATGGCAATATCATGGTACCTTCCTTTTGGTGTTGCCATGGAGATTACTTAATGCCTGAGAAGCATTTTGTACGGTGTCTGGCATGTGGTAAGCACTCTCTCAAGTAGCTGTGGATATTATTTTGTTCTGCAGCCATTAAGGACCCTATTCTGCTATTCCTCACTAAGTAAAAGTCATCACCTTCTCTAATTGTGAGACGATGTGAAAGGGCCGCATTTAGACCTCTTTCTGCCGGTCCAGGTGAAAAGCACCTTTACAAACAGCAGCCACAGGTGTGAGATAGTAAGGCCTTTCTCCCGAGGGCCCAAGGGAGGCGCTCCGTGTGGACAGGGGAGCCAAAGAACAGGAAATACCCTAGTCCTTTTTTTTGTTTGTTTGTGTCTATTCTTTTGAAAGAAGCAAAATGGCAGCGATTGAATTAAGAGTCATAGGGTAGAATGGGCAATCGGATCCTCAGAACTTCCCGAGGTGTCCGAGAGTCGTGGTAGCTTCAGGAAGCACTGGAAGCAGTTCAGGGCTCTAACTGAGAGAGGCTAGTCAGAGACAGTAAACAATTCCTGGGGAAAGAAGTTTCCACCTGGTACAAGAAATGGATTCAGCTTCTGGACTCGTCAGCTCACATTTTCAAGTAAAGAGAGAATGTTGCAAATGATAGGAAACATAATAGAACATGCTGAAAGGAATACTTAAGGAATCAGGGGAAATCTACCTCTTTGATATACAAAATAGTTCAGCTAAATTTGACTTTGTAACTGGGTAATTAACATGCTCATATTATGGCATTATTTTCCCCCCACGCCTGATGTTTGCATAGAAATCTCCAGCCAAGTGCTTCGTCATTGCTGTTCACATTTATCCCTGCAGACAGGGGCTGAAGTCACCCTAGCGGGAAAACGGAGAGTGAACTCTCCGTGGACCACTTCTCTTTAGGCAGCTGGGGGGAAGCTGCTTTCTATGAGTCTCACAAGAGGAGGAATGATCAAAATAATGCATCCTCCTTACATCCTGATTTGCCTTATTTTCAAACCAGAATCCCACCAGACACCACCCTTGACAAGAAAAGTGAAGGAGAAGCAAGGAGAGAGGGAGGCATCTTCCTGCGGATCCTAACAAGGGAACAGTCCCGCCATTTGCAATCAGATAAGGGATATTATCTCCATAATAAAAGGCAATTGAGAATCTAAATGAAAAATCTAAAGCTTTTCATGCTGATTTATTTTAGATTAGAAAAAGTTAAACCAGATGTAAACACGAAGAGATGAAGCATGAAGAGGGAATCGTGGCAGAGTGATAAATCTCAGTTTTGAGTTATTATAGGTGCAAAGCTGCATTAACCAGAAAATACACTGTTGATCCATAAACTGCTCTGACATTAATTATTGTTGCAGAAGAGAATTCAGAAGATTGAATACAAACATGCAATGCTGGCAAAGATCAATCATGCATCCAGATTGGCCACGGAGAGTGTATGCCAGCCCCCAAGAGGCTGCCTTAACCCATTGGCACTCCATGCTGGCACCTTCCCTGTGAAGTGCTCTCTGCCTTCTCCAACACTGGATGCTGAAAAGAAATGGCCCTCTTTTTTTCTGGACCTCAACAATGTCTGCCATCATCTTAAAGAGAAGACCCAGCCAAAAGTCCACCCTTGCTCTTTGATCCTTGGGCTGTAAACAGATTTGGAATCTCCCCTCTGTTTCCTCTGTAGACCATGCTCGTATCCAGAAGAGGCAGCATGAGGAGGTATTGGAGGCAGGGTTCTGGGTAGACTAGAAGTTCCCGGCTGTTTCCTCTTCTCTCTTCTTTTCTTTCTTTTCACTTGGTCCCTGTTTTACTTGCTCGAGGGTTTACAAAGCCCCGACCACCCCAACACCCCCACTCCCCCACACATGAGATGCACACCCATGCACATGCATACACACATGCACACACATGTGTTAACATGGGGAATGTTGAACACTGTTCTAGGTGGAGAGGGTCCTGGCTCTGGAATTTAGTAGCTCTGTGACCCGGGGCAAATTACTGAACGTCTCCATGCTCCAGGGTTCGTATCCATAAAATGCAAAGATACCGACTATCTCATGGGAACTGGATGAGGGGCTAGATAATGGAAAACCTGAACCCAGGGACCGGCAAGTTTATTAAATATCTGTTGTACCAACCCACAATTCTCCATTCAGACCTCTTGGGCCCAAATGTGATTCAACAATGATTTCTTAATTTTATTTCTGCAGGTAATGCTGCACAACATTTCTAGCGGGATTTGAGGTAGCACCCTGTAATTAAACTCACCGATGTTTTTGCAATAAAATGTATGAATATTCACACTAAGTGGAATAAATTAATATTATAAATGACCTCAGGTTAGTTCAGGTAAGGTTTGGCTGTCAGATTAGTTTCCTACAAACTCAGAGGAGAAAAACCTCTCAGAGTTCAGAGCTTTATGGATTTTAGAATTGCAGATAAGGGATTATGGATCCATAATGAGGACTCAGATATCTCGAAGGGAGAGTCAGTAAACAACAGGACCAGCAAAAACAATAGCATATTTGCTCATTAGGGCCCAGCTATTATGGCCTGACTTGGGAGAATCAAGGGGGAGAACACGAGAGTTGCTTTGTAAAGCGTTCAGTCTTCTGTAAATGGATGGTTCTAGTATTATTGTACCCGCGATGTTCAGATCTCCCCAGTGCTCAGCTTCTAGCTCCGGACGGGATTCATAGATCATTTTGTGGTCAGTGTCATCACGGAGTTTCGGATGGTCGTGGTGTTGGTAAGGCTAGACCCTGCAAGGGTAGCCACTGGTGAGGTGGTGTGGAAGCAATGCCCGCTGGGGCCAGGAGGACTGGTGCCTGGTGTCAGAGCCCTGTTTTCTTGTCCATGGACACTGAGATCTCTCATGCTCCCTGGACTTTTGTTTCTTTATAACAGAAGAACTCTGCGTGCTCTGGCCACCTCTCAGGGGCTCGGGAGAGTCAAAAGGAGGTAATGGGTATCAAAGAATTTGCAAGCTGGAACGCTCCTTACGACTGTGAGATGTCATGGTTCTTTTAATGTCCTTGACCCTATCACAGCATTCTATTCTCAAGTGCTCCTGATTGCCTCAGTTCCAATCTGGTGTCCTTCCACTTGCTTTATTCTACCTGAACATTAAGCACTCACTCTCCTCATTCAGAAATCACCAAAACTTCCCCATCACCTAGGAAATAATACCCGAGTTAGCATAGTGTTCAAGGCTGCCCGTGACACGTTGTTATGGTCTGTAGCTGCGGAGGTGGTGCCCGGACCATGAACATTGTTACCATGTTAATGGATGCATTAACACGTGTGCTCTGACCTACAGAGCTATTCCCTGGTATCGGATGTTTCAGAAACCTCCGATGCTTTGCCATTATGAACCATGCTGCAAAAATGTCTCTGTGAATAGAGCTTGAACTGTATTTGGAATGGCTAAAAAGCCTGGGAGAATTTTAAGCTGGGAGGGAGATGACCAGATTTGCTTTATGGAAATGTGGCTGGCGGTGAGGTGGAGGCAGGAGGCTGCTGGGCTGAGAATGGGGAAGTTGCCGCGGTCTGGGCCTTTAGGACGGGGGCGCCATGAAGGCGGTGGGGAGAGGGAGCTGGCCACGGAATGGGGAGGCATTTCAGAAATGTAATCAACGGGTTGCGGATAGACTCAGCCACTGGAGAGCACGGTGAGAAGCGTTTCGGGACGTAGATCACAGTGGCTCAGTCGAGATTGTGGTAAACTGAGGACTGATGGGGGGTGAGGCCACAGACAGTGTGGCCATTTCCTCCAAGAAGATTTGCTGTAAGAAGGCGAAGGGAGAAAGGTAATGCATGTGGGAAGGAGGTTTAGTTTTTTTGTTTTGTTTTGTTGTGTTTTCGAGGGGAGAGCGGGGAGGAGAGGGAGAAGGAGAGGAGGAGAGAGAGAGAATCTTAAGCAGGCTACATGCCTAGCCATGAGTCCAATGGGGGGGGGTCGATCTCACAACCCTGAGGTCATGACCGGAGCCGAAGTCAAGAGTCAGATGCTTAACTGACTGGGCTACCCAGGTGCCCCTGGTTTTGTTTTTAAGAGAAGTTTGGACATTGTTAGAAATGTAAGGAAGGCAGAGTTGAAGACTGAGGACAGAACGAGGGTCCTTGAGGGGCATGACCTCCAAGACAGGAGAGTAGTTTCGAAAGGGCACTGCACGTAAGTTATCCTGGAGAAGAGGCTGTGCTTTCATTCATTCATGTATTCATTCACTCAATCACTCATTCATTCATTCTTCCATCCTGTTTTTTCCAATTTATTTTTTCAGTGTTCCAAGATTCATTGTTCATGTACCACACTCAGTGCTCCATGCAATATGTTCTCACCCAACCCCCACTCCTCCCTTCCAAAACCCTCAGTTTGTTTCTCTGAGAGTCCACAGTCTCTCATGGTTCATTTCCCTCTCCAATTCCCCCAATTCACCCTTCCTTTCCTTCTCACAATGTCCTCCATGTTTTTCCTTATGCTCCACACTTAAGTGAAACCATATGATAATTGACTCTCTCTGCTTGACTTATTTCACTCCGCATAATCTCTTCCAGTCCCGTCCATGTTGATACAGATGAATGGATAAAGAAGATATGGTCCATATATACAATGGAATATTATGCCTCCATCAGAAAGGGATGAACATCCTGTTTTTTCTAATAAATATTTATTAAGAGCCTACTACATGTCTGGTCCCATACTAGCAGCTAGGAATACATTGGCAAGCAAGGCAAAATAATTTTATTCTCAGAGCGGTTAGAATCTAGGGGAGAAGCAGACATCAATTAGAGTTTCACATGAATCTGTGTAGATTTATAGTCCAGAGGGGAATGTGCTGACGAATGGAGTGCTTCTAAAATCTGAAAAGTCAGGAACCTGGTTTTGAGACGGGTGTCTGCAGACACTCCCATGATTAGGTCATGTGAGCCAAGATCCAGAAGAGGACCAGGGAAACAACATGCTTTGTAGCTGAAACAGCATGTGCAAAGGCCCTGTGGTCAGGGAGTGAATTTGTATTCAAGGGGCCAAGGGAAGCTCTTACAGAGTGTGTGGCCTAGAGAGAGGCCTAGACAGAGATTCCCCAGGATAGACCACACAGGGCCTTCTTGTTACTTTGATCTCAGGACAAAAGCTATTGCTGTTCTATAGGAAGGGAATAAGTACAGTGAACAACCAGCAGAAAATAGAGTCAAAGCCAAGTCTTCCCAGGATGTCACTTTTGGATTGAGGCCTGTGATGGTGACAGAGATTCCTGAATCCCCTCATCACTGGGAATTCTTGGATCAGTGGAACCTAGAGCCTGTACGAGATGATGCCAGGCTTCAAAGACGCAGAGGGCTGTGGGGCCTCATCAGCTTGCCATCCACTGCCAGTTGCTAGGACCCCCGAGAGAGAGGACGACCCTCAGTCCAAACCAGTGCACTTTAGTAGTTGCTACTTGTTACTTCACCATGGGATTGGAGCTCTCGACTAGGACTGTGTGGTCCGCCAGAACTTGCTGGGTGAAAATTAATTGTGTGTTGTCATGTCCCAGGCTAATTGCTGAATTTGACAGCGTTACTTTAAAAATAGGCATAGGTATCTTTCTTAAAAGAGCCATACAAGCCAATAGCCCAGGAAACGGGAAGCTTAAAATCCTTGCTCAGCCTGAGGCCTCTTCTGCACATCTGCCCCCACTTCTTCCAAGACGAGTTCCAGAACCCCCTGCTCGGTCATGTTTGAAGCAACAGGGAGATACTGCTTCTGCTCAGTTTGGGATTTAAATCATTTCTCATCCCGGCGTCTAATGTTGCTGCACTTCTGTTTCCTTCCTGAAAACTTTTCACGGGTTACCCAGTGTTCCCTGTGACATGTCCGTTTTAAGACTTCGTCGTTCCTGTCGCTCCTAGGCAAGCACAGGGTTGGGCCCAGAGCAGAGAAGCCCAGGAAGTGTCGGAAAACGGTGCCTGACTCCCTAGATCCTAGCCCCCCCTGCTCTGGGTCCCACCACTCTCTCTGTCCCCAGATTGGCGCCTCGATGCTGGCGATGAGCGGGGCCAACGTGGGAACTGTACATTGTAAAGCTTAACTCAGCCTGGGACTAAGAAGCTAACTGAGATTCAGAATTGGAGGCTGCGCTTCCAGCGTGGGGTCACCAAGTTACTGCTCAGCTTTAGGGCAGAGTCGTGGGGTGAGCAAGGACTGGTGGACGGGGGGCAGACCCAGGGTGGAACCAGGTGCTCTCGAGTCTGACTGGAAATTGAGAAATCCAAACCCAAATTCTCACCCACAGCCAGCTAGCTGCTTTCAGAATAAACCTACAAAACAAACCTTTGCCTTTTGGCAGAGAAAGTCAGCATCATAATCATACCTGCAGAGAGCAGAACACTTTTGTATATATTAATCTTATTTTCATTGGGTCTTGAGGCTAATTCCTGAAATTTGATTGCTCATGGTTAATCAATTTATCAATATTTATTGAATGTCCAATTTTAGCTCAACATCCATTCAGCATTGTGATGGGATGGAAAAGAAATATTAGATGTGGTTCTTTGCTCTACTGGCAAAATCCGTGTTAGCTGATTATGGTTTTTCTTCCTCCCCTCCTCCTCCTTGTGCGTTTTGAAATCATCAGAAACCTACCCTTTATTCATTTGCAGAGTTAACACGGGAGAAAATGGAAATAAGTCTTCATTAAAACCCGAGTTCTTTCTTGGGCGATTGGAGAGATTCTAGAGACGTTTCTGGATTCTTTAAAAATAATAAAGCACGTTATTGAAGATTATATATCTGCCAAATAAAAATAGAAAACTGGGAAGGTTTCTGTTTATCTTCCAGATCCACAGTCGGCTCTTCTCGTCCCCCAAAGATCATTCTGCTTGGGAAAGAAATGAAGGTCTTTCAAACACAGGTAAAAGAGCTGGGCGCTGGCTGGGTGGCATTCCCGCTCAAGCCTTTATTTACTATCTCTCTCCTTTATTTTTATTAATAATGAAATGTGCTTTGTAGCCTCATCTTCCCCCCCCAACCCCAAGATGATAGCTCAGTGACTCTGACAAGATTTGAAGCTGATTTGAATTTCTAAACACCCAGGCTTTTAGGTTGGCAGTCTCTGAAAAAGCAAACAATGCAGGAGAAATATCAGTTGCCTCAGGTAGTGCGTTCAGGACCCAAGATTGCTGCAGACGGTGGGGGTTCAGGCCGGCGTGGGGCAGGGTTCTGCCAGGAATGCGTAATGGGAGAAATACGGAATATTCTCACGACGGAGCAAGCACAATTTAAGCGTAGGCATGGTATCCGCGCCTTCATAAATCATTCGCCGCGAAGCTTCGGCTCACAGCCCTACACACAGCCTACACCGGCGAGGTGGTTACAGTTCATAACTTTTATTAAGTTTGTTAACATAGTGGTGTGGAAACAAGCTTGTTTTTCGCCCGTCCGTGAGAGGAATCAGATGGTAGTTTAGGTCCCATTTTCTGATGGCACTGTAAAAAGACGGGGAGGTTAATAGACTATTTCAGTTGAGAGACACTAGCAAAAAATAAGTTCCTAAGGCCTGTTTTCTTGTAGCAAATTTTATTTTTCATCCTCGTCTTAATTTTAATTTGTAGGTGTGGCAGGTGACTTGGTGCCTATGGAAAGTATCTGTGTGTACATGTGCGTGCTTGTGTGTGTGTGTGTGTGTGTGTGTGTGATTATATACAGACATAGCTTCTCTCTTTGTTACCCTTAACCCCCCCCACCCCATATCAAAGGTATCGGGGTCCTGAGTTCCTCTCCATAACTGACACAGTCAGCCCAAGACAAGGATATTATTTGAAAGAAGCTTTCCTAGTTAATCCTTCCTGGAGCCCCAAAGCATGGTTTCTAGCTTATTCGTTAAGAGCAGCAGGTATTTAGTTTGGACCCTGTAAGAACCTAGCCCAGAAATTGCTTGTGGTGAGAACATGGGTCCCCTGGCAGGTGCTGCTGGTGGCCTGAACGGCAGGCTTGTGGAGCGGGTCTGGCCGCTCGCACCCCGCAGCGGGGTTGGGGACGTTGAGAAGGATGTCATATATTCCTCAGAGCACTCGAAGTAGCGGAGAGAACAGTCCGTCCTGGGTGACCTAGGTGTGACACGTCAGTCTGCTTTTCCTGAGGACGAGCTTAGCTCGAAATGGGCCTCATCGGGCACTTCAGCAGTGGGTGTCTGCTCACGAAGTACTTAGCCACTTAATGACTTAGAAATGTCGCACATCCTGGCCTAGAGGCCACAGGGTAATGGTCCTGGCTGCAGGGAGTGTGCCCAAGCAAGCCCCGGTGAGGGGGAGAGGAGCAGATACAGATATTCTGGCCTTTTCCCTCCCTTCCTACTTTCCTTCCTTCCCTCCCTCCCTCCCTCCCTCCTCCCTTCCCTCTCCCCCTTTCCTTCTCTTCCCTTCCCCTCCTTCCTTCCTTCCCCCCTTTCTTTCTTTCTTTTTCTTTCTTTTTAAATCTGTATTTTCTAAGTTTTAATTATAGAAAGATATTTTAGAGGTCATCTTAACCCTTGGGCATTCTTGTAGAAGGCAAGCAGTTGTTAAGACAAAAATCATTCATAACGCTGGTTAAAGAGGGTAAGGCAGGTTTTATTCAGGGAGACCCCTACATGGGGTCTTCGCAAAGGAAAGAGAGTCTGGGCTCCTCTTTGAATATAAGGAAAAGTAGGAATTCACTGCCAAGGAGCAGGGTGGGGGGGGGTCAGTGGATGGAAAATGTCTGAGAGGTAAGGGGGGGACGTCTCAATTGGCTTGACAGGTGGGGGATGAGGAATTTGATCAGAGATCAAGGGTGGGGGATTTTTTTCTAATTGAAACCAGGAGAGTTCTTTCTAAAAGTGGAGTAAATAGGCCAAGGACAGAGCCCAAGGGTGAGACCTTGTCACATCGAGTTCTCAGAGGAGCCTGACTCTGGGTTGATCAAGGAGTCAGGATGTAAGTGGGCTCCGTGCTGCCCTGGCTGGCCCGGGGGGGCGGGGGGGGGGGCACGTCCAGGCTCCGTGTGTCTTCCTGCAAGGCCATTCCCATCTCTTAAAGAGAAATGACACTATTAACTGGTCTAAAATTGCCGGCCTTGGGAGCTACTGCAGGAGAGAGGGTCCACCCCAATGGAGAACTGAGCTCAAGTCTGAAGGCAGCTGGGGCAGCCCGGGGTATGTGGCCAGTGGTTGTGGGGGGCTCGGTGCCCGCAGCATTACCAGGGAGAACTTGATTAGATGTCAAGGGTAGGGGAAAGTCTCTTTAAACCGGCTCAGCAGGATTCTCCCTAAATCTGGGCTCAGCAGGATTCTTGGCTAAAACTGGACTTGACAGGCCACGAACTGGCTCCTCGGGGGGAGCCGGCTAAAGTCAGGTCAAGGAGGGTGCACGGGCACATCGCTTCTCTGAAAACTGGCCCGAGCAGCCACCTGTGCCCTCGGGGCTCTCTGTGGTCTGGCTTGCTGGCTCGGGGAAGAGCCGGAGTTTGGTTCAGGAGTGAGACTCCCTGCCCCACAGTCCTGGCAGGGGCCCAGCACAAGGGTGAAACCTGGATCGGTCTTCTCCGTGGCCTTGGGGGACCCAGGGTGCAGAGTTTTAGATCAAACTCGGTGTCACAAGGACTAGAAACACACAAAAGGGAAACCACTGCTAGGAAAGCAGTGAACTTTGTGGAAGGATGCGCCACCAGGTCGTCAAAAGCCCCAGAGCCAAGGGGAGTCCGTGGGCCCCCGGCCCCGAGAACGTGCGGGCCCTCGCCTGGAGCTACCGTCCCGGGGCTCGACACCTGCTGCCTGCCACGTGCGTCTGTCTAGTCACCTTCTCAGGCTCCGTCCCGATTCAGTCATCTCAGGTCAGGAAGCGGAAGCAAGGTCAAATATGAGAAACGTGGCTTCTGAGGATCTGATATTCGGCGTACCTGGCTAGCAGGGCAATTCTTCCAGAAGGAGTCCACCGGCCAGGCAGATGTCAGCTTACAGAATCTCAGGTCTGGGAGGGGCCAGCTTCTCCCTGATGTCTGAAGCCCTCCTCCTCATCCCCATGCAGAAGCGGGGAGATCTCTGCAGAAGAGGCTGACCCCGTACGGCCCCACGGACAGGAGGGCTCGCTTTCTGAAGGGAGCTCCTGACATGCTCCCACGGCTGGAATTTGTAGAAAGCCTGTGAATTATGTTGAGCCAAAATAAAGTTATTTATTTGTTTTTATTTTATTTTTAATTTTTTAAAATTTTTTGTAAATTTATTTGTTTTTAATCTGTACTGAGAAGGCAAAGAGGACTCAGTAAATACTGAGTTGCTAGAATGCACGATCTGATCCACGTAGGAAGTCTCTTCCGTGTGCCATTCCAGGCAGGACATGATGCGGGTTTCGTCTAGTGCAGCGACGCGGGTGTAGGAGTCGCTGGAGTTCTGGGGGAAATGAGCGAATTATTTGCCATAAGGGGGAGGATGAAAGATGTTTCTGGGCGGAGAGGGCTGGCATTCGTGTTCAGGGAATTCAGTGTTCACAGAGTATGGGGGGCGTTCTTGGGGGATCCTGAATTTGTGGGGTTTGGACCCTCTACTTGTGAGAGGTCCCCTGCCTTCAATGGTCAGGAAGCATTCGGCAGTTCGGTGTTGAGATCAGAGGACAGGTTAGGGTTGTCGAGCTCAATACGACGTCCTTTCCAGACGGCGCGTGAGAAGGCATGAGAACAGCTGAGATTAGTGCAAGAGGAAATACATGAGCTGGGTGGAAAGAGGAAGAGTCTGCAAAGCCTAAGGAGCCCAAGGAGCCCACGTGTGGTGGTGGCCCGGGCGGGAAGAGCAGCACCGTCCTGGAACCACACACCGGGTTCAGGGTTTTGTTTCCTAAGGCGAGGTATTTAACGCATGGCTGACTTTGTCCTCACTTCGCTCTTTATCTTTAGAGAAGTCTCTCTACTTGCTCAGGTCTTATTTGGCTCTCTGATAACCGTGGTTTAGAATGCCCATCTCTGCCGGCCACTCTAGAATACAGCGATGTGGGCGGTAAGCCCCGGTTGCAGAAGCTTAGATCAGGGGCGTATGTGGTGCAGAGTTCAAGTGCTCACGCACGAAATTGGAAATGAACCTCGTCTCCGGATTTTCATTTTTGCTTCCTTCGCCTGCACGCCGGAGCTATCCACGGCCTCTGTCATTTGGAAATTCTAAGACTGGGACGGGCAGGGAGCCGATTTTTTTACGGTAAAATCATCCCATTGGCAAGACCTTTAACATCTGGTTGGCCTGTGTGAAACTTCAGTTTATAATGATTAATAGAATCCAAACACTAAGAGAGAAAAGAATGTAGGAAAGGTGACCGTTTCTGCCCAAACGCACATCTGTTTTCAAAATCAGTGGAAGGTAGGAAGTCGCTTTGAAATTTCCGTTCGGTGTGTTATAAAAAGATTCCTTTCACTGTTTCCCCCATCACTGAACTACCTGCCTACGGACGAGGCTGCTTAATCTGAGGACTTAGCGATGGTTGGGAGGGTCAGGCGCCTCGTTAAGCCATTTCCGGGGGCATCCGTTACGGGAAATGTATGGAAGGGTAATTGATGAAGGTCATCGGGAAATTTTAATTACTAATTCACTTGGCTTAGGAAGGAAGGTGGGACGGCATAAAATTTTCTCCCTCCTGATCAATTAAGCCCGACCTTTGTACCTGGCAGTTTTTAAAGGGTGGGTCTTTGATTGATGAGTGGGATGAAGTAATTATATTTCACTTAAAACTTGAGGGTCATTGTTTCTCTGCTCCAGCTTTTATAAGAGCAGTGATTTGCTCCCTTCATAACCATCCGTTTCAGTTTCACCGGCACCGAGTCGAAGAGTTAGCTGCCTGACTCAACACATACCCTTGACTGTCCCTCAAGGAGGGGTTGGCCTATTACCCCTTAAAAACCATCTCGAGGGGGATGTGAGTTGTATTTTGTTTCTCTTCTGCAATCTGTAATTGCCGTTTCTCTATGAACAAGGTCTAGCGGGGGCACCGTATTTATCTGTTTTCCCTGAAAAACCTGGTTTTTATTCAGGCCCTAATTGTGGAGGCAGAAACATGTGGATTTTTTTTTTTTAATGCAGGAATCGTTTTGATCATCCATATCGCCATCTGCCTCGTTCTCGCAGATCCCTCCCTGCCCGTGTGGGGAAGTCATCTAGGGAACAGGGTCTAAGAGTAGCTTTAATCAATGCAACGTCTCTGCTTAAAAATCACACCAGTCCTCAGGGGGCACAGCGTTTGGTGCCATTCCATATCCGACCCTACACTTGCCCATCACTCTCCTTGCCTACGGGGACCCTTCCAAAACCACCTTCTAGATCTTTCGGGTGTGAAAATGCTTCCTTTTTTCAGATACGTTCCCTGATGCAACCAGCCCATCCTTGGTGCTTCAGGCTTTGTTTGTTCCATAGTTAGAGTCCTTCCTACATTGCCTTGTTTCCCTTGTAGACTTGTCTCTTCCATTGTAGACTTTTCTCATCAAGACTGTTGGTTCTGGAGGGCAGGGCCCTTGTCTCACTCAGCTCTGCGTTCCCAAGGTCAGGGACCAGCGCATGGAAGTTCTTCACTGGCGTGCACAGGATTATTTGTCTTAAGGAATCTCGTGGAGCCAATTCTATATCCGGGGACCTTCCTTGACGCTCCCACGCAAGCCCGCAGAGCAGGCTGGGAACTGGATCTTGTGAAAGCAGTTGAGAGCCTGTCAGGGAAAGCAACTGCCTCTGGGTTTTTCTAAGACTCTTCCAAGTGCTTTTCCTGTTCTGTTACTCAGCTTCCTTTGTGGAGGGGGATGGAGGCCTCCCTCCACCCAAGTGGCTCCTATGTGGGCTGCTGGGTGCCGGCTCTGCCCAGAGTCCAGCTGGGAAAAGGCAGTATCACCTCTCTGACCGCCCGAGAAGAAAGAACATTTATTCCTGCTTTCTGCGCAAGGTGAAAGGGACATGTTGGGGTCTCTTGTGCCTACTTGTGTAGAAATTTATTGGAAAGAAAAGAGACCAAGTTGCTTTGACATGTGACATGTGACAGTTCCCTGGTTTCTCCCTGATGGATAACCATCATGCTCCGGTCCCTTCCCGGATTCTGCCTAATGGCTGCTGGGTCTTGACCCTCCGTTTTGTTGGGATCACCTATACTTAGTGCCGTAAGCCACTTTAACCCCCGATTCGAATCTCTGCCTGTAGCTCCATCTTTGCCCATCGCCTGGTACATAATCTAATTTTAAAAATAATTGGGAAAGGGGCACCCGGGTGGCTCAGTCGGTTAAGCGTCTGCCTTCAGCTCAGGTCATGATCCCGGGGTCCTGAGATCGAGCCCCGTATCGGGGTCCCTACTCGTTAGGGAGCCTGCTTCTCTCTCTGCCTCTGTCTGCTGCTCTACCTACTTGTGCTCTCTCTCTCTGTCTCTCAAGGAGATAAATAAAATCTTTTAAAAAATGAAATAATTGGTAAAGTAACGCACTAAACAAAGAGCTCGGCTGATCTGCCAGTCTGTGCAGCTTTGTGTTGGAAGAACATGCATCCGGCCAGATTTAACTGTCTCCTCTCAAAGGCCAAGAAGCTTTGTCATTGCCTCTTGTGTACTGAGGAGCGAGAGGGGCTCCTCTAGAAGGGCGGAAATCGGCGGCTGGGGTAGACGTGAGTACCGGCAGGGAGGGCCGCTGCGTCTTTTTCTTAGGAGGGTGTGGAGGACCCCCCATCGTGTCCATTCATCTTCCCGGACGCATGTGAGCCCTTCTGCCTTGCCGTCGCCACCGGGGCGGCCTTCTTCGGGCATCAGGATTCTGACTGCACAAAGGGACCGAGTCTGAGAGACAGGCATCTGGCATTATGTTCGTGCTGGAAAGGAGCGCCCGCTGGTGAAAGGGCATCGAGAAGCCCGAGTGCAGTGGCTAAGCCGCGGCAGCAAGCCCACGCTCTCCAGCGCGGAGACAAGAGGTTACCGAAATCGCGGTGCGAGGCGGATGGCTCTCCGTAGCAGCAGTGCCCGAGTGGAGGAGGGCGTCTGAGCCAGGAGCCGGTCTCTCGGCGCCCCCAGACCTGCGGCGTCCGAGTGCAGCCCAAGAAACTGTCACGGGCGTCCCTTGTGGAAACCACCGCTCCAGGTCTTTAGGAATTTGCTGTGTTTTTAAGGAATAAACAGGGTTATCGTTCTTTCACCTCCAAGAGTTACTCAGCATGAAGCTCTTCAACAAGGGCTGTTTTAATTGCCTACCTCTTGTCCTGTGGGTCGCGGAGGGGTTCCCGCCCCGGCTCTTGGGGGTGGCCACATACAATGCCCCACCCCGAACAGGTGACTCAGTGGCAGTTTATGGGTCGCATACGCCTCGTAGCCCCGGGAGCAGCATGCGACCAGCCACCTGTCACCTGCAGGGCCACACGAGGCTTGCACTGCAGGCTTTGTATTACGGAGGGGGTGGGGTGACCCCCGCCTCCCGCGGGAGGGTGTAATAGGATTGTTTGGGTAATTCCAGGACTTGGAAGGGAAGTGAGGCTGCCGCTCAGGCGCAAGCAGGAGCTGCTCGTGCTCCCGGTGAGACGGAGGGTGCTCTGGCCAGGCGATCTCGTCTGTGGGAGCACGGCTGGAAGGGCAATTTGCCGTTTGGTCCATTGAAGCCTTCTTAGTTGCACCGGATGTCAAAACAGCACACAATATGGGGTCTTAATTGTCGGCCTTACACCGCGAGGCCCTGGCCTGGGGAGAGCGCAGATGTGGAGCACGGGATAGAATGGCGTGGTCGAGGATCGGGGGGGATTAACACACCTGCAGGACAAGGAGGACAGAGAGAGCTTGGACGCGGCTTCTGAGCGCGCCGTGAGAGCCAGGTGTGGATGCCAGCTGGGCGCGAGCTCAGTTCGGGGACATGTCGCTAGAGGACACAGTGTCCCCAGACGGAGGAGTGCCTCTCGGTGCCTGGGAATGTTAGGGGGGTGCACGTGGAGAGAGAAAGTGGGGCTGGATCTGACCAGGGTAGGTCCTGCCCAAAGTGCCTCAGGTCCCAGCACCAGGTGTAGGAATCGGGTGCGAGCCAGGAACTCGATCCCCAGCAAGGCAGAAACCCAAGTTCTAGTCTGGGTTCAAGTTGGGCATGAAAAGCAATGGAACTCTAATAGCTCTCTAAGCTAAGACCGCTGTCCCATGTCAGGAATGGCACCATCATCCATGTGGCTGCTCAAGCTGGAGACCTAGGAGTCTTTCTGCCCCTGCCACACCCCCATGTCCAATCCATGACCACATCCCTCTGATTTATCTCCTTATGGTCTCAGACACATCCCTGCTGCCATGTTGGTCTGGACTACTGCAATGGTCCGTGCTTTCCCTGTCTACTCCCTACTCATAGCCAGAACGAGCTGGGTGGGCCATGCCATCCCCTCCTTTAAAACCCTTCCATATCCTTCAGTTGCTCATGAAGACAATTCTTACTATCGTCTGAGAGGCCCTGGTGGCACCAGTCCCTGAGCTCCCTTTCTCCCTTCCTCCCTCTCACTCTTCCACCCCTCTTCTCCATGTGCCTCCACTGTGGGACCCCTGTATCAAGCTGATCTCTTTGCTTGAAACAAGCTGCCCGTTCCCTTCCCCCCAAGTAACCTAGACTACAGAGCCTCACCCATATATCTTAGGGAAGCATCCCTGATCTCACGACCAATCCCACTTCAGGCACTTGGAGGCCCCTTCCTCTTCCTTGCTGCACTTGGAGAGAACAGACTTGGTTAATAGCTGAAGTGTTATATTTTGAGTAGCTTTGTGCCCAGCCGGCCATCTAAAGAAGAGATTCTTTAAAAGAAAAAAGTACACAAACAAAGGCAGCCCAAATTGGAAGTGACGTGTGGAATTAAATGTATTTTTGAAGCTTCTCGTGTTATTGAATACAATGGTCATATTAGTGCCCAGCTTTGCAGCACAGGAGGAGAATTTCTCTGGCAGCTGGACTGTGGCTGAGCCCAGGGGACGGGGACGTGGAGGGAAGGGCCTCCTTAACAAAGCAACACTGTCTACCCCGATCTTCCATTTGACCTCTTGGTAAATATACCGGCGCTGGCCATCAGGTGATTCTCGCAAAGCATCTACTTTTGAACAGAGTATCTTCCGACCTGCTTCCTGCCAGCAGTCTGTCTCTCTTTCTGGGTGTGGGTGCACGCGGTCCCCTCGCCCTCAGGGCCAATGGTACCGGGCCGTGGGCGGGTGGCCTATGCCTGGCCAAGAGGGAGTACACAGTCAGAGGGGACAGCTGCTAGAAAAAGCAAATTAGGGCCACCCTTTCCAGCTTCTGGGGGAGTGCAAAGACGTGGTGTTTCCTGCCAAAAACTGCATTTCTGTGTTTGAGTAATGCGATGGGTAAGAATGGGCTTCTGCATTCAAAGATGCCATCGTTCTGGAAAGGGCCTCAGCTTCGGGTCATGTGCCTGCCATAGGCACAGGAGGAGACCTTATGTTTGTAAAACCTCCTGGAACATTTCCACCTCCGGTGGGCATCTGACAATGCCACCTGGCCTCTGTGCTGAGGAGAGAGCACTTATTTTATGAGCTTCCGCAGAGAACTTTCTGTTCTTCCCAAGCTACCTTGACCACAGAGGACTGCGTTCCCTTAAAGCTGCCCAAGTTATTTTTAAATGGAGCTCTTTCTTAAAATGGAACCTCGTGGGAAGCCGGTTTGGGAGACAGACAGTGCAGAGGTGCTCTGGCTCCGCGGGGGGGGTGGGTGGGGGGGCCTGTCCCCCAGCGGGGCTCTGCGGGTCCCGCCGGGCTACTCGCCACAGCGGAGCAGGATTTGAAAACCACCCTCCTCAGGACCAGGGGGGAGCACACAGAGCATTTGGATACAAATTGATTGCTTTCTCTCTGAACGTGGAGACTGCCCATTGTTAACCTAGAGCCCCTGGAATGAGCAGGTTATCACCGTGGGCAGCTGCCTCCCCTGTGTCTGTATCGATTGGCTGTCGGGTTCCTAAATCCTGCCTCATTTAGGGCTCTGCTGAATGTGCTCCTCTTGGTGCCTTTGAGCTGCAGCTGCCGGTTCTGTGGGTGGAGGGCTGGCCCCGCAAAGGGAGAAGGGGTGGGAATGTGCCCTGGGTTTCAACTGGAAGGGGGGACGTGGCAGAGTCTATAATGGGACGATGCTTTTAAAATTCCCTTCTCTTTCTGGTATTAAATGGCTTTGTTTTAATGACCCTCAGCTCATGGTTTCTTTCCGATCCTTCATGCTGGCCCTGGCGGGACTCCAGCTCCTCGCTCAGCTCTGACTGTGGCCTTCCCTAATGCCTCGCGTGTGCTCTCGTTTGATTTGTTCTTTTTATGGGACTTAGGAGACAGTCTCTGGTGGTGATTAAACACGGAGGCTGTCAGCCTGCGAGGGGCCGAGCCTTGTTCCTGGACAGCTCTGGACACCGGCGGGGCTGGGGTCAGGGACCTCGCTTCCAGAAAGCTGGGCCCCGTGATGGGGTCGGGGAACGCGGTATCCGAGCGCCGGGTGTCTGAGTGTGAATTACGGTTGGGGTCAGAGGATAATGTTCTGCCCTCGGAAACAAGATTGGAGTCACTGTTGGGGGCGGGGACCGAAACTAGAGAACTTTGGGCGATCCCAGCTCCTTCGCTGTTCACTCTTTGACATTGGACAACTTAATTGAGCTCTGTGAGACTCAGTTTCACCATCTGTAATGGTGGAATAACACCTACCTTGCGTCATTGTTCCAAGAAGTAGTTATCTTAGAAAACACTAATCCCAACCATTTGGTAAAAGGTTATTTTACTGTGGTAAGAAGATTTCACCTAAGGCCTGCCCACATAACAACTTTTGAAGTGAGCACTGGGGTAGTACTGATCAGGGGTACAGCGTTGTACAGCCGATCTCTGGTGCATAGTGCTTAACTGAAACCTTATGTCCATTGATTAGTAATTCCCCATCTTCCCCTCCCTGTCACCCCTGGCCGTCACCCTCCCAGTCTCTGATTCTGGGAGTCTGACCATCGCACATACGTCACGGACGTGGAATCGCACAGGGATTGTCTCTCAGTCACTGGCTTCTTCCCTCAGTAACCGCGTTGTTGCCTACGGTAGGATTTCCTTCCTTCTTAGAGCTGAAGAGTATTTCATTGTACGCATTTACCATGTTGTCTTTATCCATTCGTCTGCTGATGGAGGGTTGTTTGGGTTGTTTCCACATCTTGGCTGCCGTGAACGGTGCTGTGGTGACCACAGGGCGGAGAGCATCACTTCAAGATGCTGATTTCAGTTCTTCAGATAAATACCCAGAAGTGGGATTGCTGGATCCCCTGGTAGTTCTGGTTTTTAATTTTTAAGAAAAAAAACCCCACACCACTTCCTGTAGTGGGACTCTACAATTTTGCGTTCCCAACAACAGGAGACAGGTTTTCCAGTTTCTCCACATCCTTGCCAACATTTGTTACCTTTATTTTGATAGTAGCGCTCCTGAAAGGGATGAGTTTAGATCTCTCCTTGTAGTTTTGATTAGGATTTCCCGGATGATGAGTGACTCGTGTTCGTTGTTGATATTTAAATGAGCGTTGCAGGCTCTCGGTGCCCTCCACTGCCAAAAATATACTGGAACTTACAGGTTATACTTTTAGTTTCTTTCTGGAGCCTTCTATTTGAGCTGCACATTGGGGGAGGAGAGAGAAGGTGAGGCGGGGGACCACAAGGGTGGGGGAGGGGCGAGGTAGAGCACGAGGATAGGAGGACAACCTCCAGATGACCTGTGGGCTCACTCCAGATCTGTCACAGCGGCACATCTCCATTCATAAGTGACCCCGCAGTTGGTTGCTGTGCTCAGCCTGTCCCTTTGTCTTCCTTCTTCTTTATCCCCACAGCTTTGTCCCAAACAGGGGCTGCTCTTCTCCTAGCTTATCCCAGAGCCTCGTGCCCCACACCTTCCTGGGCCAGGAGCCCTGCAATGGCCAACTTTATCCCTGTCCTAGGCCATCTGGGAAGGCTGCCCCCAGTTGGTCAGTCTACACCCCTCTGCTTCTGAACCCTCCCGCAGGTGTGTGCGGATGTCCCTGCCCTCCCTCTCAGGCGGACACTGCCGTATCCTCCCCAGGGAATCTCCTGGCAATTTGTGGAACGTCCTCCTCTTCTACGACATATCCTGTCCAACAGCAAAATGCCATATGGGTCCTCACGGGTCTCACGGGTCCCTGGGCAATTATTGGGAAGATGATGGAAAATGCCTGCAGAGCTGCGAAGCCATACCCTCCCAGGCAGGTTTTACGATGTGGGCGGCAGGGGTGGGGGCCGCATCCGGGGGTTGGCAGCAAGCGTCAGACCAGGCTCCATGTGGTTCCAGAAAGGCCGATTTGTCAGAGAACCTGGTGGGACATAAGGTATGAGCCCCGGCAATCGGATTTAGATGTCTGTGACCACAGCCATGCCAAAAAACACACCGTCTCCAAGACTCAGTGGCTCACAGAAGCATAAACATTTCTTTGGCCCTTAAAGCACAGGTCGACAATTCCGGCTCCTGGGTCTTGTCTTTGGCTTTGGTCTTGTCTGGGCTGCTTGTGGGGCAGGCATCAGCTGGCGGTCCACGGGGTCCACGGGGTCCACGGGGTCCACAGCTGCTTGGGGGTGCTCCCGGGGTGAAGGCTGGGGACAAGAGAGAAACGGAAGTACAGAAACACGTCTCTTCACGCCAGAGCAAGTCAAATGATGGAACTCAGATTCTAGAGGTGAGAACCGGACCTCCCCTCTGAAAATGGAGGGTTATGGAGGGTACAGGGACTTGGAACTCTTAATGCCATCCCTCTACCAATAATGCCTCAAGCAATCTAGCATCCCTCTACCAACGATGTACCTAGCAATCGGCGTGGGTGGGGTTGGTGCTATTTTTTTTTTTTTTTTACAACCACTCCATGATGAAGGTACTCTTCTGCCCATTTGGTAAGAATATTATGATTCAAAGAAGTGCAGTTACGTATGAGGTTGCTGACTGTTCATCCCTAGGCTGGGGTCCTACTGAGTTTTGTGATGGAAGTTAACGCAGTGGAGCACATTCATGCTAAGTGTACCAGGCACAGCCTGGCCCTTGGTGAATGCACGATACATGCAGGCCGCCCACAGGTCTGGGACCACAGGTGTCTAGGGACCACGCACGTCACGTGTGTCATTGCAGCCCCAGTGCCTGGCCCGGGGTTTGGGACCCAATAAATAGCTGTTCGGTGGATGCATGACAGCACATAGAGTCTTGGAAAGGTAATACCTCCTGGTCAGTCGGACAGATCTGGGTCTGAGTCTGATTAGTCACTGGACCTATAGGACCTCTGGTAGGAGACCTGGTGTCTCTTGAAGGTCACCCTTGAAGGTTTCCAATCCCATCTCTCCCATGTGAATTTTGCAGTTTATATGCCTTGGGATTCTGCTCCCTAGAATCTTTGGCAATTCCAGCTTTGTTGGGGTACCTGTAGCCACACAAACAAGGGCAGTGTCTGGTCCCCCATGGACGCCTGCCCCATCTGTTCTTGCCACTAAGAAGTGGCTTAGTCCTTGGCCTGCAGACGAAGCTCTACCTCGTGGCTCCTTCTTGATGGTTTCGTAGTCTTCATGCTTCTGTTTCTACCTCTGCTCCTTGGGTCTTGGTATTTTGCTAGCTGTCTTCCATTTCAGCCATTCACGGGCCAGTCCCTGCCATCCAGGAAGTTCAGAGATCTCAAAGGCCTGGAAGATAGAGATTGGGTGAGTCAGGATGGCAGCCCCCCTTTTATTGAGCACTCACGCTGTGCCAGGAACTGTGCTGGGGATGGGGTGTGCAATGTTGAACGTGACACCAAGTGAACTTGCCCTCCTAAAATTTATATTCTAGAGGCTCAGAATGGACAAAAATCAAGGAAACAGACAAATAAGCAAAATTACTGCTTGGTGCATAAACAACAATCTTGGAACACTGAAAAAATAAAATAATAAAATGAAATAAAATAATTATCACAGGGAGAGGAGAGGGAGAAACACAGATGGGCGACTGCTTCAGGTCTGGAAGGGTGGAAAGGAGTCTGCCATATGGGGAGCCAGGGTGGGGGTTGTTTCAGACTGAGGAAGCATGATGTGCAAAGTTCCTGAGAGAGGGAGAAGCCTGGCACGTTTGGGACGGGAAAAGGAAAGCTGGTGTGGCTTGATCATGGCGAAGAAGGAGGAGGGGGTCGGAGACGTGATTGGAGCGATCAGGCAGAACCTGGAGGGCCGGCCAGCGGGGTGGGCTTCTCTGTACCACGGACGCAGCTGAAGGGTTGAACCTCACGCATCCTGATTCATTTGGCTTTGTGAGAAGGCCGCCTGCACGTGCGAGGGCAGATTCAGGTGTCGTGAGGCTGAAGGGAGGTGAACTTGTCTGGGACGTGGGGTCCAGAGGGTCAAGTACAAACTGCCGGGGTCCCCGCCGGCGGTGTGGCAGAGTGTCCACGGGGGCGAGGAGTCTGAGGCTTCTTCCCCTCCTTGTGGGGCCCCTTGACGGCAGGGGTGGGGGGCAGGCGTGAGTGCAGGGAGACAAGTTCAAGGCCCACAGCAGCCGCCCGGAGAAGGGAGCGCGTGATGAGGGTGGTGGCCTGGGCGCTCTGGACGCGGCCAGGCAGGGGTTGCGAGTGGAGTCTCCAGACTGTGCTCAAGGGCTGGGGGTGGGTGGCAAGGGAAGGGAGGAATTGGGGGTGCTGCCTCACCCGCGCCCCTTTAATCCTCTCGCTCCTCCTCAGAGGTACGGATGGTCCCCCTAAGTCCAGAGTGAGGAAGTGGGCCCCGGGAGGTTCGGAGCCCCCCGTGAGGTTTGAGCCCCGGCTGGGGTCCCAGAGCTGCCAGAGTCGCTCACGGGGTTGTCCACGTCAGACTAGACAAGCACGGGGCCTGTCAGATGGACGTGAGCAAAGGCTTTGCCCTTCCTTCTCTTCTTTGTCCTCAGTCCCTGTGCCTTCCTCCTGCCGACGCACCATCCCTAACCCCAGGGGCCCTGCTGCTTCTCAGAGCCCTGCTGGGCCTCCTCACCCGAGAGGGCCACCTCTCCCTCCCCCTCGGCTTCCGTGCCCCAGCGCCCTCAGCTCGTGCCCAGGGCGACCACGCCAGGCCCAGGCCGGGACCTCTGCATCCCAGCATCTGAGACTCCGTGCACTGTGGGCATCCCGTCAAGTGTTGTTGAATGAAGGTCTTTGACATAAAGGCAGAGTAGTGAGCTGGTTAGATGCAAGAGGTCCAGGGATTTTTAAGCTCTCTGGGCCATGTTCCTGTTACAAAAATGGGGACAATGCTAGTCCCTGAGTCGTAGGGCCATCGAGGGGATTAAACAAGGTCAGGCTGGCACCCACCATAGCTAGTATCAAGTACGCACATGGGTGATGGCTCCTTTTATTACCTACATTTGAAGAGGAAAGAAAGGGACACAATTGTATGTAGCGAATGTAAGATGGGACTCCAAGGAATATTTGCAAGTTAAAAGAGAGCTTGGTGAATGCAAAAGGAAGGCTCTCTAGCAGTGAAGTTCGTGGACCATCTCTGGGGTCTGAGACCCCTCCCGCCTACTCACCTCTCCTTGCAGCTGGCATTCCTCAAACCCCGCACCGCCTGGCCCCATCCCCGGACAGAGCTCTGCAGGGTGGGTGGCTCCTCTCTTTGCTGAATACCAAATATGTTGCATTTACTAACGGGGAAGGATGTCCTATCCATACTGAATACCAAGCATGCAGAGCCCTATTATTTATAAGCCCGTTTTCCTACAAATGGCTTCTCGTCCCTCGTGAACAATGGGTTTTCCGATAAGTTTAACGAAAATTTTAAGTATGTGGAATGTAAAATTACTTTGAAAACTCTCCCCCTTTCAAGGCGCTGCGTAAAGACTAGATCCCTTCAGATGTCTGCATCTGTCGGCAGCTGGAAACTGCTTCTCCTGCTCTTGCTGTTGACACCTGTCGTGTCTCCGTGCCGGCTTTCTTGATAATTGAGATGTGTTGTGCGCCAGGCAGGGGTCTTGTTGGAGGATGCCGAGGATGGTCTCCGGCCAGATGTTCCCCCTTCATTAGAACGTGTCCGTCAGACATCTTGGCTGGAGGGAGTCCGCCTCTGACCCCCTGTTAGCTGGGATAAGCGGGGCTTCTCGTTCCCGCACCGCAAAGATGAAATTAGCATTTAAGAAGCTGTCGCCATAAAAGTTTTCACCCGTCACAATTAATGCGAGAGGAGGTCAGTGATGGGAAATGAATGCCGCAGAAATCAGCCTTCATCATTCATGAGCAGCGAGGGCCCTAAATGCCACCTCGGAAGGCTCCCCCTGCCTTCCGGTCTCGAGGGTGGAAGGCTCCGGAGCACTGGCTTGTGCCTGGAATCTTAATTTGTGTATTGGCAGCGTCGCGGGGAGCCCTGCTTAGACCCCGGCTTCCTCTGCAAGGACCATTCACAGGTCTCTCCGGAGGCCAGGCTGTGGCAAGCCGTGGAACGAATGGTAAGTGGTAGATGCTCCTTCTGCGGGTGACGGTGGCCCCGTGGAAGCTCGGTGTTTGTAAGGAATGATCCCGTCCCAGCCCAGCCCTCCCTGCTGAACTGGGATGGCCAGGGGCCCTCCTGCCTGTGAGGACAGCGGAGAGTGAGCGGCGGGTGAGTAAGCCTGGTCCCGGAGAAGCTGCGGGGACCAGAGGAAGGACGGGAAGGTGATGGTACGTGCCCAAGGAGACACCCAGTGTTGGAGGGGTGACTGCCGATATTCAGAACTGTCCACTCGGCAGATCAGCCCCAAATTACTTATTATTGAACGGCTCTCAACGCCGAGAGGCAGGAGCCAATGGAACTCTTCTTGAAGGCTGACCTCTAGCAAGATCAGCACCCCTCCCCTTGGCTCCGTGTTCCTAGCGATGGTTGAAACTCAGGCAAAGGGTGCATTTTGAGCCCTGGAATTCTCCACAAATAAGGAACACGTGAACTAGCGACAAAGCATCCAATCACCCAACACCATTCCTTCCTTTCCCCTAACCCTCCCTTCCTCCCTCCCTTCTTTTCTCCCTTCCTCCCTTCCTTTCCTCCATCTGTCCCTCCCTCTTTCCCCCCTCCCTCCCGCTACCTCCCTCCTCCTCCCTCCCTTTCCGCCCTTCCTTCCCTCCCTCCCTCCCACCCTCCCTCCCTCCCTTCTCTCCTTCCTCCCCATCTTCCCTCCTTCCTTCTTTTCTTCCTTCCACTCATCCAAACTTTCAGTCTTCCATCCTTCCACCCATCCATCCCTGCAACCTCGAATAGGCACCAATTTTGAGAAAGGCCTGAAAATACATAAATAAATAAGATGCAGACCTTGGACATTTAAGGACCCTAAGAACGTGAAAGCCAAAGAGATCTTTTAGGGACCTCCTTGTCCTATTTGACCAATGAGAAAACTGAGCAGAGACTAGATGAGCGACCCGATCGAGTTGGACTGGGGCCCAGGCTTCGTAAGTGCCAGGAGAAGGAGTTTTCATGCGCCAGGCTAAGGAGCCCATCTTCATGATAAGAACATGCCGAGGCTTTACAAACTGGGTAAAATTCCCTGCATTTTCCTGAGAGACAACTGCTAGTTTGGACAAGGAGGACAAGCAGGCCCTCTGCAGAGAAAAGTGGCCCAGCATGCTCAGAAATAAAGCAGATCTATTCATGTTGACATGAAACCAGACTCTGCCGAGCTGCTGGAATGGGAGCATTCTCTTTGCTGGGGGCACCAAGAGGAGTGGACTTGCGTGACCTTGGCCCCTTAGATTTTCCTCTTCTTACCTGCAATTGTCAGACACAGATGTAAACTCGCAGTGACTTTTCTCTAGTAGTGGGTCTCCCTATACCCCATGCCTCGCCTTCTGTTGTTTAACTTGGAGCAGCCAGAATTCTGGAGTTTCATTCTGGCTTCAGGACTGGAGGCATGAACCACATGGAGACGAGAAAGAGTTTGGCTCCCTTGCAGGTTCTGCTTTAGGCAACACTCCTGGTGAATCCGAGGCCCTCGTGTGGCCATTCCACCAACATGGACCACGGCAAGGTCTTCCTAATCATCCACCAGGAGTAGTAAAGTGGAACCATTCCTTAGACCTTAAAATATCTGGTTTATCTCCATTGTTAAAAAAAACAAACAAACAAAAACAATCACTGCTCTTACATGGCCGACCTGGTTTCACTGAGTTTTATTTCAGTTTAGCAAGATGGCCTTAGTCATGGCAGCTGAGATAGCCGCTGGATGGGAATGTCCTTGCAGAGTGCCAGGGGAAGGTTTGGAAGTGTTGACAGCCCCAAAGACAGTTACCTTTTCACTTAGAAATCAAGGTTACTTACTCCTGGTGAAGTGGTTTTAAAGTCAACCCCGTTTCTTTAATTGCTAGCACCAGCCTACCTGGGAAGCCGGCAGCCGCAACACCAATATAGCTTGGTGTATTGATCCTCATGATTCAGTGTTTCTGCTCAAGGCATATTTTAGCGCTTTTAACAGGTCAGCACAATAGTTCAAGGATCAATCATTATTTCTTCCTACTGATCCGTTTTAATTATGATATCAAAGATGCAGTAATCCTTTCTTAAGTTGGAAGATAATATCGAAAGCCAGGAGAAGATTTTATTGTCACAGGAATGAGCCTTTCACATGCGAGGCAAGGTAGGAGGCTCATCAGTGCCTGGCTGGACCCCAAGAATCCACACCCCCGAGCTTACCTGAAGCCGCTGTTCTCAGCGATGCAGCCAGCCAGGTGACCTCTTGCCCTCCTTCCTCACTAGGACCGCTGTGGGTTCTGGGAGGCACGGTCTTAGAAGGATTTTCCTGGGCTACGAGGGGTGAGGGCAGAACGGACAGGGAGGTAGAGGTAGTGGTCCGATTTCCATGATAATCGGTCTTTACGAGAGAGGAGAGTGACTTGTACACCGGGCAGAGAAGGAAGCCTGAGGCCTTGGCACGCTTTGAGAAGTAATCCAGCATTCCGTTGGCAGTCTCTAATCTCAAAACCACCCACTGTGGGAATTCAAGATTGTTGTGGAAATTCTGGTGAACAATGTAAAGAAATTAAGCGATTGAATTTCAGTCCTCAAGTTAATGTCTACATTGCCCACTCTCTACTTCATTTTGAGTCCTTGATAGCTTCAGGGGAATTAAAGAGTTGCCCCAATAAGGTCATCCTACTGAGAAAGGATTTGCACTGGGTTGGTCGAGTACTGCTTCCCCCACGCCCCTGCCCTCTGAATTTCTCTTCTTCCTCAGAATACTTGGAACCAATCAGCCATAGGGCGGATGATCGAGGAGACACAGCCTAAAAGACCACTGTATTCTAGGTTGCATTTCCCAAATGATATTCCATTGGTCACCATCGAAGTAGGATGTCCAATACTTGCTGTGTTTTATGAAAACATCACTTGGTCAAGTCTGCTTGGGAAACACAGGGTCACCAGGGTGAGCTGTTTTATTTAGGGTGCCAAGGGCCTATCTGTATGAGTTCTGGAAACCTGCCTGGCCTTTGCATAATGGGCACCTTGCAGGACAACTGTCATTTAGAACATGCATTAGGAAGTGCTGCTCTGACTTCCTGGACATTTACCTGTTCTAGAAGGCTAGGCCCCGAGGCCCCACGGGAAGGGGTAGGCCAGTGTCTGCTTATATATAATCTCTTTTCTCCCAATAAAGAAGAGTGTGTGGGGATTCTAGGGATTCTAGGTGCCATCGGGCACCCTCCTTGGAACCTCCGCCTCTCTCTGCATCGGCATGGCCACTGGGCCCTTGAACTTGATGTATCTGTCCGTTGTGATTGAACAAAAGACAGCTGCCAGCTCCTTGAGGGCAAAAGTAGAGTGGGTGTCTGTCCATCTTTGGCTGCCCCAGGTCCCTTTCTGTCTCCTACTCGCACGCAAAGTTCTTTCCAGGGATATGTATTCCCACTGCACTCAGCCTTGTTGGAAATAAATATGGATGCCTGTTCCCCACTGTGGAAACTGAAGTGATTCATGGGCAGATTTCCTGCCAGAGTCTTCTTCTTCCTGCTCTGGACTTTCAGCATAAATCCTAAATGTGACCCACTAGAAGAAGCTCTTTCCTAAAATTTTGGCCCTGGAATGAGAATCATAAGGGGTAAAGAAACCATCACCGGTTATATGGCCTGAAGTTCTTACCCTGACCATCTGTCTGGCTATAAGACCATTCCTGACTCTCTCTGTTGTTTAGTTCCCAGCAGCCCACTTCGTTCCTGCCCCGGGTCCGTGTTCTCAGTCTTCTCAGCAATTCTGTGAGCTCCCCGAATGCCACTGGTTTAGGTTAGGCAGAGGCAGTTCCTGCTGGGAACTCTGAATGGAAAACAGAAAAGGACTCAGGTTTATTATCTTGTAATCAGCCTCTGGTCCCACACCAGTGAAATACCTAGTAAGATTTTAATACCTGCTGGCTGAATTGACCTGCGAAGTTCCTCATCTCTTCGTATCATATGGGTAGACCTAAAAAATGCAATGATGGGGTTACTCATTCAACAAATATTTATCAGATAAAGACTGTGTTTTAGGAACCATTCTAGGGGCTGGGACTATAGCCACGAGCAATTAAAGACACTGCCACAGGAAGCTCTCATCCTACTTGGCGGGGGGCGGGGGGGACGGGGTGAGACAAACAAAGATACAGATTGCCAGGTGGTGGTGTGCTCTGCAAAGAAATATAAAGTGAAGGAAGCGGGTAGAGAAGAATGGAGGTATCCTACCTTGTAAGATGGTCAGAGAAGACTTCTGGGAAAAAGGGACATTTGAGAGACACGAAGGAAGGTAAGATGTGAGCTATGAGAAATTTGGGGAAGGACAAAATCCTGAGTCTTGGATGTGGGGAGGGTGTTTGAGAACAGCACGGAGGCCAGTTGGGAGCTGATGAATGAGGGAATAGTTGGGGGGTGGCAACCCAGATGAGGGATGCTGGAGCCGTGGTAACTCACGTTGAAATCAGGAGCCCAGGGGAAGTTTTGAGTAGGGGAGGGCGTGCTCTAGACCTATTACTCTAAGGTCCGCAGTGACATCCAGCTGTGAGCTTATCCAAGAGCTCATGGAGTTGCTGGTTAGGCAGGCATGGGGCCTGAGGCCTTGGGCTGTGCTGTTCACTCTAACTTCTGTGTCTCCCACGGAAGACGATTGCATAGCACATTTTGAAATCAAATTACGTGGTTAATATTTCATGTGAGCCTTTTCAATATTGCTACTTAATTTGTGGCAATGCTAAGTATGTATGGAAATATGTGCTTGCACATGTAAATTAAATAATTTTACGTCAAGTAGCTATCTGAAGGGTTGTTGAGGCTCCTTTGCATAATGGGAGTGTGTGCACCTTTCTAACTAGAGCATGGTTAGCACTGTCGGAGTCAGGGACCATCACTGCCTGCCAGGGCACTGTGGCCTCTTCTAGTAAATTCCTCCCTGTTGTTCAGACTTCTGGGGAGACGGAAACTGCTGCGTGGTGGCTGACCAGGGTGCTGAAATAATTGGAAAGGACTTCCTCGAGCAGGGAGGGTTTGTCAGCCTCAGCACTGCTGATGCTGGGGCAGATAATTCTCTTTGGTGGGGTCCGTCCTGCCAGACTGGCAGTCGCATCTTTGGTTTCTGCCTACCACGTGTTAGCAGCAACCTCTCTCCCATCATGAAAACTAAAAATGTCCCTAGACAGTGACATCTATCCCCTAGAGGTAAGACGGCTCCATTTGAGAACTGTGGTCAGACTTAATAACAACACTAACAGGAAGAGGAATCTGGATTTTTTTTTCTTGGTCACAGGAGGAACCAGCTGAGCCCACTGATGGGCAGGGGTGATAAAGAGTGGAAAGTAGCGTTGGGGTCTCCTTTCTAAGCCTGATAAAATCATTCATCAGTTGAGCTAGAGAAAGTGGATATCCGTGGAGCTTATTTCAATCATTTTTGTTCACTCAACAATAAATCTGATTGCTAATATTTCCCAGGGACTATGTAGGTTCAAGGGTGAAGTGGAAGTGAGTATAAGAATGAACCAGACACAATTCTGCAGATTCTAATATCTGATGCAAAGCAGTATTGTAGGGGAAATTTTGGGAATTATAGGAGGAAAATGGGGAGAAACACCCCAATGTAGGGGTCGGGGTAGGGAAATGGGGAAGATGTTTGCTAAACTGGGGGTCTTAAGGAACTGAGTATAAGCCAACTAGGGGATGGTGATGGGGCAGGGTGGCAGAAATGGTGGAGAACAGCATGTTCAAGGCCACGAAGCTAGAACATAGTTCATTCGGAGGACTGCAGGTAGTTCAGTATCTCTGAAATGCAAAGTATTGTAGAGGATGAATAGATGGGTCTTGATGAGTTAAAGCGAAGTGAGAGAATTCTCTCTAGATTTTCCTATTTTTGCTACATTAATTGTATGGAGGAATTTTTATTAATATCAAGAATGAGGGAAATGGTTTCAGAGAAAATCCATAAGTTTGCCATACTGAAATAACTAAATTGGGGGCTCTTTTTCATGACAGATGCCACTAAAAATAAGTACACCATATGTCATCATTATCATAATAAACAATCAACAGTTATTAATTCCTTCCATGCACAAAGCACAGATGGCAATAATAGATAGGGGAGAATACTTGAAACAAATATGACTTCATTCACTCAGCAAATATTGATTGAGTACATGCTGGGTGCCTGTAGTGTGTTAACCACTGAACATACACAGATAAATTCCACACCATCCCTGACCTAAAGGAGTACAAGTTTTAAACAAAAGACAGATACTATTTTTGTCACCTAGAGATGTGTCATACAAATTGAGAAGGAAAATATTAAGACCTCATTAGATCAATGCACAAAGGACAAAAAAGGAGATGCAGCTAAAAAAAATGTATAGAAAAATATTCAACACCATTAAAATGTAAATTAATTCACAATGTGTCTATTAAAACTGAATTGCCCATGGTCATGTAAAATAGTAAAATCCACTGGGAAGAAATAATTCAATAGAAAGAAAACAACCATATTCTTGAAGATGTTCATTGTAGTATTATCTATTTTGAGAAAAATCAGGAGCAACTTAAAAACTTAATAGTAGGGAAGAGATTGTGTAAATTTTGGTAATTTGCAATAGAAGTTATGAATAGGTTGCAATAGTGCAAAACATGCAAAGCATTTTCTATCCTTCCAGAGGGCTATTCCACAAGAGTGTCAGAAGGGGTCTCATCCATATGGGCACTCAATAAATATTAAGCATAATACTTAGGTCAGATTAAAAAGCAATGACTAATTAAGCACTGACATGAAGAACAGGCAGGGATGCATTAAATTTGTAGGTGTTGTTAGCAGTATGCTAAGTGAAATAGATCGGACAGAGAAAGACAAATACAGACAAATACTGTAGGAACTTATTTATATGTGGAATAAACAACAACCAAACTCATATGAGTTGAGATCAGACTTGTAAGTACCAAAGGTTGGAAGGGGAGTAGGCGGTGGGGGTTGGAAGGGGAGTAGGAAGGGGATCAAAAGGTACAAACTTCCAGTTACAAGATGGTTAAGTCCTAGTAATGTAATGTACAAGATGGCTATGGCTAACCCGGCTAGATGATGTGTAGGGATGTTGCTTAAGAGAGAGTAAATCCAAAGAGCTCTCATCACACAGAAAAAAAACCTTTTTCTTTCTTCCTTCTTTTCTTTTTATTGTATCTGTATGAGAAGATGGATGTCTGCTGAGCTTGTTGTGATCATTTCTTAGTATACATAAATCAAGTCATCATGGTGTATGCCTTAAACTTACAGTGATGTATGTCAATTATTTCTTGATAAAACTTGAAAGAATTTGTAATTGTTGAGTTCGTTGGGAATATAGATTATTCCCCTCCTCCCATTTCCTGAAATTTATAAAATATTTATATGGCTTCTACAAGTTTAAAACCAAAGGAAATTAAAACAAATGATTCACAGTGAGTCTAGCGTTTCCTCCCCCATAACCAGTCAGAAGACTTTGGATTTGCTGAATTGTTCTTCCCTCTGCCCCTTCCATCCTCCAGGGAGGGTCTTCTATCTTTTATGATTTCTGTAATGGAAAACAGGGGAGTGGCCTGAGGTGGGGAGGAGGAAGGTGGTCAAGAAATACAAATAATGCTGTTGAATTATTTTTTTAAATTCCTTTAATTTCAGTGGACTGTGCTCTTTTTGATCAAGACACTGTCCTGGGGATGAATCACATGGGTGACAATTTAATAACATGAATTTTTAATGTTATAGCTTACAATAATTAATTAAAGCAATAAAGCTAAAGTAGTCAAGACATTTAGAATTGGTAACAGGATAGAATACAGAGCAAAGATATAAACCCACCATTGCCTGATGAGTGACAAAGGGGCCCCAGCAATGACAGGAAGAGAACTTGTCCTGAAACAGTTGGAAATAAACAAATTCACTCCAGGTGGATTGTAAAAAACAAAACAAGTAGATTTTTATTATTTTTTAAATTTTTTCAAAGGTTTATTTATTTATTTGAGAGAGAGAGAATGCGAGTGGGAGGAGGAGCAGATGGAGAGGGAGAAGCAGACTCCACGCTGAGCATAGAGCCAGACGTGGGGTTTGATCCCAGGACCCTAGGACCATGACCTGAGCTGCAATCAAGAGTCGGACACTTAACCAACTGAGCCACCCAGGTGCCCCTAAACAAGTACGTTTGAATAGATAACACGAAAACATATTTTTAGGATTATGGGATGGGTAAAACATAAAATGCTAACTATAAAGGAGAAGACTGTTCCATTGGATTATTTTAAAATTAAGGGCACCTGGGTGGCTCACTTCGTTGAGTGACTGCCTTCAGCTCAGGTCATGATCCTGGAGTCCCGGGATTGAGTCCCACATTGGGCTGCCTGCTCAGCGGGGAGTCTGCTTCTCCCTCTGACCTTCTCCCCTCTCATGCTCTCTCTCTTTGTCATTCTCTCTCTCACATAAAAAAATAATAATAATAAAATTAAATTAAAAGTGAGGATTGCTGCTCATCAAAAGACACTGTGTAAAGCAATAAAGAAGCACTCTAGAGAGAGGCAGAAGATTATTGTGATAGACTGATAGATTGATAGATCCATCTAACAAAGGATTTGTGTCCAGTGTCAAATATATAAAGAATTTCTATAAATTCCATAAGGAAAAACAACACAGTTTTTAAAAGGGCCAAAGACTTGAAAAGATCCTTCACAAAAGAGGATATCCAATAGCCAAAAAATATATGAAAAGGTTCTCAAGATCATTAGTCATCAGGGAATTGCAAATTAAAAGTGCAGTGAGTTATTTCAGCATGGCTGAAATGAAGTAGACACAAACAAGTGATGGTGAGGAATTGGAGCAACGGGAATGCTCACACATTGTTTTTAGGAGCGCAGAATAGCACAGCGACTTTGGAAAACTCTTGAGTTGTCAGTACTCAAGCTGAGCACACTTGAACCCTATGGCTAAGCAGTTCAACCCTTATGTGTATCCCCAATAGGAATACATCCCTCTGTGTCTTGGAGGACATGTATGAGAATATTATTTGTAACAGGCATTAGGGGGAAACAACCTAAATGTTCATCAAGAGTGAAATGGATGAATATGTTGTAGAAATCAAAAGGAAAAAGCTACTGCCGCAAGATGGTGTACAATGTTGAGCCAAAGAAACCAAATACAAAGGATTATATATTGCACACTTTCTATTATGTACAGTTTAGAACAGACAAAATGAATCTTTGGTTTTGACTGAAGTCAGAATGATTAACTTGGGAGTGGATGAAGCGGCCAGACATAAAGGAGGCTCATTCTTTTAAACAATCAGAATGGTGATTCTGCAGATGTGTTCATTCTGTAAATCTTACCAAGCCATACATTTGTTCATTTTTGTACATGTATGTCATACTTCGTTAAAAGGAAATTAAAATTGACTTATAGGAGGGAAGACTGCAGTGCTGGATTG
>CM052812.1:69273355-69346779 GCA_028533885.1 Nasua narica | reverse complement strand
AAGGAGACAAACCATAAGAGACTCCTAAACTCACGAAACAAGCTAAGGGTTGCTGGGAGATTGGGGGGGGGGGTAGGGATATGAACATGGGGGAGGGTATGTGCTATGGCAAATGCTGTGAAATGTGTAAGCCTGATGATTCACAGACCTGTACCCTGGGGTAAATAATACATTATATGTTAATAAAAAAATTAAAGAAAAAAAAAAGAATGAAATTTGCAGGGCCCCTGGGTGGCTCATTCAGTTAAGCATCCAACTCCTGATTTCAGCTCAGGTCACGACCTCGGGGTTGTGAGATTGAGACCCACATGAGGCTCTGTGCTGGGTGCAGGGCCTGCTGTAGATTTTCTCTCTTCCTATCCCTCTGTTCCTCCCTCCCCCCCCACCCCGCGCTGTTGATGTGTGCTCACTACTCACTCTCTTAAGAAAAACAGAAAGAAAGAAATTTGCTCGGGATTTTTTTATACCACTTGGCACATTATTTTTACATCTTCAAGATGTTTGTGTTATTTTTCCTCTTTTTTCCTTTGCTAATGCTGTATATTATGTAGATTGATTTATTAAATGTTAAGCCACACTTCCATTCCTGCAACAGACCTCACTTGATCTTGATGTAGCGCTCTTTTTACATATCACTGCCTTTGACTTGCTAATATTTTGTTTAAGATTTTTACATCTATGTTCAAGAGAAAGACGGCTCTCTAATTTTCCTATCTTGTAATATTCTTTTCAGGCTGTCATAGTTTTTATTTCTTTTTTTAAACTGAGGTTAAACATATTTCCATATGTTTAAGAGCCATTTCTAATTTTTTTTTTTCCTGTGAACTACCCATTTGTGTCCTTTGTCCTTGGTTTTGAGACCTGTCTTATTGATTGTTGGGGCTCTCTATGCATTAAGGAAATTAATTTTTTGCCTAACAGCTGAATGTTCTATATCTTTCTGCCAGTTTGCCATTTATCTCTTGACTTTATTTGTAGTATATGTTTTTGTCACCATGCAGCAGAACATTCTAATTTTTCATATAGTCCAAGTTTTCAGTTTTTCTTGACTTCTGGATTTGCGGTCTAGCAAGAAGGGTGTTCTTGCTCAGGTTATTAAAATATTCCTCTTTTCATACTTGGATGGCTTCATTTCTTCCTCTTGAAGTCTTTGGTTACTAGCATTTGTATGGAACAGGGAACATAATGCATTTTTGCTAAAACAATATATTTAAAAAAAAAATACTTGGACCTAAAAAACTAAAAATAAATTCTCCCAGAGCAGGACTGAGCCCATTTCCTTCATGACCTCATGCCCTGTCCTTCCATCAAGTAGAATTTGAAGAAATCTTTCAAGATGGCAGTCACCATTTATTAAGGGTTAGAAAGGCAATGTTTTTAATATCCTTCTTCTGTTTATGAGATGCTTCCCAGGTGCTTCTGTGCAGACTTGGTGTTATGTGCAGAGGACAGGCAGGGAAAGAGCAGAACCTCCTGGGCTGAGCTGCGGCTCTCTGGGGGGAACTCTGGACGGGGTCGTTCTCCCTGAGACTCCTCAGAGCCAAGCAGAGGGGCGGGAGTGTGCACGGCAAAGGGGCCCCTGGGAAAGCGGTCAAGGCAGGGGCAAACCAGGACTATGGGAGGCTTCGGAGTGCTCAGAGGTGGGCGAAAATGTGGTGTGAATATAGGTATGTTTCTGGAGCTGAGGCGGTTGACAAAAGAGGCTAGGTCAGGGCCTATATCACAGAGCCAATCGAGGTTATCTGGTCTACCACCTCAAGCAAGGTCTTCCTCTGAGGGCTGCAGGTGCTGGCTCTCCAGCCAGGAGCACACGGGCCTAACGACTTGTGTTGCTGGTGTGTTGCTGCCCCCTTGTTTTGGTAGACAGGAGCCCCCCCTTGTTTGGGAAGTCTTGGGGTTATTTATGCCCGGGGTCTGAAGTCCCTCACCTCCACCCCTGCAGTGATGTTCCCTTCAAGTCGCTGGTCGTGAAAAGTCCTGCACAGTGTGGTGGTGGTGGCGGGGGGGAGGGGGTCAGCCTGGGTGCCGGGTCCTGTGTCCTGCCATCCCAGGTCCCCTCCCTCATCTCTATCCCAGGAGGCAGAGGCTGGGCTTCTCCTTTTAAGCCAGGAAGAGAAATGGATACTTCGTTTGCATGGCTTAAATAGAATGCTAAGGCAGGGAGGGCCAGCCTGTTCATTATTCACAGGTTGCCTCCTACCTGGGCCTCCTCCCAAGCTGAGCCACATGTGGTTGACCCGCCCCACTGCCCGGAGTCTCCACGGCAGGTGTGCGGGACCAGCCCCATCCTGGGGGCCTCCGGCCCTGGGGGTCCCTCCCGACCAGCCCTCCTGCCCTCCTGAGCAAGCCCTTGCCCTGGTGAGTCTCATCTGCCCCTTGGTTTGCAGGGAAGTTGTGGGAGCCCCTGTCTGGGTGAAATGAAGGATTTCCGTCTCTGAAAAGTGATCACTCACTCTCACTTCTACAAGAAGTCTCAAGGTCCCCAGAAGGACGTCGTGGGTCCGGACCGCGGTGCATTGCCCTCACTGGCTGCATCTTCGAATAGCGTTTACCTTTCCGAGCCTGACTTCTTTCAAAGGGACTGGCGCCAAACCCAATATTTATTTCCCTGACGATCTCCTGCAGGCAAGCACATCTATTTTAATGGAAGTAGATAAAGCTGCAGGCCAGGGATGAGTTTGTGTTGAGGGAAGGGATGGGACAAGGCACTGAAGCTGCGGTCTGTAGATTCACGGCAGGGGACGCCGTGGGAAGTCTTGGTGCAGATGCAGTGGAGTCTTGGTGCAGATTCTGTTAGGGCTCAAATAGTCTTACTTTTATTCCCTTAAATTTTTTTATTTTCTCAAAAGATTTATTTATTTTAGAGAGAGAAAGAGAGTGAGAGCATGAGTGGGAGGGGCAGGAGAGGGAGAGAGAGAGAGAACCTCACGCAGAGCCCCCAGTTGAGTGCAGAGCCCCACGGCCAGGCTCGATCTCACGACCCTGAGATCACGTCCTGAGTGAAAACCAAGAGTTGGACGCTTAACTGACTGCACCACCCAGGCGCCCCACTTTTCTTTCCTTTTAAATAAGATCAGGTTATTTGTGAGAAAGAGAGAAATGGGAAGTGTGGAGAAGAGCACAACTGGGTCCGGTGAAATGAAACATGAAGGACACGCGGGGCACTTCCCCGAAGACCACAGGAGGGAGATAGTAATACGGATTCACTTCTCATAGGAATGGAGCATTCTTGTTTGGTTTCTTATTTCTTTTCAGTAAGATGGCTTTGGTGCAACTGTAAGAAATAGCACCCTTGAGAATGATTTTTACAACAGCTAACAAAACCCTTTCCGGGATTTCCATGAGATAAATCTCGGGAATATCAGTGCATACTTCCAAGTTTTCAGAAATTCAGTAAGAATCCTAGATAGTCTCTAAATTTTCCTAATTAAGTTTTAAAGTAACTCCTTTTATTGCCTAAAAATCGTTGAGCCTTACATTATAGTACCATGAAATAGAACTGTGCTAACTGGGTAATAATATATTAACTTCTGGGGGTCCATTTCAGTGCATCAGATTTCTGAATCTTAAAGAACAAGCGGGCATGGTGGGAAGTTCCAGGAGGAGAGGAAGGCAGTGCATAAAGTTCATGGTGCTTTTGAAAATGCACATTACTCTCCACTGATTGACACAAACCTTAATGAAGTCCCTGCCTTAAGGAGTTTCAGAGTCTGCAGGCATAAAGTATGCTGTGCCCGGGAATTAAGAGGAGGGAGATAATGCAGCATAAACCAGGGTCTGCAATAAAGAATATGATTAGTGCCGAGCTCGCCATTCTCGGTAACAGCAGTAGTCATGGAGAGCTTTCACTTGAGTTAATTTTTAAAGAAATGTTTCTTTTAGTTGCACGCTGTTCCCTCTGGTTCACAAGGGTTACAATGAATCACTGAGCGCAGCCGCCACGCCATGAAGTGCGCTGGGTCACCATCTCCAAAGAAGCATCACTTTCTTTTTGTTGATTTCTTGCTTTTTTTTTCTTTCTCTTAAAGCCTGAAGGTGGCACGTATCTGCTTTCTCTGTGGGTCAGAAATTCTTCAGGAGTTTTGGGGCTCCTTCTAAAGTTGGATTTCACGTGCCAAGGGTTGATTTTCGTGGTGACAGTTACAAGACTTTCTGTTGCAATGTTATTTTGGCAAAGCATTTCTCACACTCAGCCATTAGGAGAGGGGCTGGCCATGGACACCCACCAGGCTGTGCTGGGACAGAAGATGCCACACCTCCAGCAAACTCCCCCTGCGTGCCTTTTCCCAAGACACACTCTTCTCTCTGCTCACCCTGCCCTTTACGTCTAATTTTTTGTTTTCACGTCTCTTCCTCAAACTGTTTGCAGGATAGGTACTTGGTTCATACCCCTCTTGTGGTCCGTCTTGGTCGCATTGTTGCAATGATTATCTGCAGGTCGTTTTGCATCAGGCTGTGGAATCCTCAGGAAGGACCAGCGTCTCTGTGCCCTCTGTACTTGACTCAAAGCCTGGCACAGGTTGGGGTGGGTGCCCTTTCCAGGCTCTGAGAAACAGAGACATGCGCAAGTTCCTTCAGAGAAAGACGGTTTATTGTAAGAATTCGTGTTACAGTAATGGAGGCAGGAATCTCACTGGATCCCCGGAAGAGCTGTTGTTTTGTTTTGTTTTATTTTTTGTTTTTTTGTTTTGTATCTAGTACAGTACTAAGAACAATTTCTCTTGTTACCCCGGAGCCTTGAGCATTCCTAGACCTACCCCTTCCCGTGGCTGCCTGTTGGCTTCTACTCCCCTGCAGCCATGATTTTTTTCCTACGCCACCACCCCAAGCTGGGGATTAGAGGAGGTTCCTTGACCCCCTCTGTGCCCCCCTACTACTTCTGGACAGTTTTTCTTCCCTCTTTGCAAAGCCTGGCTGGAGTGAAGTGCCCGCCACCGTCTTGGCCACGCATCCCATTCCCCAGCAGCCGGTAACCCACAGCAGCCATTATGCCCTCCCGCTTAGCGCCCCCCCCTCCTGCCCTCCTCCTGCCAGCGGGCTGCTGTCTTCACTCCTCCATCTTCCCGAGCTAGCCCCCTCCACCTGCCTCATGTTGGACTGGGAAACAGACGCTCTGAGCTGCAAAACTCTGTCTTCCCCACTCTAGGCCCCCACATATGCTCTGCCCTTTTCCATCAGAATTCCAAGACTCCTGTCCCCTGGATTACGTGCCCTGTAAGATCCCCATACGTGCGGGCCAAGCCTGCGAACAGGATGGAATATCACTCCCACAGTGGGGATACTGACCAGTCGAATTTGTTGAATTTGAGTTAATCAAAAGGAAGATTGTCTAGATGGGCCTGATCTAATCAGGCGAATCCTTAAAAGGGTCAGGCCCTCCCTGAGGTCAGAGATTCTAACACGAGGAAGAGCCTTTGTGCTGACTTCGAAGATGAAGGGGCGTTGTGGCGAGGAGCTGAGAGCACCCCCAGCCACCCTCAGTCCTACCCCTGCATGGAACCAATACCTTTCTCTTCCAACGTGAGTGAGCATGGACGAGCGCCTCAGGCCCCCTGCCTGATTGTGTGATTTTGGCCTTGGGAGGCCTTGAGCACAGCGCCCAGTTGAGTTCTGCGTGACCTCCAACCTGGACCTCCAACCTGCGAGGTCCTAAGGGCTAAATTTGTGCTGATTTGTCCCACCGCAACCGAAAACTAGCACGTCCTGTCTCTGGCTGCGGCGGTTTGCGCACCTCTGATCCACGGCCAAGCCCCCCTTTCGGGACCTCACCTTGTCAAGAGTGTCCTTCCTGCCGCCTCACACACAGTTGCCTCATACGTCGCCCGTCCCCTCTCCTGAGCTCTCTCCCCCAGCGTACAAATATGTCGTATTTAAAAACTATTCTGTCTTGGGGCGCCTGGGTGGCGCAGTTGGTTGAGCGACTGCTTTCGCTCAGGTCGTGATCCCGGAGTCCCGGGATCGAGTCCCACATTGGGCTCCCAGCTCCATGGGGAGTCAGCTTCTCACTCTGACCTTCTCCCTTCTCATGCTCTCTCTCAGTCTCTCTTTTTCCTAATAAATAAATAAAAATAAAAAACCTTTAAAAAAAAAAAAACTATTCTGTCTTGATCTCACATGCTCCCAAGATCCACTCCAGGGCTCTGCTTCCCTTCGGGCTAGAGCGCGCACGGCCCCGGCTCCCGGCCCCCAGCCTCACCCCCCGACCTGCTGCGATCCGGGGTTTGCTCTTGGCAGGTCAGCGATGCAGCACCACTTCGCCCGGAGCTGCCCGAGCTCCTGAGCTCCTGGCAGCGGAGGACCGCGCGCCTCCCTCTCCTCTGAGCTGAAAAACGCCACTTTCTCCTGGTTGGCTTCCCCCACTCACCAGCTGCAGCTTTCGGGGCTGCTTTGCTGGTCAACCTCCTTTATCCAGCCCAGGCCTGACTCTGCTCTGCTTTGTCGTCTCTTCCACACTCGTGTGGCTGTAACGTCCCCTTTGTGCTGAGACGTCCAGCTACATCTACCCCCTCCTCCAGGCTGGCCTCTGGGCTGCACTTGCTCCGTTGCCCACTCAATGTCCCCCTTAGGGTGGGTGATACGCATCTCCGTCTGCGGGTGTCTAAGTGATGTTTCCCACCTTCAGTAGGGAATCTGGAGGTTGTCCCTCCATCCTCCCCTCCCATCCTCCCTGCACGTGCTCCCTTGGGCTCTCCTTCCTTCCTTCCTCCTCTCGGTGCCGGCTGAGTCCTTCCCACTGTCCAGCCAGCTCTTCAGAGAGGCCAGCCCTGCTCTCACCCAGTGGAGCTGTCCTGTGTCCTTTACTTCCGCACAGAAATTGGGATTTCCATCATAGAACTTTCTGAAACTTAAAAGGAATTCTTATGTTTTCCCCTGAACTTCCTTTCTTCTTCTTGCTTCCTGAAGGGCATGGATCCAGTCCAATTTCTTCACTATTCTATCTTAGCACAGAGCACGACACCTAACACATAGGGAGGGGCCCTCAATTAATATTAGTTGAATTAAAAAAATAATGAACAACATCAATTGTTGGCTTGCTATCTTTAAAGCACAGATATTCCATTTGATCTGCTCAGTAAGCCCATCACGTAGGTATTATGATCATGAATATTTAAAAGGTAAAGAAACCAGACCCGAACGGGTGAAATAATCTCCCCGAGGTCATGCTTGAGTGAGTGCGGGAGCCGGCGTCGGAGCCTGGGTCTGGGCCGCCTCTCCATCCTGCATCTGGCTGCGAGATTCAGCCCCTCGAAGGCTATCGAGGGGAATTAGTGATAATGACCACTGAGAGGTTTGAAAAGACAGAGAGAGTGCGAGAAGGAAAATGGACTTCGATGTGGGTGTCGAGCTGGCGGGAGGCACGGAGGGGCCATACTTAGCCTCACCGGCATCTCCTTCACGGTCACGGCCGTAATGCCGCACCAGCCACCCCTGCTTCCTGGACGGGGCTGTTGTCTGCGAGGCTGGATTAGCTCAGTCTCGAACAACAGGGGAGCTGCGGGGACCAGCATCTGGAGCTTTTAGGGAGGAATCTGGCCACAGGGCCACATCAAAGGCTGCCGGGACTCTGCTTCCCTTCTGAACGGAGAGTGCTTGCGTGGGGATGGCTCCTTTCTCATCCCTTTGTTTTCTGTTTCCAATTTGTTCAGATGACAAGGAGCTTTGAAGTGCCTTCAACCAGTCCAGTGTGGGGCCTGGGGGCCCTGAGTGGTGAGAAGTTTCCCTTTCGCTGGAAACATGCCAATTTTCCAGATGCTGATACGGAAAGACATTTTTTTTTTTAAAGCAAAGATTGGGGCTCCTACGAGGGCCCTGTTTTTAGGGAGAATGACGGTAAATGGACTCATTTACTTAGTTTGGAAGATGTCTACATCTTTCATATGTGGGTATGCGTGTGTATGTGTGAATATGTATAATATGTTTTTATATAAATATTTTATATTTATGTATTTATATATCATACATTATTATGTATGTATGTATTATATATTTATATAATTATATTATATAAGTATATATGTTTTAAACACACACAGACACACACACACACACACACACACACATATATATATTTTAAACCTTGAGTCAAGTGTCTTATTTCTAAATTTATAATCGAGTCATCACAAAGATGTCTTCGCTTTAATATTGAATTGGATGACTTGGGGGGGTCCAGTGAAGGCCACTTCACAGTCTTGCCACGCACAAGTGGGAGGCAGAGAAAAGGAAGAACAAAGCCAATCTGCGTGTCAGAGTGGATATGGGACAAGCCTGGCCGTCCCCGTGTGAGATGGGGAGGTTGCTATGGTTTCCATCAGCTGACTTTTCCAGGCTGCAAAAGGCAGGCCTTTTCTTTCCAAATGTATGTAGAAGGCCTTTCAAGTGGAGTTGAGGGTGAGGGCACCTCGATTGGGCAGCTTTCTGTGTAAGACCCTTGTCCCTTCGGGCCTTGCCTGTCCATCCCCTCATTCTTCAGTGGGAAGTTATGTGGTTAGGGGTCAGGAATGTGGCCTCTGCTTACGTCTCATGTCCAGCTCTGGCTCTTTCTGTCTGGGGCAGGGGACCGAGTCACTTACACTGTGTGCAGTGTGGCCCTCACCCCGTACCTGACTCACTGGGGGCCTTGGAGACTAGAGGCAATGACATTCTCAATACTCTTGGCCTAGCCCTGCCCCTCGGCGAGTGCTTGGTGGAGGTGGCCGTCGGGGGTCATTATTCTTTTCCTACTTCATAACCTTGTCTGCAGGTGACGTGTTCTGAGACCTTGGGAGAGTCACCCTTGGGACCACAGTCTGCTAAGCAAGGGCGAGGAGGTTCATTTGAGCAACTTAGCCTGCGTCCAGTGAGGCAAGCATTGGTGGGCACCCGGGACCCAAACCTTAGTGGGACTTGGTTTCCCTGCTGCCCGGGCTGGCCTGTGCCCCTCTGAGAGCCACACTCCTTTGCACATTGATGGTCTTAAATTTTTTTAATTTTTAAGGATTTTTTTATTTATTTGAGAGAGAGAGAAAGAGTGAGAGAGAGCATGAGAGGGGAGAAGGTCAGAGGGAGAAGCAGACTCCCCGTGGAGCTGGGAGCCCGATGTGGGACTCGATCCTGGGACTCCGGGATCATGACTTGAGCGGAAGGCAGTCGCTTAACCAACTGAGCCACCCAGGCGCCCATGATGGTCTTAAGGTTGATTATTGGCTTGTGTTTGGGACGGAGGGCGGGACTCTGTCCTTGCTGCTGCCTCACGGAAGCCACCCTTTCTGCCCGGGAGGCCTTGGCCTTTAGGACCCCCGTCTGGTCACCCCCTTCTTCTTACACACAGGTTTGCTTACAAAGGCCAAACGACACTAAAACGCTCAGTCTGGAAAGGAATGTCACTGCTGACACTGGGTGATGTGTTTCTAGATTTCTTCTGAGCGTGGACCTGGCGATTCATTGCCCTGCCCCCACAGCCCCCCGGGCAGACCGCTGTCCGTCTCCAGCACACGTCTCCACCCGAGCGGTCTGGTTGCCACAACTGGGATGGAGTGGGTGCGTGGAGTTCCGGGGATGACGCTGGGCACCCCACAGAGAAGGCTCTGCCCGGAGGTCAGCAGTGCTGGGTGGAGAAAGCCCTTTCTAAGCTCTCCTGCTCCCGCTCCAACATTCTGGCCCCTGGGCTGGGTGGTGAGTCAGTAGAAGGCAGGGACTGTGTCTGGCTGATCCTTAGCGAGTATCGGCGGAATGAATGATACTAGTGTGTATCTTAGTGATTTCGCTGCTGCAGCCAACTTCTCTGGTCTATGGGCCAAATAGTGTCACTGGAGGCAAATGAGCAAAGACTTGGTGCAGCAGGATGCCCTGGGCTGAGTTCTTTCTGTTCTGAGCTCGCAGATCACTGGGCCCTGCAGGCTCCCCTCCCCACAGCCCCCTCTGCCACGCCCGTCAAAGCGCTGGGGGCCCGGGCCACGTGCTGGCCACACTGACTCCTCCCAGCAGTCCTCTAAGGAAGGGACCGGGATCGTCCGCTTCCTACAGAGGGGGAAATGGGTTCAGGAGGTCGGGACTCTTTTGTCCACAGCTGGACGTCTAGCGAGCGTGGGAGCCCTGCATTTGGCCATATATGGCTCCTGGTCAAAACCCCGCTGAAGCCAAGGCAGGATTCTATGTGTGCTGCCTTGGCTGGTTTGACTATTCGTTTGGAGTGAAAGCCCGGGGCCCATGCTACCCTATGGCGGATGGTGGACATGGGGGTACATGGAGGACGTGCCGTGGGCCAGGGTCTGCGTGTCCGGCCACTTACAGCCATGTTGCTGGCTGAACTCCAGGGCGTAAGGCAGTGCCTGGACAGGTGCCGTGGCCTGCTGGGTCAGTCTTTCCCAACACCCAGCGGGAAGGAAGGAGTCACCCTGAGCTGTAGTTCTTGTCGCTTTGTGTGGTACACACGCTTTCACCGTGGCCAGTTTCAAAACATCAGCGTGATGCCACAGAACCCAGAGTCAGGAAGAGGTGCAGACGCTTGTCTCTCACTTGTGCTCAGGCGCACCCCTGCGAGTGGCCAGGAGGAGTGAGCTGAGTCAGATCGCCGACTCTCTGGGAATCTCAGTTTCTGCAAAGGGAGAAAATGCAGCCTCATACTGGCAGATGGCATAACGTGCATTTGGTAAATTCCAAAAGGAGGGATGCTCCTGGCGGTTTTACTGCCCTGGGTGGGGAGCTCTGGCAGCTTTGTTCCCTGGATGTTACTGATTCCCAGCTGGGTTATAGGGCTCTTTGTGGGAGGCTCTAGGCATATTGGCTGGAACCATGCAATAGACGCCCATTAAAACTGAAGGTGACTTCGGAATTGAATGTAGTCCCTGCCTCCAGGGAAAGGACGGCAACCACTAACAGCTCCTGCGGATTGCTTTGTGCCCATTTGACAGGTGGGGCGTTCTGCATACCAGCAAGACAGCTTGGCCCACCCAGGGTGGCACAGGTAGCCAGGATTCCCATCGGGTGGGTCTGGGGCTGTTTTGTCTCATGCAGAGACCGAAAGGGTTCTGTTGAGAAGACTGTGTCCCATGGCTCCAATCCGGGGCTAACCCTTTGGTCCTTCTGTTAGGAGAAGGCCGGGAACATCAGTTAAAGGTCCCCCCTGGGAGCTTCTGGCTGTCGGGCCTCACTGTCATTGTGCTGGGGGCGGGAAGGGTGGTGGCCAGGCAAACCCCTTTGGGTCTAGGAAGCTGTGGCCACAGACGGAGCAAACAGCGAGGAGAAGGGCCCCCTTCCCTCCCGCCCTTAGGGGCCCCCTGGCTGTGCTCTGGACATCCCTGGCAGAACCCTCCCTGCAGCTTCTCCTGGGCAACCTGTCCTGCTCAGACGGGGGAGAAGCCAGCCAGCACCTCCGCTGGGGGGCGCCCCTGTGGTGGCTCCTCCGCTGCCAGGAGCTCAGGCTGCCTCCCTGGCCTGAGGTCCTCTTACAGGACTGTTCCCTGATTGCGGGGACCTTCCGGGGGCACAGCTTTCACCCTCCTAATTCAGCTCTCAGTGGGAGTTTCCTTCTCACTTAACTTCCAAATTTACACCTCTCCGGGGTCCCTGGCATCCTATCTGGAGGTGTTGATGGGTGCTTAGCGGGGCCGCAGCGGGAGCCTGGGGAGGGGGCCGGCTCCCCGCATCCCGCCCCAGCGTCTCCACCTGCCGCCCGCCGGGTCTCCGTCTCCCTCTGCTCTCCGCCTGCAACCGGGCATCGTTTCTTGTTTACTTTGCAGCTGCGGTTCCAGAAGGTGACATTTGCCTGTCACATCGAGCCTCATTGCCCTGCGCACCCTGGGCGGTTCTCCGCGGCTCGGAGCTCGGAGCTCGGACGTTTGCTTTCTGGCTTCTGGGCCGCAGCCCCGGCACTCCCCCGCCCCCACCCCACCGCCTGATCCCCAGAGCACATTTTAATGAGGTCACAGCGGGGCCTGGGGCTGTAGTGCGATCGCCCTCGCTGCAGGGTCACCCCCAGGCTCCCAGGCTCCCCGCAGAGGCCTGGAGGGCTGGCCACTCCCAGCTCCGTCATTTCATCACCACGCACCACCGGTGAGGGAGCCAGGTTTGAATGGCGCAGGTTTGAATGAGATCCGGTGAATTTTCATCGGGATTCCGTGAGCAGAGGCCCGTGGTGCTGCCATTAAGATTAATTAGAGGGTGAGGCCCGCACTTTGGAACCCGCGGGAGGCAATGAATTATATTCTTTGGACACTTTTCATATTCTTTCTTCCACATCTTGCAGGTTGTTTTTTTTTTTTTCCTGGCTGTTCTGTTTTGACTACCTATGTTGACTCAATTTTTGTCCACTCTGAACACGTCTTTGAGAGCAGCCAGGGTAAAAACCAGTAGATCATGCTACTGTCCTAAATTATCGGCAGGAGTTTCATTCACTCCAGAGGGCTTAAGGGATGCACTTTTCACGCAGGCTTTGTAGGATCCGTAGATACTGTTCTAGAAAATTATACTGCCTGTGTCTGTAAGCTCTCTGAGCTAAGGACTTTTTTTTTTAACATTCTTAGATGGTGGAAAAAAAATAAGACAAATGTTTTGCGGATGTGAAAATGATATGAAACTCACATCTCAGTGTCCATAAAGTGTTTGTGGAACACACAGCTAGATCCATTTGCTTTTACATTGTCCATGGCCCCATCCGTGCCGTAGGGGCAGAGTTGAATAGTTACAGTAGTGACCATGTGGCCTGCAAAGCCTTCGATATTTACTCTCTGGCCCTAAGCAGAAATCATTTGCTGGCCCAGGTGTGGAAGAGCCAGTGCTTAGGTGGGCCTGGCCTTGGTCCCTCAGCTGTGGCCACAGACTTGCTGTGCTGGTCTCTTATTCAGGGTTAAGTTCTATTTTTGGTGCTGTCTGTGAGGTACTCTGGTTTGAGACTTTGGTGTTCTGGTGTCACTGAAGGCCATGGCGAGTCAGAGCCCAACCTGGGAAGGCCACATGACTGTGTCCATTAAGGCAAAGTTGAGAGGCCTCCAGCCATGCATTGAGATTGCTGGCAGCTTATTATTTGCCATTTATCACTGTGCCTTGAACGTTCAGCAAAGTGAAAAATACTTTGCCAATGAACTAAAGTGGAAAATTAATTTCAGTTTTCCTCCTGTTGCACGTAAATGCAGAAATTAAAAGTGAAGGCTCTACTCACGGGCATGTTTTCATCTTAGGCTGAGTCTTACCCATCTTGTGTGGAGGGGCCCTTGTTTCTTTCATTCGGAGAGTAATTCTTGCTGGCCAGTGAGGACTGTCCAGTGAGAAGAATTATCTTTTATGTGTGGCATTGTTCAAAGATTGTTTGGAGAAACAAATGGAGTGGTTGTATAGAAATATGACATTTATTGTTAAGCGCAAATATTGTACACTTAACCTTCAGGCAATCTAACTTCACATAAGCTGCTGTCGTGAGAAGATCAGAAAAGAATGAAGCACTTTTATTTAAAAGATTTTATTTATTTATTTGAGGGAGAGCAAGCACGAGTGGGGGGAAGGCAGAGAGAGGGAGAAGCAGACTCCCCCCTGAGCAGGGAGCCTGATGCGGGATTCGATCCCAGGACCCTGGTGTCATGACCTGAGCCGAAAGCAGATGCTTAACTGACTGAGCCACCGAGGCACACCGAAAAGAACCAACAACTTTACAATCCAAATGTCATGCAGTTCTCCACGTTTCTGATTTCACATTGTTTATCAAGTATGGATAACACACGGCTGTATTTTCCCTGAAACTGTTGAGGGTCTAATTTCAGTCGAATTCCCACCGCATATTTTGATTGTTACCAGGAGCTATTAATAAGCTCTAAGAAAAATATTCCTGACTTGCTTACTCAAGGAAATCAACTCTAGATTATGCTATTATATTAAATAGCCTAACTTTGCCCGTCGGTATCAGATAGGAACGCAGTAAGCCTTGCTGGTTGGTTGGTTGGTTGGTTGACTATTTTTTTTAAGCCAGCGGGTTGGTGCTTAGGTACAGAAGAGATGATTCATTGCCCCTTGTACCTACCTTCAGATCAGTCCCACCAGCACTGACCGAGGGTGATAATTATACAACTCCCAAGGTTCTGGGCAGAAGGCAGAAGGAGAGGAGGGCTTGGGGGGTGTGGGGGGGACCTGCAGCCATCCCAGGGTGGGTGGCGTTTCCTTGCTGCCCTCATGGCGATTCTGAGCAGCATTGTGAGAGACATGGTGCAAGCACGGGACGTTCCCTTGTTGACTGAGAAGTGACAGAGGACAGTGATGGCCGTTGGCAGAAGGGTTAGCAACTGTCCATATCCAAGCTTGGCCGAATGGGACCCACTGACGTAGGGACAAAATCTTGTGTGGATTCTACCACTTTAGGATGGATCCTTGTGATAATAGAGCATCAGGAAATGTTGGAAATCTCTTTATTGATTACTTAAAAAACTCAAGGAAGCAAATAAATCAGGAGTGATTTTTCAAAATATTTAACAAGCGTTGGGCACAGGCCCTGATATATAAGAATCATGTGGTTGCATAAAATAGGTCCAGGCGTACCAAATAGCAGTGGCATGTACCATTTTTAGAAAAATGTCTAAATAAATGATCAAATAAAAATATTTCTGGTGAAGAGGGATGAATTTCAGTTATGTAGAAATTTCACTTTTCCAGAGGGCCGTATGTCCCGATAATGCAGGGTTTCTGTGGGCACGTTGTCCTCACGTATCCTCAGGTATGAGCTGAGCTGGGTCTTGGGGATTCAAGGTGCGTGGCGCAGCCCCGGGAGCCCGGCTCTGTGTGGGTACCGACCCGTATGAGCACGCTGGGGGAGAGGCAACCAGAAGGGTGCCAAGGAGTGGGGGACCCAGCTGGGACGGGGTAAGGCTTAGAAAAGGTGGCCCACGGTGGCTCAGAGGGCTAGTAGCCAGCTCTGGCTGGGCAGGGAAAGGAGAGGAGAGAGCACAGACAGAAGAAACCGCAGGAAAAGTGAGAGGGTGTGTAGCCAATCTGGAGAATTTCAACAGCTCCTCATGGTGGACGTGGTGGGGGAGGGGAGGCTGGCCAGATGGGCAAAGATCGCATTACAAGGAGTCTCATACGTCAGACTTCAACGTTTGGATTTCATCCCAAAGACAATGAGAAGTCGCTGAAGGATTTTTAAGGCGGAGGGGATGGTTTGATAAGGTTCAGGTTTCTGTTTTAGGAAGGTACTTCTGGCGATGAAACTCGAGGCAGGAGCCCAGTAATGAAGCTGGTAAAGTAATACAGTCATGAGATGATGAAAACCTGACCCAGGATATTATCAGTTGGGGATTAATAAAAGTGGATTGAACTAGGGCAGAGCAAGGAGAAGGCGAGGCAGACACATCACCTCAGGCCGGGTTGAAAGGGGATGGGCTCCTGAGGTGAGAAAAGGCAGGTTAAGCGAGGCATCTGGGGGTGCTAGAAGGAGCAGCCCCCAGGCCTGGCCATTGGCTGGGGGCTGGAGGATGGTTCTAACACCGTCGTTCCCCGAGAGAGAACTTGGAAGAAGGAGGGGGTGGGGGAGATCCTGTGGAAGCTGCCCCCGCGTGTCGGTCTTTGTTCTTGTCTGACGGTGAAACTCAGGCCTGCCGGCTGTAGGAAATTTGGAAAGAGAAAACCCAAAGTGAGGGGAGCCGCAAGAGGTTATCCATTCGTATGACACAGTGGTGAGAAGAAATCAGTTGGAACTACATGTGTTAACACGAGCGAATCTCCAAATGCTGAGCAAAAAAGCAAGTTCTGGATTGATACAAGACTGTCAACATACATTCGACCACATTCCGAACCGCACCACACTTTGCTAAAGGAATCATACGTTTGTATGAAGATACATCGTGGGAAGTTGTACACCAATTCAGTTTATTCCTTGAAGGGGGTGTAATTGGGGAAAGATATAATTACGGAAAAGACATCAACTGTTTTGATAACATTTATTTCTTTAGCGGTGGTATGTCATTGTACAATTTGTTATTCATTATACCTCTATGTGTCTCAAATATGTCACAATTTTTTTAAAGGCGTCAGAAGCCCATCAGACCAGTCTATCCTTTTAACATATTCTTAGGAACAACACTGCACTCCTCTCTCTCTCTCTTTTAAAGATTTTATTTATAATAAATACAGAGAGGGTGAGAGAGCACAAGCAGGGAGAACAGTAGAGGGAGAGAAAGAAGCAGGCTCTCTGCTCGGGACTCCATCCCAGGACCCTGGGATCATGACCTGAACTGAAGGCAGATGCTTAACTATCTGAGCCACCCGGGGGCCCCCCTGCACTCCTCTCTTATCCAGAGCCTCCAGAGATGCCCAGGCCCTACAGCTCTGCCTTCCCACCTCAAGGTCAGTGTTTCTGGCTTGTACACAGGTACCTTGTTTGGGGTCACAGTTGGGGGTACACCAATGCATCCATCCTTGGTATTTGACCCTCTTGGCTTCTTAGGGATCTCTCATGCTCTTCTTTTTAGATTCTGATTAAGAATCCACAATCTATGATTCAACTCACCAAGAATGACCTTGAAGACCACCTTGCCCCATAAAGGGTTACCCTTGCCCTGGGAGAGAAAACACATCGCCCGAGGACCCAGTCCTGCTGTTAACGGTATGCACTCGGCGTGTTGTGCTCAGCTGGTGTTCCATAGACTGGCTCCTAAATTGGATTTCATTTTCAGGACCAGGGCGAAATGAAAAAATAATTTCACATACTGTACATTTATTGAAATCATGTCAAAATAAGCACTGAAGGAAAATTTCTCTTGGTAATATAATTTCAAGGATCATTTCATGAGTTTGCAGCTAGGAAAATATTGAGGTGTGATAACCATGAGGAGAAACCGTCCTTGGTCTATTTAGAGCATAAATGAAGAAGATGGGGTCACCTGGTCCCCTCTGCCGAGTCCTTGCAAAGTCTCCCCTTCCTGTCCCTGTTTCCTCCATTTTAGTCCCTCTTTGCTACCTGCTGATGATTTTTTTTTTTTTTTTTTTTTTTGCAATCTTCCACATCACAAGTCAAGTATCATCTCTTTCTCATGATAGGGGACCTGAAACGATGATTATTGCCCTTTTGGCCCATGCGTCGCTTTGACTAAGTGCCAGGCCATCAACTGGTTTTGGTCATATCGGAAAGCAAAGACTCATTTATGAGCCGATGCAGGCTGAGCCAGACATTTTTCACCAATTCGGGTTAACCTGAGGGCGACTCACTCCACAGATTCACCGGCATTCACCAAAATTGTATAATTTCACAGGAGTTTTATGGCACGTTAAAATGTGAAATTGACTCAGGCACAGGCAGAGTGATATCTTTGTGGAATGTAATCATTTCTCTCTTAAGAGTGAGCAACTTCTGAAGCGGGCTAACTGCTCTCGTAGAGAGAGACTTCTCTCTGCCGGCTTCCGTCGCTGTCTCTCTGTGATGCTGATTTCACTTACGTTGACCCGGGTGTGAATCTGAAGGGTCCGATGAGCTTATTTGCAACAGCCTAGGATGAGACACATAAGCCAACGTATCAGTCTCCTCCAGTTTCCCTTCTGCAAAGCTAGTGTGTGGCTACGGCTGTATTTTACGTTTTATTTACCACTCTCCACCTCGCCCCCTCCCCAAAGCCCAATCCATTTATCCTGTACACATTCAAGGTTAACTCAAAGTCAGGTTGTGAGTTAGTAAGAAATGAAAGGCTGATGAGTCAGGTGGGACTACTCTGTCACCACCCAAGCTTCCTTCTTTAATTTCCTGGTTCTAAGGCGGAGTTCTAGGATAACGTGCAGGTGATGCAGCGCGGGAGAGGTTGCTTCTTTTGTGCAGAACACAATCAGACTGTCTTCCCCGAATAAAAGGGACAGCCAGCGGGAGATTTTCCAGTATGTTAAGACTCCCGAGGCAGGCAAGCGCTGTGACCAGTGCTGCTGGTGTTCCCAGGTTCTCAGATGGCTTTGATAATCAGCATCCTCTGTCTGGCTTCCTTCCCCGTCTTCATGCCCGCTTGATTGTGCCACACGTTTTGCTGAGTATCTCAGCGAGGTGCAATCAGCAAGAGTAGTCATTTTAAAATAAAGGTGTCTGACTTTCACGCACGTTTCCTGAGACGAAAGGGAAAACGGAAGTAGTTCAAAATCTGTGAGGTTAAAGCTTCAAATGTACCGTATTGTCCCTGCAGTATTTCTCAAGAACACTGGTAGCAGGGAATGGGGCCGGGAAGGAATCTCTCATTATGACAGTAAATTAACAGTAATTTTATGTCAATAAATTTTTGAGTGATTACTATGTATCTTGCACTGCACTACGTGGAATTTTGTTACTATGTTTAATGGGCTATCACAGACTCTGAGAGCGAAGCACACAGATATTAGATGTGCAGCTTGGTACATTTTTACATGTGTGTCTACTCCTATAACCACCACCCACATCAAGATAGAACATGTCCAGCGAGTCAGAAGGTCCTTCACATCCCCTCCACATCCATACCTACCACCTCCCTACCTGCCTCACCAAGGTAGCCACTATTCTGACTTCAGTTGCAATGATTACTTTTGCCCATTGAACTTGATGGAAAGGGAGTCCGGCATCCTCTACCTTGGTATCTGGCTTCTTTTGCTTGACAGTGTGTCTGAGATTCATCCGTGTCCTAGTGTATTTCAATGTCTTAGTAGTGTTCCTTTTAATAGCCACCTAGTGTTCTATTATATGAATATATCGCTCTTTATTTCACTGTTCTATTGTTGGTAGACTTTTGGGTTGTTTCCAGTGTTTGGCTGTTACCAGCAGATCTGCTACAAACTTTCCTGTTCATGCCTCCAGTGGACGTGTTCATCCATTTCTTCGTGATATATACCTAGAACTGGAACGGCTGCCTCATAGGGTCAGTGTAGGATTTTGTTTGTTTAGCTTTGTGGATAACATCCACCAGTTTTCCAAATTGCCTGTATCGATTTATCCACCGACTAGTAGTGTATGGGGTTGCAGTCGCTCCACATCCTCTTTAGCACTTGGTACTGTCAAACATTTACATTTTAGCTTTTCAGCAATGTTTTCATAATTTAGTTGTTCAGATGACTGAAGGTGTTGAGCACCTATTCATATGTTTGCTATTCCTCCTTTTTGAAGTACCTTTTGATGAACTCACGAGGACATGGATGAATCGCAGACATAATATCAAAATCCTTTGCCCGATTTTAAAAATTGTGCCTTCTGTCTTTTTCTTATTGATTTGTAGGAGCTCTTTATATATCTAGCACAAAGATGTGTGTATATAGATTTCTTTTCTCCATCTGTGACTTGATTTTTCATTCGCTTAATGGTGTCTTTTGATGGTGAAGTTCTTGATTTTTCTGGAGTCCAGTATATCCATCTTTTCTTTTAAAATTAGAGCTTTTTGTACCTTTTTATTTTGGGTGTTTTTTTTCTTTGGTTTTTGTACTTTTTTTTTAAAAAGAGAATTTTGCCTGCCTCAAAGTCATGAAGGTATTCTCCTATGTTGTTTTCTTAAAGCATTATACTTTGATCTTTCTTTTTTAGGGTTATAATTTATGTGGAATTGATTTGTGTTTATGGTGTGAAGCAGGGGTCAAGATTTGCTTGTTTTTTTCCCCCTAAACTGTGTCCATTTGGCCAGAGCCATTGGTTGGAAGTATTTTCTTCCTTCTACTACATTGCAGTAGTATACTCTTTCACATGTTCTCTGTAACTTAATTCTTATACTAACACCCAAATACATCTGCTGGTTCTATCCCTACCACACATGAGAAACCTGAGGCTCAGAGAGATTAGATAACTTACCTTGACAAGAATATGTTTGAAGAGTTTAATATGTATTTTAATTAATTAATTTTAATATTTAATTAATATTAAAAGTATTAATGGACTTTAATATGCAAGAAGAGTTTAAGGTTTAGAACTTCACTCTCTGTCTTTGCAAACACATGCTGTGTTTCTTTTCATGCTGGGTAAATGGTCTGACAAAGCGGGCAGGGAATGCTACATAATCAGACTGCAGCGCGAGTGGATTGCATCACATCTCAGATGAGTGTCCTTTACTGCAGTGTCTCTTGGCAGGGCTCAGTCCGGACTCAGGTCAAAGCAGACCTGGTGACTTCTCAACACCGGAGAAGTGAACACTGGTGCATCCTGGAGAAGAATCTGGATAACTGGGTTCCGCCCTTACAGAGAGACATCTGGATAGAGGATCACTTGTCCAGTCTTCCCCTATTTGCCAGGGAGACTTCCCTGATGGAACATGCCTAGTTCCATTGCAATTGTGTGTCCTCGGGTTTTATGGAGGAAGGTTCTGGACCAATGTAGAGATGTCAGGATGGAGTCTTCCGTCCTGGGACTGGCTTTAACAAAGACAAAGGCAGACTGCATTCAGTGTTACCATCAGTACCCTGAAGCACTTGGGGGAAATCCAGGTGAACTCTTCATTTAACAAATATTTATTGAGTGTAAACTGTGTGGTTCCAGGCACTGGCCGTGAACAAAAGAGATGGGGACCCCTATTTCCAGGGAGCTTACATTCCGAGAAGAATATTGTTACAAAGGTGCTTCAGGTGGATGTACTGGGAGCTTTTTTCATTTAAAGATCAGTTGACCTCCAGCAAATTCCTTCCCTCCTCTGCCAAGGTTCTCCACTATCATAGACATTTGAGAACCGGTACTTCTAGGCTGTAACCATAGGCGGTCTCTCAATCCCTTGCCTATTTTCTAGTAATTTCCACCTTATCTCCACAGATTGAAAAACAGAAGAACCACTTGATGTGCCTTGGAAAGGCGGTGGGTTCTCTCTTGTTCTAGTGGATGAATTCGATTGTAGGCTTTATGCTTTCCCCACTGACCAAGTGACACACAGCTGTCCTCCTCATCATTCTGAAGACCTTTTCAAAACCACCTTCAGCAAGAGTACAAGTCCCTCCTTATCAATAAGGAAATCAGTTTTGGACTTAATCCTCCAAATCACTGGTTTCTCTTTTCCTGGGTCTTTTTCCAGTGGACATTATTTCTAATGATCTCAAATGCAGCTTGTGGCCTAAAACACGAATTTGGACAAATTGTGTCTGGTGTGGGAATCTTATGCTTCTTGGATCTGCTGAGATGCAGCAGGTTGCATTTAACAAGGTTGTTCCCATTGTCTTACTGATTTTCAGTTTGTCTGCCACATTTTTTTTTTTGCCCGCATTCCCCCTATAATACTTTATCCCATGAATTCAATCCAGCATGCATTTATGAGGTATTTACTGCATGATAGGCTATGATATGTACTGGAGGAAAAATGAATGAATAGGACTCACTTTGCACAAGGAGTTTCCAGCCTGCTGTTGGAGGAACCCTTAGACCATCAACTACTGCACAGGGCAAAACGGAATAAACCCACATAAAGGTGCTGATGGCAGTAGAAGCATTTACTAGTTATTAAGCATTGATTATGCACGAAGTACCGCATTTGCATGTAGCAAATGTTCTCTTTAACTTCAGGGCAACCCTTCAAAGTAGATTTAATTATCCCTCTTTTACAGAATTGAGGCTTGGAGGGGATGAATGACACACTCAAGGTTTTGCAGCTGGCATATGAAGATCAAAGACTTACATCCAGGACCACCTGGCTCTGCCCTCCCCTCCCTGCCTCTGACCCCAGGAGGGAGAAAACAGAGGAGGGCCAGATGAATTCTATTTTAGGGAAAGGCAGTGACATTGGAGATGTTTTTCATCGAAATTTTTTGACTTGGAAATATGTGGAGGTTCACATGTAATCTTAAAAAATAATACAGGCATGCCATGTACCTTTTACCCTGCTTTCCCCCGATGGTGGCATCTTACAAACCTACAGCACAGGGACACCTGGGTGGCTCAGTCAGGTAAGTCTCTGACTCTTGCTCTTTGCTCAGGTCTTGATCTGAGGGTCTCTACCTCAGGGTTGTGAATTCTGGCCCTGCGTTGGGCTCCACGCTGGGTGTGGAGCATACTTAAAAAAAATAAGGTAAGAAAAAAGTAAAAGAAAATGACGGTGCAATATCACAACTTGTATGCTGAGATTGATACAAGTCAAAACACAGAACGTTTCCATCCCATAAGGACCCCTCCTGTTGACTTTGTTTAGCCCCGCCCACTTCCCTCTTGCTCCTGCTGGAAACATTCATGCACAGTGTGTGTGTGTGATCACAAGTCTTCGTTTTTCTGGGATGAGTGCCCAGGAGTGCTATGGTGTGTTGTATGGTGGTTGCATGTTTAGCTTTTCAAAACACTGCCAGACTGTTTCCCAGAGTGGCCGCACCATTTCACATTCTCACCAGCTAACCTATGGGTGATGTAGCTTTTCAGCTTCCTTGCCAGCCTTTGGTGTTGTCGCTGTTATTTATTTTAGCCGTTCCGATAGATAGAGAGTGATGTCTCACTGTGGTTTTAATTTGCATTTTCGTGATGGATAATGATATGGGGCATCTTCTTGCAAGTTTATTTGCCATCTGCATGTGCTCATTGGTGGAATGTATCTTCATGCCTTTCGACCATTTTCTAATTGGATGGTTTTTCTTACTGCTGAGTTTTGACAGTTTTTTTTTTATATATATTCTGGATACCAGCCCTTCATTGGATATGTGGTTTGCAAATGTTTTCCCTCACTCTGTAGCTTGCCTTTTCATCCTCTGAGCAAGGTCTTCACACACAGTGCAAAATATCTTGATTTTGATGGGGTCTGATTGATCAGTTTTTCCTTAATGGGTCATTCTTTTAGTTCAAGTCTAAGAACTCTTTGCCTGGTCCTAGATCCTGCAGATATTTTCTTACTTTGTTTTTCCTAAAGTATTTATAGTTCAGATTTTCCACTTAGTTCATACCCTGTTTTGAGTTAATTCCCCTAAACAGGGGAAGTGGCAGGCATATGGAGAAGCAGGCTCCCCGCCTAGCAGAGAGCCTGATGCAGGGCTAGATCCTGGGACTCTGGGATCATGACCTGAGCCAAAGGCAGACGCTTAACTCGCTGAGCCACACAGATACCCTAGGGGAGCAAAGGTTTTAATTATAAATTCAATTTGCTTGATTGCTATCAGGCTAGTCAAATTAGGTATTTCACTTTGGGTGAGTTGTGGTAGTTTGTGTTTTTAGGGAATTGGTGTCAGATTTATGTGTGTAGAGTTATTCATCATATTTGCTTACTATGTTTTTAATGTCTGTAAGGTCTGTAGTCTTTCATTTCATTCCAAGGTCTTTCTATTTCATTCCTGTTATTAGTAATCTGTTTTTTCTCTTCCTTCTTTTTTTTTTTAAAGATTTCATTCATCCATTTGACAGAGAGAGAGAGAGAGAGAGATCACAAGTAAGCAGAGAGGCAGACAGAGAGAGGGGGGGAAGCAGTCTCCCTGCTGAGCAGAGAGCCCAACGTGGAGCTCAATCCCAGGACCCTGAGATCATGACCCAAGCTGAAGGCAGAGGCTTTAACCCACTGAACCACTCAGGCGCCCCTCTCTTCCTTCTTATTAGAAGTTTGTCAATTTTATACTAGCTATGTTCTACTTATTTTCTCTATTGTTTCCCTGTTTTTGATTTTATTGATTTCTGTTTCACCTTTTTAATCCCTTCCTTCTGCCTCCTTTGGGATTACTTTGCTCTTCTGTTTCTAGCTGCCTGAGGTGGGAGCTTAGTTGTCAATGTGAAACTTTCCCTCTTTTGCATTGTTTGCATTTAGTGCTAGACACACATTCCTGGGGCTGTGTCTTACAAATGTTGGTATTTTTATTTTCATTCAGTTCACTTTTTTATTTCCTTTGAGATGTCCTCTTTGACTCATTGATTACTTAAAAGTATTTTGCTTAGTTTCCCAGTGTTTGGAGATTTTTCCGTTTTCTCCCTGTTATTGATTTCTAGTCTGATTCCACAGAAAACATACTCTTTATCATTTCTACTTTTTTAAATTTGTTGATGTTTGTTTCATGGCTCAGGATATGGTGTGTTCTGGTACATGTTCCATGGCCACTTGGAAATAATGCATATGCTGCTGTTGTCGGGTACAGTATTTTATAAATGTTGATTAGATCCTGTTGGTTCGTAGTAGTGTTCAGTTCTTCTATATCCGTGCTGGATATAGAAGATGGATTTGTGCCCATCCCTTCTATCAACAGTTGAGGGGGGAGGGGTGTTAAAATTCTCTAAGTATACTTTCAGATTTGTCTATTAATCCTTTCAGTTCTATCAGCTTTTGCTTCCCATGTTTTCAGCTCTGTTGAGCAAGACACGCTCAGTTACGATTCCCACGTCTTCTTGGTACACTGACTCTTTTATCATTATGTGTTGTCCCTCTCTTACTCTGGTAATTTTCTTTGCTCTGAAGTCTACTTTGTCTGATATTAATACAGCTACTCCTGCTCTCCTTTGATTAATGTTTCCATTCTTTTACTTTCAACCTGTCTATATTGCTGTATTTAAAGTGAGTTTCTTGTGGATAGCAAATGGTTGGGTCATATTTTAAAAACGAACATTTGTCTTTTACTTTGTATATTGAGACCACCTGCATTTAATGTAATTCTAGGTAAGTCAGGGCTTAAGTCAAGCCTTTTATTTGTTGTGTTCTGCTTTTTCTCTGTGTTTTTCACCTCTCTGTTCTCTATTTTCTTGTCCTGCCTTCCCACGTGTTACTTGAACATTTTTTATAATTTCATTATGATTTAACTATAATGTTTTTCAGTATGTCTTCAAATAGTTTTCTATGGTTATTGTAGGGGTGAGATAACAGATATAAAACTCTAGGCATCACATTATATACATACATGCTATATATACACATAATATAAATATATATCACGCATATAATATACGTGTAGGTACAACATCATGTATATATACTATTTATATAAACACACATGCGATATAGTTCTATATCATAATATATGTGCATGATATATAGAACATGCCATATGTTTATGTGTATGTTTAGGTATTTATATATCTCATATATGTATGTAATGCAAAATGCATAAATTAAAAGACAAAAGCTTATGGATTAGATTATAAAACATGACCCAGACATTTGCTATCTCCATGAAACTCACTTTAAATATGGCAATTGAGGCAGGTTGAAAGTAAAAGGATGGAAACAGATATATCGTACAAATATCAATCGAAGGAAAGCAAGAATAGCTATATTAAATATATATATATATATAATCACAGTTTCTTGTCATCATTTTACCAGTTTAAGTGAAGTACAGAAACTCTACCTCCCTGTACATTCTTTTCCCTTCCCCCATTTATAATACATAGTTTAAAATACTTTCTCTACATACATTTAAAACCACAGACAGTGTTGTGATTTTTGCTTCAACCGTTAAACAGAACTCACAAAACTCAGGAGGGGAAGAAAATCTATTGTATTCATCCATACTTTTGCTTACGGTGTTCTTTCTTCCTTCCTGATATTCCAGGGTTTTTTTTCTTTTATCTCTTCCTTTCTGTTTAGAGAGAACTACTTTTAGCATTCTCTTAGGGTAAATCTGCCGCCCACAGATTTTCCCAGTTTTTTCTTTTTTCCATCTGATTTCCCCTTCATTTCTGAATGATATTTTCCCAAGGTATGAGATTCTGGGTTGGAAGTTCTTCTTTTTTTTTCTTTTTAAGCACTTGAGAAATATTGTGGACACTTCCTTTGGGCCTCCATGGTTTCAGGAATTCCGGTAAATGTATTTCCCAAAGGGAGAAAAAAGGAGAGAGAGTGCTATTTAATGTTGCAAGAAATTTCTGTCTCCAGGTTCCTCAGCTACCTTGCGATCACAGGCAATGGAGAGAATTCAGCATGAAACAGTCATAGCATATTGATAAGAATAAGTGAATAATTTAAAAGATTTATCAGTGACCATAAAGAGGGAGGCATTGGTGTCATTCACTTGGCCAGGTATAGAGGTCATGATGCCTTCCTTTAATAATAAAAGGTAAGAGACAAGGAATAAATTAAGCCCATGGAGACACTCGAATCAAGAGGAGTTAGGGTATTGGAACACCAACCATAGCCTGTGCATTTTGTACCCAAATGGTAGTTTATGGGAGATTTTTACTGTGCTCAATGTCATCTCCAGTCCCATGGGTCCCATGGGTTCCTGGAGGCTGGGGTGCTAGCTCTGGATGAGAGAGACCAGAGGAGGGCTGGGGTGTGACGAGGGGATGAAGGTAGGAGTGTCATCGTCCTCCTCCGTGATGTGGCAGGAGGGTGGGGGTTACTTGACTTCAGCCAGGCTGTGAGTCACTTTCAGACACGGATAACAGGCACCATGTCTTTTAAATAATGGGTTGGCATTTATCTCTTCTAGAAAGGACTATAGTGTTTAGAAGTCATTTGCCCTTGTCAGATACGGGAAATTTAGCCTAGAAATTGTCTTCAAAATCCATCACCCTGCCAGTGCTGATCAGGAAGGAGGGAAAGATACTGAAATCACCTGATAATCAAAGGTCCTCTGCTCTTCTGGCCGTGCTTGCTGTGGGATCAATAGGGCAGGGCAGGGGCATTCCACCATCTGGGAAAGAATGGGTTTCAGAGGAGCTCTCCCAGGCCGTGCTTTATGCCATTATTCACTCCCCTCAGTCAGGAAAAATCAATTCTGCTCTCACGTTGCCTGGTGGCTCTGTACTTTCCCTTCCCTGATTCCATCTTTCTCTTTACATTCATTTAAGATAATCTCTCTAAAAGCTCCCCTGACAAAGGGGAGGTGCCAAATGTCACAAATTCTGTTGACTTTTTAAGTGGAAATGAGAATAAAACTCAGTGTGCTTTCTTGGTGGAGACGGGTCTTGTGATTTATTTTTGTTAAATGAGGCGTATGTGCTGCCCTGCCCAGAGTGACAGGTGTTATTTGAAATGATGACCCGCAGCAGGGGGCTGTGGTTTGGAGAAGAGATTGGGGCCGAATCCTGGAGGCAGATGATTGACAGTCTGGGGATGGGAAATTGACTCACATCCATCGATGGGCTTTGCTGGACCCAAGAACACAGCAGATTGTTTTCCTATGACATCCACAGCCCCGGCCTATGAGCACCTTCGGATGCCCGGTTTTAGACCAGCTAGGGCAAGTGTGTGTCGCAGAAGCCACCTGCCGGGGCCCTTGGGCCAGCTTCCTCTCACAGATTTGGTTGGGCCCAGGAGTGTCTTATTTACTTTGAATATTAAAAAAATTAGGAGATTAAAAAAAACTCAGGCATAGAGTTTCTCTTTAAAAACTGGGTCGGGCAACACCAGTCCTGTGTTCCCATCAGCCGCAGTGAGGGGCACTCAGCCCCAAGGGGAGGCTCTCCATTTAGCCCAGCCCAACCCCGCCTGCTTTGCTCTCCCAATGGCACCTGCTGGCCTCTGGTGGCCTGTCCTCTCGGGATGCCGGCTCAGGGCCAACGGGAGAAGACAGCCTTGAGGCTCGAATCAGCAACTCACTCAGTCCCGCAGGGAAGGTCGAAGTGACACCGGCTTTTGGAGTGTCCTCTACCACTTTCATCTGAGAAAGGATTTTCTTGCAAGTAATAGCACTGCTAATGAAAATTGATTTTTCTTTCCAACAGTTTATTTTCCGGAGAACAAGCACAGGGAATTCTTAAACCCGTGCTAATGGTTGATAGCACAGGTGTGGAGTAATGAAATCCATGGACCGCCAGGGATAAGCACGTTAGTGTTGGTCAGTATCAGGAAATGGGTTCATAGCCAACTTTCAGATGGACTGAGAGAGGGTGGAAAGGACCCCTCTGTGTGGTCAGCCTGCCTGCAGTGCCCCTGATCTATTCCTCTCTACCTGTGCCCAAGGTGCCAGAGTCCTCATCACATCCTACGCTATAAAACTGTGAATGATCTACCTCCCTTTCCAGAATGTCAACCCCTTGACTGCGTAGAAACATCCCACATTTACTGCATGCTGAAGATACGCCAGTTACAGCGCTGGGCACTTTATCTGAATTAACTCCGCATGTCTTCTTGGTGACCCTTTGAGACAGGTGTGTGTCGCATCCCCATTTTTCAGATGAAAGGACCAAAAGGCAGGGATGCTTCATCATTCACCAGCAGGCAGAGCTGGCAAGTTTGAATATTTACAAATTTGTTGAAGTGTGTCTAAGCAGGGTAGCACTTGAATGATTTAATTTTTATTACAACTACTTTATGGAACTACATAGTATACATTACAGTGTAAATTACGCATTTGTACATTTTTATTGCTGTGCAGAGTTGTTTACACCAATCACATATATGTAATTTATAGGTGATTTAAGGGATATTCAAGGGCAATTTGAGACCAAATGGTGCTTCCTTTTTTTTTTCTTTGAGGCTCTCAACAAAACCAACAGAACCCATTTGCCAGATTTTTTTTGTTTCATTTTTTTAAACAACTAAACATCGGTGAACGTATACATCTATCTTGGGGCACATGTGGAATTGAATTTCATTAGTGAAACGTACGGGTCACGAGGTATATATATTTTAAATTTGGATAGATACGGCCAATTTTCCCTCCCCAAAATGCTCTCCCAGTTTACATTTGAGCCAAAAGTGTAGACAGAACCCACTTTTCCATACCCTAATACTGGATTTTTATAGATGTCTGTATGTGTGTGTATGGGCATATTTGCCAAACTGAGAAAAAGATAAGGTATCTTGTTTTAGCGAGTCGAAATTGACAGGATAAAAAATGTAACCATTTTAAAGTGTACATGGGAGTGGCATTCGGGACATTCATGATGTTATGCAACCAGCACCTCTGTCTGGTTCCAAAACATTTCATTACACCGACTGAGCACCTTGTACCCCTTTAGCCACTTCCTACTCATGCCTCCCCCAGTTCCTAGCTACTGCCAATCTGCTTTTCATCTTTGTGGATTGACCTATTCGGGACGTTTCTTACCAAGGGCGTCATATGGGATATGATCTTAGGTGTCGGGCTTCTTTTGCCTGGCGTGATGTTTTTGTAGTTCATGCACGTGGTAGCTTGTGTCATTGCTTCACTCCTTTTTACAGCTAAATCTTCTCCATTGTATATACGTGCGTATAGATACAATCCATTGCATGATGTACAGGCATTTGTTTATGCATTCATTTGTGGATGGACATTTGGATTGTTTCCACCTTTTGACTATTGTGAATAGGATTGATACAAACATTTGTGTACAGGTATTTGAGTAGCTGTTTTCAATTCTTCCGTGTATATGTATATACATGTATATATATATCACAATATGATCATATGGTAATTATGTTTAACTTTTTGAGGAACTACCAAACCGTTTTCCATAGCAGCTCTACCATTTTGCATTCCCACCAGCCCATTTTCTATTTCTAGGAAATTTTCTATTTCTTCCCATCTTAACCGGTACTTGGTACTGGAAATTTTGTTTCTTCCCATCCTAACTAGTACTTGGTACTTTCTGGGTTTTTGGGGTGTGTTTGTCGTGTTTTGTTTTGTTTTAGATTTAATTATAGCCATCCTTGTGGGTATAAAGTGGTGTCTTATTGTGGTTTTGATTTGCATTTCCCTCAGGGCTGGTAATGTTGAGACTCTTCTCATGTGCTTGTTGGCATGGTATAGCTTCTTTGGAGAAATAGCTATTCAAGTTCTTTGGCCATTTTGAATTGGGTTGTCTTTTTGTTGATGAGTTGTAGAATACTTTATATATGTAGGATTCTGGATTTATAGGATATATGATCCGCAGACATTTTGTTCCATTCTGTAGATTGTCTTTTCACTTTCTTGATAATATCCTTTCATGTATAAAGTATTATTTTATTTTATTAGATGCTGTTTTAATTTATACTTTCCAGTTGCTAAAAAGCTCCAGAATCTTTTTAATGGAATATTATCACATTTTATTTATTTTTCTGTGAAATCCATGTGTGAATCATTTACTTACTTTTATGAAGTATGTTCTTCTAATATCATCATGGAAATTATTTTTATATCCTGTGTATTTTTCTTTTTAATGTTTTCTTCCAGTCTGTTGGTTGTCATTTAATTTTGCATGTAATAACATTTGTCATATAAAAGTTACTCAGTATTTCATACTTCAGTTGTTAATGTTTTATGTCCTCTGGGTGTTTTGTCTTCTTTAAGAAGACTTCCAATATTATAAAAAATTTTTTTTATTTTTTAAACTTCACTTTTTTTACGTTTACACTTTTAATCCATTTTAAATTTAGTTTTGCGAATGGCTTTAAATAGGGCCATGGGATTATCTTATCCTTAAATGAATTACCAATACCAATCCTATTCCCTTTGATTGGTAACGTCTCATTGATAGTAAATCCCCCAATGTACATGGGTGTCTTACTCTCTGTTTTTTTTTTTTTTTTAAACACTTTTTAATTAACGTTTAGAAAACTTTACCAAGTTGTTAGCACTGGTTTTGATGAAGCTTTACAAAATTAATTATGAAAATGTTTCCATCATTAAGATTTCTTATAGCCATTTTCAGGGACCTTAAGGACTTTGATGTCTTTAAGGCTCGTAACATGGCATTACTATTGCCAGCCGTTTTCTAAAATTTCTGCAGAAACACGTTCAGGTAAGCAGATTAATTGGCTGGCTTTACTCTCTGTTTTATTTCATTGCTCTATCCATCTTTTCCTTAACTGGAACCACACTGTTTGCATTGTAAGTTTTGCTATGTATTATGGCGATATCGCACTCTTACTATATATTCTCAAAATTGACCTGAGTGTGTTTAAGTATTCTCTCTTCCAAATACATTTAGAAATCACATTTTCAATTTTTTATTTAATCTTTTATTTTTTATGGTCAGTTTTGTTTTGAAATTAAATTTGGAATATATAAATTAATTTGGTCAGAACTGACTTTACAGTTTTGACTTATTCATCCAGAAATGTGGCCTGCTCCCCCATCACTTAGCCTTTCTTTTGTTTCCTCCAATATAATTTCATGATTTTCTTTTCGTAGGCACAGCAGATTTCTTGTTAGATGCATTCCTGGATGTTTCATAATTTTCTTGCCATTGTTAATTTTTTCTTCTGTTAATTTGTAATTGGTTATTGCTGCTCTTTGTGAAAATAGGTGCTCTTGGAAGTGGTTTTTGATGGTGCTTTAACCACTCAGCTCTGCCAATGGTTCTAATTATTTATGGCTTAGACTCTAGGGTTCCCAGTAGACAGTCACATCGTCTGAAGTCATGAGAGTTTTGTCTCTTCCAATCCAACTGGTTTCTTCCTTCCTTATCTTACTGTGTCGGCAGCACCCCTGTGATCTTGGGAATGCTTGCTTTGTTCCCAGCAATCAGGGTTTCCTTGTTTGGGACTTTCATATTTTATCATAAGAAGTCTCATTATTTTTTTTTTAAATTGCAAAAAACCAAGAAGTCCTATGATGTGTTTAATAAGCACCTGCTGGGAAATTTTAATTTATAAGCTTTTCCAAATATAGTGATCTTGGAAATTTTGCCCATTTCATAAAAAACACAAAATAAGCATATATTTGTTTTTGCTTCATGAAAACATTTTAATCAGATTTTGATGTTTGATCATTTCATGTATGCTGCGTTTATGGAATAAATTTACTTCTATAGCATTTGGCTGAAGGTTTGTATGACTAAAGAATCACTAAGTTGCATTTATTTATATGATCTGACCCTTTAAATAATGTAGTAGATGAGATGGCTTCTTTGACGGGGAGCTTTCGTCAGGTGATAAAATGTTACTGTAGAGACTCCCACTAACAATAAAGATATTTCCACACCTTCCCCCCACCATGGGTTTAGTTTTCTGAACATGGTGACCTTGTTTATGATACCAATTCACCTTCATTTGCTTGTGGTAATTTTAGCCTCTCTCCATTGTGGAACAGAGCCCCGTGTGGGTTTTTACTCTGTGCACGGAAGTTTGCCTTCCCTGCTCTGTGCATGAGTCCAGACGACAATAGAATTGTCCAGTGTTGCAGATGTGAAAAATACCTTCCTAATTACCCCCCGGCCCCCCCGCCCCACGCTTTGCCACTGTGGTGGGAAGGTCCCTCTGCGCTGCCTTGCCCAGCACTGGGACTGCAAGGCCCCCTCGAGGCTCATTCTCCCCGTGGCTCTAGAGACACAGAGGTTTAATAAACTTCAAAGCTAACTTTGCTCCGGGCTCAGCTTGCTGTGCAGAAATCTCTTGCCCATCAGCCAAGGACCAGTTCCTGGCTTGAGCTCAGCTGGCAAAATGCCTCCCGTCAACTTGTTAAATCTTTCATAGCGCCTTGGCTTTGCGGGTTTCCCTGCCCTGGTTAGCAGTTAGTTTTGCTGTTAGTTACTTCTGGGGGAAGCCCCTCACTGCAGGGTGAAGGAAGCCACCCCTAGAATGAGCAGAGGGAGAACAGCAAGGGGGTTAGGAGCATGGTCTTTGGAGCTCCCCCCCCACCCCGCCCCGATGTGACCGTGAATTCTAGGCCCTGTACTGGGAGCTGTGGGTTTCAGACAAGTCCCACCATCTCGCTGAGCCATGGTTTCCTTGGGTGCTAACCATGGTGAATCATACGTGGGGAGCCGTGGGAGCTCCAGGAGAAAGGCAGTGACTCCTGTCGCAGCGTATCACACGTGGGGAACGGCAGTATGGGTTTTCTGGGCCCCCCAAACAAAGGACTACACATCAGGCAGCTTAGACAGCAGAAATGTATTGCTTCTCAGCTCTGGAGGCCTGAAGTCCAAAATCACGGTGTCCTCAGCAGGGTTGGTTCCTTCTGAATCTGTTCCGTCCTTCTCCCCGCTCCTGGGGGGATGCTGGCCACCTCTGACATTCCTTCTCTTGTTTGTGCATCACCCTCCCCTCTGCCTTCATCTGCACGTGGCCTTCTCTCTGTGAGCATATCTGTGTCCAAAGTCCCCCATTTTATAAGGACACCCACCACGTGGGATCAGGGCTCCCCCCGAATGACCTCATTTCACCTTGACCACCTTAGGACCTCCAACATGTGAATTTGGGGGAGACACAGTTTAGTCCATGGCCATATTCAATAAATCATTTGATTTCAAGATTTTCAATACCGAATCCAAACCCGGGGAATTACCTCCAGGTGAGGGAGACTGCAGGTTCTCTGTGGGGCCATGCAATTTCTTAAGCATCCAGAGAACTCTTTAGACAGAAAAAAGTAAATTCTGTTGAGCTGAGTTGCAGGAGAACTTAAGTGGGGAAGAACTCGAGGATCTTCATCTCAGAGGCAAAGAACTGGGGAAGCTCAGACACAGGGCTCTTTTGCCCTCTGCGTCACTGGGGAGGAAAGAGGGGTGCTCCCCTGAGAAGTGCTTTGCTTCGGCAGCTGCAGGAAGACCTGTGTCTGTTGAAGATGTTCAGTTGTCTTAAGAGCCAGGTAACTGACAAGAGTTTGGGGGGGGGAGGGCGGGTTGCTAGGCAACAGCTTTCTCCTTTCCTGGGGAGGCCACAAAGCGTCTCATTCCCCTCGTCCCCATGTCCCTTCTTTGATGAAGTCTGCATTTAGAGAATCGAAGACATTTAAAAACTTTTGGGGGGGTGGGGAAGGGGGGCTGTGCGTATATACATAATCAGTTAGCAAAATCTACACAGAAAGCCCTCCTGTTGGAAATGACACGGTTGACATTTCCTTTGCTGCTCTTTGGCTCTTTTTCTTACTGAGTCGTGTACGAGCATCAGGGTTGTTTGACTATTGGTCCTCAGCAGAAGTGGAAGTTAAGGATCAATGGACTGCCAAGTTTAGGTGTGATATCAAGCCTCGCTCCTTCTTTACTTTCAAATTTCAAGTGCTGGTGATAAAAAAGCAATTACCTGTTATCTTTTGTTGGGAAAAAAGATAAGCACCAAACCCACTTACATTTCTCTTTATTTTTACGGGCCGTGTTTATTTAATCCTGGGCGTTTGTGTTCCAGCTTCTGAGGACTTGGCAGGAGGATGGTTGACTCGCCAAATATAGCCCTTGGAAGCTTTGTTTTAGGGGCGACGCAAAGCCAGTGGCGAAGGACCCCGAGCCTCCTTACCGGGCTCAACTTCTTGCTGTGAGATTTTCAGGGAGGCTTTTGAAGGGCAGACATTTTTATCAGACTCAGGCAGGGCGCTGAAAGAGTTCAAGGGCATTTTTGTCTGTAAGAACACAAATACGGCTTTGTGCATCGTTTTGTGGTGGGCCGAGCGCAGGTGGGAACTGTTTATTCCCTCGCGGCAAGGGCAGCTCTGGCTGGGTGCCCGGCAGGACCGGCTTTGCATCCTTGCCACACTCGGGAAACGGGAGCGGTCCTCACTGTTTCCTGATCTCGGACGGAATCAGGACTCGGGCAGTGAGAGGGTCTCCCGCCTGTTTGCCAGAGAGCACTTACTGAGCCTTGCCTGAAACCATCCCCCCCAGCCGCCCCTCTCCCAAGTTCAAGGTTGTATCAAGCCCTCCCCGTGTCCCCAGATGGAGTGTGTCTGGTGTGCTAGAGCGGGACTGGAGACCCGGTTCCCATGTCAGGGCCCACTGACCTCCATGGCGGCACCCTGGAGAGGCCCTTTCCAGAACCCGTAATGTGCCAGGGGTGGGTTCCTCCAACCATGTGCCTCTTGTCTCCGAGATGGCTTTTTAGGGGCTGCACCTTTGTCCCACCCCAATAGGAAAAAGGAGTCGGTGTCAAGATTCTGCTTCACCTATCGCCTAATTGTGGTCCCTGAAGTGCCAGCTCAGATTGTCTTTGGAGAAGAGGAAGCGGGGCAGGGATCACAGCGTTCCCGCGTGCTGCAGGCGTGAGCTGGTGTGCGCTGGGAGTTCAAGGGCGGCTGTGCCGCACACAGGGGTTGTTATGGCTCATCGTTTTCCATGCCACGCTCCCCGACACAGAGGTTCTGAAGGGAAAGGCCTGACTGAGTAGGCAGAAAGAAGAGAGCTTGTCCATTGAGCTTGCAAAAAAAAAAAAAAAAAAGCCACACTTTTAGTTCTAATGGCAAGATCCAAAACGCATTAAAGGAAAATGAAAAAAAAAATTATCTATAGAATCAGAATTGCCTCTGCAGTGAATTTCTGTTGTAAATATTTTTCTCCCGTTACCTTTCCATCCATGGATTTCTAACAACGCACGTGATTATTCAAGGTCATGTTTTGCAATCTGGTAGCGGGAATCTGTTATGAATATAGGGATATATTTGGAGATCTGTTTTAAAATTTCCTGTGCCTGAGATGAAAGTGCGTGGCTCCTCCTGCGAGCGGGACCTCAGAGGCTGCGAGCCTGCCGCCTGGGCATCAGGTCCCTCTCAGCGAGGTGGGAGCGGCTGGTTTCTGCTGCCAGGGGAAGCGTGGAGCTGATGGGGGCGACTGCGACCCCGCAGAGACTGGTCTGTGCAGACCCCGCCAGGGTGCGGGAAGACGGTGCCGTGTCCCTAAGGTATGCGTGCCAGGTGAATGAGAGCGTGCCGAGTTTCCAGATTCGCCGGTTATGGCCCATTTCTGTCACTTTGCTGAGGGAGGAGGGAAGCAGAACCAGAAAACAACAGCAACACATAAACTGAGAATTCATTCTAGGGATTTTGATATTTCTTAGTAGAAAAATGAAGGTCGTACGGACCCTGTGGCGCCCTCATCTTTCTTCCCTGGGGAGTGAGCGAGAGATGCGGGACAGCTCTCTCTGTAGGTGTCATAAAAGGGCTGGAGATGCTTCTTGGGTCTTGGTTCCTGACCCCAGTGATACTGCCATGAATGGGGTGGGGGGAGACCGTGTATCCTGAACACTGCGACAGCTTCCAGCCAGATCCACAGGACTGGGAGGTTGGGAGAGGAAAATGCCCTGTTACACCTGTAAGAGCACACGCCGTGGGGAACAGTAAATGCGACACCCCATTTTCTTGGGCTCAGAAATTCTCAAGCGACAAAACCAGAGTAGTTGGGGCTCTGAAGGGAGGAGCTTGGAGGCCTGTGGGAAGCCCAGATTTTCAGGTACCAAACAGAACTGGGTTTTGCACAAGCAAGACCTGGAATCTCACATGGATGGTAGGGGGCTTGGTGGGACAGGACCTGGACCCTGGATGAGCAGTGCACTGGTCTTCCCCAGAGAAGCTGATCTCATGGGGCTAAGAAGGACACTCTCAGCCAGCAGGGGCACCTATGGCTGGTAGTCTAAGTAAGGGTGTAGAGAGGGAGAAACACCGGATGCCTCCTATTCTCCAAGAATCATTGCATTTCCTTCTCCCTCTTCTTTATTTGCAGATACGTCTTGGGGGCACCGGTCTAATCCAGTCCCGGCTCTCATAGGGCTCTCAGCTCTCAGGAAAGGTGCCAGTGGACACACTGAACTGGGCCCATCTTTGGAGAACCAACACTTATAATTCAGCCCAGCTGAGCAAACTTTTCATTCACTCATTGGCAGCTGCCATTCCTTAACTTCCAGCACTTGTGCTGGGAGCTCTCCAGGCAGTAAGAAATTCCCCAAAGTGAGTGGGGTGCTTATTCTCACGTCACAGATGGGAAATGGGCTGTGAGAAGTTAGCTTTGCCAAAGTTGAAGTTGGTGTCAGGTCCTCCAATGTCTGAGTTCATTTCTCATGACTCTCTCTCCCCAAGCACCAGATTAGGCGGTGGGGATGCCTAGGGGGAGGCTCTTGTCCCTGCGAGATCCATTCCACCTAGGAAACAACTGCTGACCACTGCAGTACGTTGGGGAGAAGTGCCCTGGAAACACAGAAGAGTAACTGATTGCCTTTTTTTCCCCCCTGGGAGCAAAAACTTCCAGAGGAAAATAGTTTGAGCTGGGCCTTAAATGGTAAGACAGCTTTTCCCTGAGTTGAAAGGGACTTAGTCCAAAATGGCGCTATTGGGAATCCTGCTGGGTTTCTATGAATGGGGTTTAGCAGTATAGTGGCAAGCTCCCTATTCGCCCCCCCTTTTTTTAAAGAATGCTTGCCTTTTGCTCACTCTGCATATGAGACCTGAGTCCACTTATGGGGAGTTGATCTGGGGTCACCCTACTTTGATGGAGCCCAGTAAAGGCTCCAGGCCCAAGGTCTGAGGATTCCTGGGGCCAAAGGAAGTGCTGAGGCATGGGACAAAGATGTAGTTGTGATGCCAGCCAATCGGAGAGGGGGTGGTCTCAGAGCCCAGCCTCCGTGGCTTCTCAGATAGGAACATCTACAGTAGCTAGTGGCATCTGCTTTTCCAGGCGTAACAACTAGAAACTTCTGCAGGTGGTGCCAACTGTCCCTTGGGAGGCAAAATTACTCCAGCTGAGAACCACTGATCCACGCTCATGAGAGATATTGATCTATAATCTCTCTCTCTCTCTCTCTCTATTTTTTGTAATGTCTTTGTCAGATATGCTATTAATCTGTGGTAGGTTGTGCTGGTTGCCTCTAATTTCTCCAGAGTCTTGTAGTATTGGCATGATTTTTTTTTCTTAAAGTTCATCTTTCCCATCTATGCCTACAGGCTGCCTGAGCTACGATTTGGTTTTCTTCCATCTCATTCTATTCCTTGTTTCCAGGGAAGCCATCTGTGCCTGGAGTTTTCCTTATGAAAAGGTTTTTAATAGTGACTGAATTCCTTTACCAGCTAAAGGACTCTTAAGAGTTTCTGTTTTATCTTGTGTCAATTTTGGTAAGTTATATTTTTCTTAGGCAATTTGTACATCTCTTCTGTGTTGTTGAATTTATTCCCATAAAATATATTCATAATATCTGCTCATTATCCTTTTCCTGCCTGTAGTCTCAACATATTCTGGACAGTAGCTATTTGTATGTGTTTTTAATGTTTCTCTTGATTTTGTTTTCTCCTCAAAAAAAAATGATTTTGACTGTGTTAATTTTTTTCATTTTTTTTCTGTTGTTTCATTAATTTCTGCTCTTATTTTGATTTGCTTTGTGTCGCCCATGTTGATGAGTACATTTGTAGTTTATTTATTTTCACTGCTGGATTGTTGACTATATTTCTGCTTATAAGTTCTATCGAAGTACATTTTGGTCGTTTTCAGGTTTTTGCCATTAATAGTAGTGTTGCCATGGACAGTCTTATAAACACTGATGTTGATGAGCAGGTTTCTTTTACATATATACCCTATCTCTTTTATCCTAAAATGCCTTTTTTAAATATGCTAATACATCTGAATTACAAGATGTTTGTAATTTTACATTACGTTACGTTTTCTTTACATCTGAATCACAAATCAGAATGTGTCTTAAAATTAATGGCATCTTAGAGCATAATTGGAAGCTTTTTTCCTTTCTTGGTGATACAGAAAATAATGGTACATCTTATAATTGATATGTTAGACTTTGATGAAATACTGTAAATAAGAGCTAAATTGTTCATCTTTACCTTCACTAGGTTACTTTCATTGTGGTTATATCAGCTGACGCTCACCAGCTTGTGCAGGAGCCACCTCTGCCCCACGTCTTTACCAAGAACTAGTGTTGTTATTTTTTTACCAGTTGGGTAGATAGGAAGTGGTCGCTTATTATGAATTTATTTTCATTTCTCTATTTACTAATGAGGTTATTCAGCCTCATGAATAACCTCATGAATGAAGCTGAATAACCTCATTTCATATATATGGCATCGAATTGCTAGTCTTTCTCTAATTAATTTATAGAAGCTTTTAACTTTTTTTATTGAAATGCAATTAGTTAACATACAGAGTATCATTAGTTTCAGATACAGAAGTCTTTTAAATTAGTTTTGATATTCTCCGTTTTGTGGGTCACAAATATCTTTTTCTAATTTGTAGCTTGCTTCCTCTTTTTATCACACTCTTAATGGTCAGAAATTCTTAAATTAAAAATACTTGAATTAAACTTTCATTTAGTAGTGTTTGCTTTGGGAACATTTTAAAGATAGCATTTCTGACCTAAGATCGTGAAGATATTAATTAGTTTTTCTCTTAACAGTCTTTAAAAAAATTTTTTTTAAAGATTTTATTTATTTATTTGGCACGGAGAGAGAGACAACTGGAGAGGGAACACAAGCAGGGGCGTGGGAGAGGGAGAAGCAGGTTCCCCGCTGAGCAGGGAGCCCAATATGGGGCTCAATCCCAGGACCCCAGGATCATGACCTGAGCTGAAGGCAGACACTTAACGACTGAGCAACCAAGGCACCCCAGATTTAGGTTTTTAAAGTAATGATAACTAATCATCCCAGCATCATTTATTATGGTTTGTTTCTACCCATACCACCTCAGTATTTTTCACATTTCATATATGGGAGTGTCTCTTTCTGGGTTCTTTGTTCTTTTCCACTCCTCCTTTGTTCTTTTCCTCTCCTCCGTTTGTTTGTTTATTCCTATTGTTATGCATTGACGTTTTCCTTACATCTTTTAAGTAAATTTCTCTATCTGATAGGGCAAATTCCTCTGCTCTATTTGTGTGTCTGACTTTCTCCAAAAAAGCAGCCCATTGATATTCCTGTCCTCCTAGGTTTGACATATCCCCTCACACGCACAAAGAGGCTGTGGTCGTCTGGGCATCCGAAGAGTCCCACAGTAAGCCGGGCATCCACAGCTAGGTTATGCTAAAAGCCTCCCATCCCAGATGGAGGGAATGTTCTCTTCGAGGGACTCGAGAATCTAACCTGCTGGATGAGGTTGGAATTGATGAAACCATTTTGCAGATGGAGGAAATCAAAACAAGGCAAGCAACTTGTTTGGTTCACACGGGTTCGCCCATGGTGAACCTGGCCGTGAGTGCAGGTCAGTTTTGTGTGTCTCCAGTGACCTCCCAACAGAGCAGGGTTTCCTGTGACCCTGAACCCTTATTTGCTCAGGAAGGTTTTTCTTCCCATGCCCAAATGAACTCTCAGGTGTCACCCTTCATTCAGTTTCAGGTTCAGCCCCACTTGGCCCTACCCCATCTATTTTTTAAGAAGTAGGAGCTGCTCTGGTGGCTCTTTTTACCCAAGAATGCTTCTCATTTTCTTCGTTAGCCCATTTTTTAGAAAATGATCTGTTCTTAAGCTTCTAAATCTCCCTTAGATGGTAAGTGTATTATCCCTCTTTGCTCAGACACCTAGAAGTACTAAATCTTGGCGTTTGCTCCTTTTTTCATATCCCTAAGACCTGGTGGATCCACTGCTGGGTGTCTTCTTAGGCACCTCTCCTTCATGTCTCTGTGCAAGTATAGAGGAAGGAAAGGCCTTTCTGGGGAGCTGGCGGGAGAGCTGTAATTACCGAAACTAATGCTTCATCTCTCTCTAAAGTTCAAGTTCATTAGGGAAACTTTATCTTGTCATTCTAGTTTCTGGTTTTCTGATGAGCTGGTACTTACTTTGCAATCAGGAGCAAAAATGTTGAATTATAATAATAACTAGAATCATTAACTTTTGCTAAAATGTTAAGCTGCATATAAGCTCCACACAGGCAGAGATTTCCTGTCTGCTTTGCTCATTGCTGTGACTTCAGTGCCTACACTGGCCCATGGTTGATGCTATATATGTATTCACTGAATAAATAAAGAAGAGAATTGTATTAGAAGCTTTCTATACACTAAGCCACTTGGAAAGGGTTTTTAGTGTGTCTTCTCTCTTATTGCTCATTAACATTCCAGTGAAAAAGACATCATGATCCCTGTTTTACAGATGGGGAAACTGAGGCAGAGAGAATTAGGTGACTTATCTAAGCCACGAACTTTTTAAATTTATTTTTTATTGAATTATAATTAATATACAGTGCTATATTAGTTTCAGGTGTACGTATAGCAATTCAGCATTTCTTTTTTTAAAGTTTTTATTCAAATTCTACTTAGTTAACATACAGTGTAATATTAGCTTCAGGTGACTCAACATTTCTATACATTACTCTGTGCTCATCAGGGTAAGTACACTCTCAATCCCATTTATCTTTTTCATCCCCCACCTGCCCTCCCACTTCCTCTCTGGCAACCACTTGTTTTCTGTTTATTTAAGAGTCTGGTTTTTTGTTTCTCTCTCAAAGTCACAAAGTTTTTACACAATCAAGCTAAATTCAAGTTCTTATCTGCAGGATGCCAAAGAACATTCTCTAAGCCTCCATGTAGCGATGCCCCTCTCAGTGAAGGTACATTGACGTGAGATGACGTCTCACGGGAGTCTGTGAATCACTGTTGTTCCATTCACTCATTTATGGGGCTAGGGGAAAGGGAGGCACCATTAGGCATCTTTTCCCTAGAGTAGCTATAAAAAGGCAAGTAACCCAATTTAAAAAAGACATTTCTCCAATGGAAATATACAAACAGCCAATAATCACACGAAAAGGTATAAAACATTTCAGTCATTAGGAAAATGCAAATCAAAACGACAGTGAGATGGCACAGCACCCCCATGGGGATGGCTCTAATCAGGAAGATGGAGGGGCGCCTGTGGGGCTCAGTCAGTTGAGCTTCTTGACTTTGGCTTGGGTCATGATCTCGGGGTCCTGGGATCGAGCCCCGCATGGGGTTCCCTGCTTGTGGAAAACCTGCTTCTCCCTCTCCCTCTGCTCCTTCCCCTGCTAATGCCTCCTCTCTCTCAAATAAATGAATAAAATCTTTAAAAGATGGAGAGGAACAAGTCTTGGCAAAGATGAGGAAAGAGCGGAACCCTCATATGTTGCTAGTAGGCATTTAAAATGGTGCAGTGAAACATGGAGTTACCATGGGATCCAGCAATTCTGCTCCTAAGTATACAACCGTGGGATGGAAAACCTATATCCACATAAACCTCGTACGTAAACATTCATAGTAGCATTATTCATTAAAACAAAAAGTGGAAACAGTTCAAATGCCCATCAGCTGATGAACAGAGTCACGGCACGTGCTGTTTCATTGCAACGGATGCCATCCAGCCCCAGAAGGGAACGAGAGCATCCCCCGTGCTCTAGCGGGATGAACCTTAGAAATGCGACGCTCAGTGAAAGAAGCCGAACACATCAGGCCACATGTTGGATGGTTCCGTTTATAGGAAATGTCCAGAGTAAGCAAATCCAGAGAAAGAAGATTAGTGGTTGCCAGAGACTGGGGTGAAGGGGTGATGGGGAGTCACGGGTAGGGGGCTTCTCGGGAGGGCGATGAGAATCCCTGGAATCAGATAGTGGTGATGGTTACATGACTTTGTCCATATACAAAACCATCGAATTGTACACGGTAAAGGCTAAACTTTATGGTATGTGGGTTATAGCTCAATAAAGCTGTTATTAAAAAAAAAAAACAGCTGCGGAAAGGGAAGGTCAGCCCAGCCGGGAGGGGTGCGGTAGAAGATAGAGTGAGGGAGAGCCTGAGATCAGGGCTCTCTCCTAGGAGCAGGCCTGACTCCCTCACTCCCGAGCTGCAGCTGCTCCCGCAAGCCCTGCCCCTCACCCAGCCCCGGTCTCCTGTTTTTGCAAAGTGGCAGGTGCGGACAGGTGGGTACCCTTCCATCCTGAGGCGCCTCCACGTTTCAGGAGGTGGTTTTTCTGGCTGTTGCCTGCGTTCAGGGTCTGTTAGAGCAGGAGGGACGAGTAGGGAACTGGATCTTTGGATCTTTGCTCCATTAAACAAGAGCAATTGGGATAGCAGCAAAGACGGAGAACTCACCCCACTCAAAACCCGAAGCACACAGCACGAGCAGAGAAACCTCGTCCACCTGCCCGCCCAGCTGCGAAGCTGTCGGAGGGGAGAACTGTGTAGGGAGGCCACCCAGATTCCTGCGTAGACCCCCCCACCCGAGGGCAGCCTGGGGGTTTCCTCCAGTGCAGGGCTCCCAGAGGTGGGTCCGGGCCAGTGTCTCTGTCTCTGGTGCTGCCTGAGGCTCTTATCCAGAGGTTTGCAAAAATGAGGGATGGGCAACCAGGTGCCCTCGGGGGCGGCACCACCCGCGTGTGGCCAGTGCAGGGGGCAGCCTGGTTTCCTCTCCGAGGGCTCCCGCTCCGGGCTCCAGATGGGCCCGGGCCGAGTACGACGGGTGGCAGGGAGGAAGATAACCCCCGAACCGGAGTCACGTTGCTCCTCGGGGAGGAGAGCAAATGCATGCTGACATCGTCTGAAAACCTTTCTGCGGCTTGTTTACATAACGAGCCCGGAGCTGACAGGTTCTCTCGGGGAGTGTGTGGCTTTGGAGTGTGCGACTTTGCAGCTGGGCCAGGTTCTTCGGCGGGAGGTTTCCGAGACGGCCTATTTTTCTTCCTTGCCTTTTGGTTGCTCTCCAGGCCCGAACTAAGAGCAAACGTTTCACCCTCGCTCATCCTGCACAAAGCTGCGTGGGTGGCGAGTCTGTGAGCGGGGCCTGTGTCGCACCAGGGGGCAGGGGGTGGGGGCTCTCTCTGGTCCCTGTCGGCCATACCAGAGTCCCAGTGTTCTGCCACCACCTGTGAAGGCGGAAGGGCCCCTGTGAAATCAAACCGCTTGGTGACTTTCAATACCAGGCGGTAATGACCCTTGTTCAGCGAGCCGGATGGTCCTTGAAGAAGAGGGTGTGTAGTGAAGCTGTTTTCCACTGGGTGGAAGAAGCCCGCTGGAGTGGAGACGCCGTGTTTGCACCCACACACCCTCACACGTCCTCGACACCGCGCGGCGGGCTGCCTCAGGACAGGGCCGCGTGGCAGAGCTAGGTGGTGTGCCCGCGTGTCACAGACGGGGAAGCTGAGCCTGCACGGTGGACTGACCTGCTCAAGGTCATAGCTGAGTGGCCAGGTGGGGTCTGAGCCCAATGTCCTTGCCGCCCGTCTGGACTCTGCCCTTCATGTCATGCTGTGTTTTAAAGCCAAAAGAAAGGAGGGAACACTGTGTTGTTTCCACCTTTTCTGCTGACCTTCGTGCTGCCCAGACCCAGGCCTGCTGCTTAGGTGAGCCTGACCTTCCCTGGGAGCCCCGCAGAAGCCCCGCCCCTCCCCCACCTGACCTGGGCTGCCCTCCCCTCCCCACTCATGGAGTCTTTGCTGCGGGGGGTGTTCTCTCTCCTTCACACTGGAGCCCGCATTGAAGGTATTTGGGTTTCATGACGGAGGCCGCCTCTGCTTGCTTACTTCTGTTGAGGACTTAAAACAAGATCCCCTCCCTGAGCCCCTCCCTGCTGTGCACGTGGGTACAAAGGGGGGAAATGGTAATTTTTCAAAGATGCTTTTTATTTTTTTAAAGATTTTATTTATTATTTGGGAGAGACCACGAGTGGAGAGGGGGAGAAGCAGACATCCCACTGAGCAGGGAGCCCGATGTGGGGCTTGATCCCAAGACCCTGAGATCATCACCTGAGCTGAAGGCAGACGCTTAACCAACTGAGCCCCCCAGGCGCCCCCCAAAGATGCTTTAAAAGGATCTCTCCACGCATCTATCTCTTTGCCCTACCACCCCTTCAAAAAAGAACTCTAGTGTTTGCCAAGAAAAGATTAGGTAAGGAGACCAATAGGGAATCAGAATGAAAGGCAGGTGACCTGCGGAAAGAATTGAAAGCAGGAACTCGAAGCCATATTTGTGTGGCCGTGTCCGCGGCAGCATTACTGACAATTGCAGAGGTGTGCAAGCAGCCCAATGTCCGCCGACACATGAACGGAGAAACAAAATGTGCTCCAGACATACGATGGAATAGTACTCAGCCGCGCAGAGGAAGGAAAGGTTGACGACAGCTACAGCTCTCAGGAGCTCCAAGGACACGCTCAGCGAAACAAGCCACGTGCCAAAGCACAAACGCTCTGTCATTTCACGCGTGTTAGGTTTCTAGCGTAGTCAGGTTTATAGAGACAGAGAGTAGAGTGGTGGATTCCAGGGCCTGGGGGAGGCGGAGGGGGAAGCTCGTTTTCTATGGGGACAGAGTTTCAGTCGTACAAGATGAGAGAGTTCTGGAGTGGGAATGTGCTGAACGCTGCAAACCGGACACTACAGATGGTTGAGTTGGTAACTTTATACTCCGTGTATTTCGACCCAGTGGAGCGGTAAAAACGGAGACCGTCCATAAGAGGAAATGATCAAATCCACACTGCATCAAAAGAGGTCTAGTTTTGGGTCTCCTCCTCCCGTTGGTCTGTGAGCTTTTCAAAGATGGGGACTCCAGGGGCCTATTCATCTTTGTTACCCCTGCACCTAACTCAGGCCCTCAGAGATGTTGGGTTCTCATCAAACGTTACGGGGCCTGAGGTCGTGGCATGATTACATGGATACCGTACACGGGAGCGGGCGTCAGGGCTCACAGACGGGCATGCACGCGTGACCATACTTGGTGCCCAGCCCTCGCGCTGCCCCCAGGAAGCCAGCCTGCTCACCTGGGACCAGAGACACGGTGTCTCAGATTCCAGGCATCTCAGAAGTCAGCTACGAAATGGCTACAAAATCAGTGGATGGACTTTGAAGACATCCTCATTACCTTAATTTTCTGAGATAAAATCCGTGTGTAAAATTGTGGCTGCTAATAGAGTCCGTTTTCTCTAGGGCCCGTCGTGTGCCAGGCACTATGCTGAGCCCACGAAAACCTTTGTTTACCTCATTTCCCAGGTCCCAACCCTACAATGCCTCTGTCAGGATGTCTCTCTGTCCGAGGAGCAAACACAGGCCTGGAGGTTGTATGTCTTGTCCAAGGTCATAGCATTAGAATGTGGTGGCCCCAGGTGTCACCTCAGCCCTGTCACCAAAACCCAGGTGCTTTCTCGGGCCTCAGAGATGTTACCAGATCTACAGCTTCTTCCCATTTCTACCTTTTCTGCAGGTGCAGTGATCATTACAAAGTCTTAGCTCGAGGCTTACTGGGTGGGTGACCCTTGCAGGTTGTATAAATGAAGCATAGCTTCCTCATCTGTAAAACGGGGGTGATAATAGCACCCTCCTCCTAAGGCCATTTTAAGCATTGAAGGAGATCACACTGTATCCAACGTCGATTGTCTTGCAGAGAGGGAAAAAGAAATTTTAGCCATTAAGATGTATTAGCGAAATTGACCAGACTCAAAGCCCTCTGGGATTATCCAGTGAAATTTACATTGGTTTGGTGTTTATGAAAAGGCTTACAGAGGTGCTGTCCATTTATGTAATGACCCATGCTTTCACTGTCTTATCCCAAGGGATGAAACCACTTTCTTTATGAAATAGCATATTTCATTTGAAAGGCAATGATTTATGCAATTTATCATGTCTCCCTTTGGCCTTGGCTGTTGCAAACTCGCCCTCAGGTTGTGATTCACCTGTGCCAGTGTCATCTTTAGTCCAGGTGTTATGGGTTCAGCAATTTCTCCAGCTCATCACTTGCTTCTTTTATCACAGTTTTACCTTTAAAAAAAAAAAAAAACAAAAAACCTTGTTGCTAATGATAAGCTACCTCAAATGTGGTCGGGCATAAATTATAAAACAATGTTCATTATTATTTAGTGGTAAAAGTCTTTTATTAAATTGTATGAAAACCGATCGTTCTTACAATAGCTTGCATGGTAAACAGACTGTCATATTGCCCAATATCCTAGATAACCCGGTTTGCAGAATTTGGTAACATATTAAAAGTGGGTTAAGCAAATTAATATTGTGATAGTTTCTGAATGTTTTTTCATACTTAGGGAAATTTTATTAAACAGTAAAAATGCTGCTTGGCAAGCGTGATGAACCAGAATCATCAAAACGAGGCAAAAAATCAAGTAGTGAGACAGTGGAGTGGAAGAGGGGAGGTTGGTATCTGGGCCGGAAACAGAGTGGTTTCTTTTCTCGTGTGTCTCAGTGCTCTGCACAAAACTTTTAAACAATGGTCCCGCGAACTTTTCTGACCTGTCAAAGAAGCCCGAGGTAGAAACACCAAAGTGATGATTGCTGCTGCTGCTGCGGAGAAATGGAACCCAGGGGCACTCCCCCGCCCCCGCCCCTGGTTGCCGCGTGCTCTGGTGACGTCACCACAGGTGGAACACTTTGAGGTTCTTCGGCCCAGGGTGGACGGTGGGAGCCTGACTCATTCCAAGAGTACTTACAGATGTAAGCTGTGCCTGATTTTTCTTCTTCTTCTTTTTCTTTTTTTTTTTTTAGCCAAAAACATCCTTCTCATTAACAGACCTTTGAAACTGAGTCAAATGTCTTTGAAACGCCAGTGGAATATGATAAAACTGTCTGAGGAAGGTATGTTGTAATTTATTCCCCCATAGATGTAACTCTTATCAAAATATACAATAATTGGTTCATATGGTCAACATTCCATGAGCATCCTCCTTTGGCCAGATGCTGGACTAGGCACGGGAGGAAGGAGATGAGTAGGACGTTCCCTAAAGACCTCGGTCCATCCAGGGAGACAGCCTCGTGAATAGCTAGTTACAGAACTGAGTAGTGACAGCCTGTCGGGGGCACAGACACAGGTCGAATTGTGCTCCCCAAAAAGATATGTTGGAGTCCTAACCCCCAATGCCTGTGAACGTGACCTCATTTGGACATAGAGTCCTTGCAGATAGAGTCAAGATGAGGTCAGACTGGCTTGGGGTGGGCCTTAAATCCAGGGGCTCGTGCCCTTGTAAAGAGAGATTTGCAGACACAGAGACAGGTGACGATGGACACAGACGTGAGAGTTCTGTTGCCATAAGCTAAGGGACTCTAAGGACGGCCAGCAACCACCAGCGGCTAGCGAGAGGTGAGGGATCGTTCTCCCCTGGGTCCTTCAGAGACAGCATGACCCTGCCAACACCTTGATTTCAGATTTCTGGCTTCCAGAACTGCGAGGGAATAAATTCCTCTCGCCACCTCATTTGTGATCATTAGTTATGCAGCCCTGGAGATGAGGACAGGCCCCAGCACAGACCGGAGGGCAGTGCTGGGGAGGGACAACCCTTTCTCAGAGGAGAGGCTCCCGAGCCATATCCAAGGGTAAAGAGTGAGCTGGGCAGGAAATCAGAAAAGTGGCACCTGAGTTCCAAGAGACACGGAAGCCGCCACATCTGGGAAGTAGCAGCAGGCTTGTTTTAAGAATTTTTAGCCTGGAGTCTCCTGGAGCTCCAGGAGCCCATGCACATGCGCTCAGGTTTTTATGTGTATGTTTCCCAGGCTTGTTCGAGGGTTGGGGTGGGGAGGGCAAGGGGGGGCATCCTTCCATTAGATTTTTCAAAGGGGCCACAAGGTCACAAAATCTCCCCGGTACTGGGGAGATTAAACAGATGGGATCGAGCAGAGCCTATTTCATAAGAGAGAACAGGCCTTGGCTTTCTGCTGGACATTGGAGGTGAGAGAAAGGAGGGGCGTAGGAGGGGACACCTCAGTTTCTATTGTGGATGATAGGAGCATGGGGGCCGCTTGCCAAGATACTGGATGCAGAGTTGGAAGGGGGAGGAGAGGCCTTAGAGGTCGGCGGTGGCAGTGACTTCGGGCAAGTCTGCTGCCTCCCTTTCAAACTAGCCGAGCTTGGGGCTGGTTCGAGCTGAGGCTCATGGATGAGATCCGGGTCTTTCCTTGGGAAAGGTTTATACGCCAAGCAAGGGGCACCATGTGTCTGATTTTGGCACCAGAGCCCAGAGGGAGAACATGGGGGTCAAGGAGAGAACCCACAAAGGAAAGCAAGACACAGTAGCCAGCGGGGAGGAAGAAGACCTGTTGTTCCGGAAGTCCAAGATGGAGAGATCTTCCAGAGACACTGGGTAGCTCGTCAGGTCCCACAGAAGTGACTGGTTCCACTTAAATTTGATAAGTGATTCTGAGAAACATCTCTTTTAAAATATCTTCAGAAGGTATTCGAGCATGGCGAAGGCTCTGAGCCAGCCGCGGCCCCCGTAAGTCTAGAAATGAGGAGGGCGCTTCTGGTCCCAGAAGTGGGCCACCGGCTGTGCCGTCTCTGTCCCTGACGCTGTGACAGAGGAAGGCAGACAGGGTGCTCGCTCTGCTCACCGGTGGCTGGGCGCTCCTCGGGGGCACACGACTCTGGCGGGGTGACTTGCAGGGCGCTGCGCGATGCTGCTTGGAGCCGTTTCCACAGCGACGACGCGAGCATCGTTGGGGGCTGCGTGCGGACTGGAGGGGATTCCGCGCTCCCACATGTGCTTCACCCAGTGGGCCGCAGGCCATTCTCCAAATCTGCTGCGTTTTCCTGCTCTTACACTTTTCCTTAAGTCATTCCCATTTACGCGTGGGCAGGGACTGCGTCCCCTTCTCTCCACCCCACTGCCGCTTTTGTCTAACTTCACCCCATCCTACAGGGCCGTTTCAGGTGTCCCCATCCCAAAGCCTGCCGCGGTCCCGTGGCGGGCAGGGCTCTCGCTGAGGCTGGCTGAGGCCGGGTAGTGGAGCTGTGGGCGGGAGAGCTGCTCCCCAAGCCTCCCCCTCCCAGTACCCCGGGGGCTTCATCAGTCCCACTCAGCCTTCCTCAGCTGAAGCGCATCTTCCTCCAGAGAGGAAATCTGGATTCCAGGATTGTCTGGCTCAAGGCCTCGTGAGCAACATGGCACCTGCAGCCTCCGGGCAGGGCCTCAGCATTGGGGCTGGGTGGCTTTGGATGAGTGTCTCAGGCTGATGGAGACAGAATCACGAACTGTCCTTCCAACCATCTCAGCAGACATGCCCGTGTGCTGGCACACTTCCTGGGGCCAGAGGACCAGAGCACGGGGCACTAAACACACCCGATCCGTAAGCCAGGGATGAATTGTTGGCTAATTGGGCTGATTTTTAAATTCATTTCAAAATAAAAGTCAGCATGCTGGCGTCCTTGACGGCTTCGCTTTAATTGAAGCCGTTGGTTAAAAGTCCACTTAGACCCTCTAGATGCGGTCTTCTAAAAGCCATGGGCTGGTTTTGCATCAAAAGCGTGCTTTCCTCCTGGGGCCTCCAAGTCATCATTTGTAGAAGAGCTTGTTGGCCTGAGACCGACAGTGTTCTTGGACCTGAGCTGCATCGAGTGTTCTGTGGGGCTTGCTGGAACGTTGATGGCCAAGCCCCACCTGAGTTACTATTCCGTAGATCTGTAGGTCAGCGGGCGGGGCCTGAGAAGTTTATTTCTAACAAGCTCACCCATGAGGCAGAGACCGGTGGTCTGGGAGCCCCACTTTGAAAGACTTCACTCTTGAACAGCACTGTGAGGTAGGACCCCCAATGGGTTTCTAAGAAGCAGAGCCTGAGGCAGGGATTGAGGGGCATGTGGGAGAGGGCGCTGTCTAGGAAAGGATTGTGAGAGAGTTAAGGAGCCCTGATGGGGTCTCAGGTGTAGTCTGGCCTTTGGGTTATGCTTAGAGCATAAATAAGAGAGCTTCCCTGCTTTTGTGCCCTCCCCCGGGCTGCTGGGGGCTGTGATGACATACGCCTGTCTGGTGTATGTCCCGCAGGTGCTTGGGACCTGCCCACCCTCTGCCAGTTTTCTGGCAGAGGAAACTGCCAGGACCAATTTCTTGATGCAGAGTGAACTTCATCTGCCGCTGTGAGAGGTCAGGCCCAGACCAGCTCCCACTGTGGAGAGAAGGGGCGGACCAGTCCGGACCCCTCCCGTCTTTGCTCCAGGAGCAGGATCAAGGTCAGGTGCAACCCATTCTGATTAATGCATCTTCTGTATTGGAGACATGAACCATTTTCCCGTGAAACTGATGGATCCCAGCTACTGGAAAAGCCAAAACTGTTACTCTTGTTCTTGCTAACCTGCTCCTAGTGTCCCCGCCCTCCCCCCCCCCCCGGCTTTACCTTCCTCAGAGATGCCAGTGCAGGTCGCCCGACGGTGGGGGCCTTTACCAGTGGTGACCAGTTACGGGTTCAGGTGGGAGGGCACTGGGTGGGGGTTTGCGTCCTCACCACATGCTGGGCACTCTGCTCAGGTCTCGACATTCATCATCTCATTATCTCTTATCACCACCTCAGGAGACGGGCCTTGCTTCCTCTGACGCATGAGAAAATAAGACCCCGATGATTTAAGTAACTTACTCCAAATTACTTACATGGACCAAGTAGTTAGTGGCAGAAACGGATTTGCATCAGGGTCTGTCTTTCCCAGATTCTGTGCTTTTAACCACTCTGATATCGCACCTCCTCGTGTCCTTTGAGGTCATTATATCAGACACCCTCCTGTGTGGCTTTAGTCCTACCTCATTTTCACTCAAAACTAGGTTCATGGCTGTGAGTTACACGTTTACTGGTTTGGGGAATTCTCACACATATTAAAAATTTTCTTTTAATGTTGCAATCATGTGGCTCATAAGTTTTTGTTTCCTTTCTTTCAATAAACAGCACATCGTAAGTGCTTACCCTTGTTTGCTCCGTAGGCTTTATAGTTGTTGTTTTAAAGGCCCTGCATTTCATCCAATGCCTCAATCTCGGTCTCCCCAAGTAGTCTATGATGGGTGTAACAGTGGTGCCCCCAAATCTGTCCATGTCCCCAGAATCGGTGGACATCTCACCTTTCATGGCAAAAGGGTCTTTGTAGGTGGAAGAACCTTGAGACGGGACAACTCTCCTGGGTGATCTGTGGGCCCGATCGAATCACAAGGGTCCTGGTAGGAGGGAAGTGGGGGGGGGGGTTAGAGAGAGAAGGAGAAGATCTGGTAGAAGCAGACGAGGGGCCAGGAGCCAAGGGACGCCAGCTGCCTCTTGAAGCTGGAAAATGCAAGGAAGCAGATCCTCCCTCGAGCGTCCCAACGAGTCCATGCCACTTGAGCCCCGTGAGACGTGCCCTGGACATCTGAGCTCTGGAACTGTTAGATATCACATCTGTGTTGTTGAAGCCTTAAAGTTCATGGCTACTGATGTAGCAGCCACAGGCCACCAACACATAAACCCTGCTTATCTGTCCCTGGTGCCGTCCCTCCTCCCCACAGGGGTGAGGCCACTTCTCCCGGGCTGGGGTTGATCCCATGTCATCGTGTGCTGGACATCGTGCTGAGGGCTAGTTCGTCTTTCCCAGTCCCTCTATAAAGTTGACTCCCTTGTCACCTCCATTTCCCAGCAAGGGATGCTGAGTGGCGTGCCCAAAGCCACACCTGTAGCTACAGACTCGGACTGAGTGTGGTCTGATGCTAGTGGCCGTCTGGGCCTGGGGTGGGAGGTGTTGTCGGCTTGGTGACACACACAACAGTCACACTCGGTGTGGTTTATCAGGCAATAACCCCAGATCGCACCCCGGGCCACGGACTTTTTACACACATGCACCTCAGTGCCTTAGTCACGAGGCTGGGCAGGAGGAGTTCTTCCCTGCATTTTGTGTCCGAAGAAACGCCGAGAGCATGAGGGACTGCATGTGAACTCGGGGCTGGGCTGGGCGGCGCTGCAGCCTGGGCCTCGCTGGCCCCTAGCCGGTGCTGACTTCAGAGTTCTTTACACCCCGCTGCCTGACTAGAACCAGGAGATTTTCATCTTCACCAGCTTTATTGTCAGCTCATCATGACGTATCGACTCCGCACAAAATCCATGAGATCTTTCAGGTCTTGTATTGGCGCTTCATGGAAAGTAATCTGCGCCCATCATCTCGGGTGACTCTCGCTGTCACTCGGTAACAGGCCGTGGGAGAGGCACAAGCACACGTCCGGGGTGGGGCTGACGGGGGCTCTGTCGCCACCCAAGGATGAGGGGAGACCGGAGCAGCCTTTGGAGGGGCCAGAAGGGGCCCTTGAAATTCCCACAAGCCATGTCCCGACTCCTTTGCAAACTTGCCAAACATAAAAACACTATTGCCTATCGTTTGTTCCAGAAAATGCTTTGAACTGTTTTAAAATGCTTTGCGTTATTTGAATATAGGTAAATTTTAAATGAATGCTACTCATGAGTTGATGAAGACAGGACTCTAACTTAGGGAGGTGCTTCTTAAAGCTCCTTTTTCTCATCACCAGCACCAGCTGCTGGGGAACCATTCTTTGTAGGCTCTGGAAAATTCACTTTCCCCAAGATATCTGCATTATGAAGGCAGCATTGTCACCAGGGCTCCAGAGACTGGGCCACACAGACTCTGCTCATTACTCCACCTTCCTGTGTTGGTAGACATTCCTGCATTAGCAGCAGGGTTCCAGGCAGATCGTAGGGCTGCCGGGTTGTGGATTCTACCCAGTGCACCATGAGTAGTACAGGGTGGCTAGGGCGGATCAGGAAAATCCTCATCATCCATTGTTATGAAATTCATGGGTGGCGGGGCCGGAACTGGAATCCAGGTTCCTAATTCTTGGCCACCTGCTGTGCGCCCTCGGATCTGATGATACCCTGGGCCATCAGGGAGGCAGGTGTCTCTGTGAAGGGCTCCCCTGTCTCTCACTTACCCCTGTAGTTATTATCACAAAATTATCCCCACCTATTCCAAAGCAGCTTCAATATCCACGTCCCAGCCACTCGTGGCTCCTTCAGGCATTGTTGTGCTAAGAGACTGGATGAAAGTTGGTCTTATGTTTCAGCCTTTCTTAATTCTAGTGGTGTTCGGAACCTCTTAGATGTGATTTTCTCTCCTGCTGGGTGTGAACTCGGGATGGGGGAGAATGTAAGCAGTCCAAACTTGTTCAACTCCTACTGAATCTAGGAACATAAACAACTGCGTGGAAGAAGGAATCTTGACAGCCTAATTGTAAACTAAATAATAATAATAGCAGAGAGCCTAAATCGGGCTGGAATGAATGAGGGAAATGTACAAGGATTCACCCTTAGCTGGTACGATACCTGAGTAGGTGACCCGAAACTTTATACTAGAGTTATAGATTCTATTGTATCCTTTCATGTACTAAAAGAGCGATATATTGTCTCCTTTTGCCTAGGATTACGGGACACCCAGTACAGTACAAATGGTCTGATTGCCCTTAAAAATCTTCAGTCTGATGTTACAGAGAAGAAATCTGACTTCACCGAGGTAACTTGTTTTTAACTTCTCAAGTAGTCAGCAAAATGCAGCCAACTATAAAACATGATCATTGGCCTGCTTCTGATGTGTTTGCATTTTATTTTGTTTAGTCAAAACTGAATTAAGGCACCAGAAAATCTAACCGTCGATGACTAAGGCTTGTTACATTAAAACGGGCACTATAAATTTAATTATTCTTTTAGAAATCTTCACCAACAGTTTGTAAGTTTGCGGTATCATAGGAGAGTACGGTGATTGAATCTCAATTTTAAACCAAAATTAATCTGCGGGAGAGAGACAGAATGATGCCATGCAGCATTTCGAAGGTGGAGAAGAGATAATTGGAAATCTAACAAGCTAATGTGCATTGTTATATCTGCAAGAAGTGTCAGTTGTCCGAAATGGGGAGAAAATTAGAGGTTATATTTATAAAGTGAAGTGTTTCTGATTCCAGAGAACAAAGCAGTCTGTACACAGGGGTTAATATTGCCAAGGTATTACACACCAGGTTCTGGCTAATTGACTGACTCACTGCATCCTTCCCACAATCCCGGGAGGGAGGTCTTACTATTTTCCCCATTTTGCAGGTGAGAAAAGTAAGGCTCCAGAAGCTCCAGTACTTGACTAGCCCTGAACCTCCCAGCTCATAAGCCCTCATGCTCCAGAGCTTTTGTTCTTCTTCTTCTTCTTTTTAAATTTATTTGAGAGAGTGCAAGAGAGACAGAGAGCACTCGAGGGAGGGAGGGTCAGTGGAAAGCAGGCTCCTCACTGAGCAGGAAGCCCGATGCAGGACTGGATCCCACGACTCCAGGATCATGACCGGAGCCAAAGGCAGACCCTTAACTGACTGAGCCACCCAGGTGCCCCTGAGATTCTGTTCGTATCTGGCTCTAAAGTCCTGGCGTAGAGGAAGGCTTATTCCTGCTAACAGATCATAAAATGAGGACTTCCCTGCCTGAAAGAATCATCCAGGGGATAAATGGATAATCTGCCGCCCCCTTTGTCATTCTGAGAAATTGTGGAATTAGAAGAGTCGATGTCTCCTGACAGATTTAAGTGGCAAGTTATCTGTAAAAAAATTTCCCCCCAAAATGCTTGTCTTCGGTATTACCCTTTGATTTAGCTCTGCATTTAGTGAAGCTTGGAGATCCCAGGCCTGAACTTCCACACGATGGAGGAAGGATGCTATTCTGGGTGTGAGATCTAGTCATCAATACTTAAAATACTTGTACCAAGCCCTTTCTTTGTGGAAGCACCGAGCTCACTGTCTGAAGACATAAGGAGGTCTGGCTATGACTCATCTGTTTCCAGGAAGCAGGAGCTCGGATCTCAGGTTGCAGGGAGGGAAATGAGCAGGAGGAACAGTGGATCCTTGAGAACCACCCCTGGAAGGAGGTACCCAGTTAAGAAGGGAAGGATAATGATGAAATTGATTGCTACTCTTTTTTTTTTTTTAAGATTTTATTTATTTATTTGAAAGAGAGAGCGCATGCAAGAGAGAGCAAGCAGGGGGAAAGGGAGAAGCAGACTCCCTACTGAGCAGGGAGCCCAATGCAGGACTTGATCCCAAGATCCTGGGATCATGATCCCAGCCAAAGTCAGACGCTTAACCTACTGAGCCACCCATGTGCCCTGATTGCTGCTCTTTTTAAGAAAGAAACCAACTGAAGATCTTTCCCACATGTTTTTCACACTGAGCTGGCAAAGTCCAGCATTTTCCCGTTGATGTTAAAATTAATGAGTTTGGTTATTAGTGATCTCAACCTTTGGACCATGCAGCTGGGTGTCTAGAACACACACACACACACACACACACCACACACACACACACCACACACACACAGAGTCATTTACTGTGACTGCATTAAATAACTCCCAGAAATCACACCTTCTAAACATCTGCTTTGGAAGGATCTGGGCCATCTACTTTGATCGTATCAGTAGTATGACTTTCAAATTTCCCTCCTAACTTTGAACTTTTAAAGCACATCCCTGTGTGTGTGTGTGTGTGTGTATTATAAGGATGCTGTAAGATGATGAAACACTCGGAACGGATGCCCTTTGTTTGTAACTGCCATAAATCACCGCCTCTCCTTCCAAGCCCGTGCAAGATTGATCACTTTTGCTTTCAAAATTCTTCGAAGCTGTAGAAATGATATGCAGTCTCTTCTTCAACCAAGTGATTATTTAAAAGGGACGAAATATGGAACAGGGTTTTTGTCTTTGCAAAAACAACGTTTAAATTTTCCTGATAACAAAAGTAATGGCAGCTCCATGTAGACACTTAGGAAAATACAGAAATATGCAAGTAAGAAAATATTTATATATATTTCGTTCCCTTCTTTTTCCCATGCAATTTTTTTACATAAAACTATAATGTATATTAACTTTTATAGCTCTCTTTTGTTACATGACATTCCATCACAAGCAATTTCCCATGGCATTTAAATTCTTTGTAATCTTTACTTTTAATTTCTACAGAATATGATGCAGTTGTGCCGGCCATGATTTACTTACCCGATCCCCTTTTAAAAGACATTTGGATTCTTTCCAGCTTTTCACTGTTATCCATTACACCACACTGAATCCTTTGGTTTCTTGTAACTGCATGGAAAGAGACAAAAGTTTCAGAATGGAGATGGAGAAAAGCTCCATTTCTTCTATCTGCCTCAAAACTCTGTCTTCCCCTCACCCTACTACCGGAGTGAACTCATACATTTGAAAACACTCCTGCATGCATCATGAAATGCCACTGGGTTGACAGATTGCTTAGTGGTGATGATGCTGGATGGACTAAGAAGGAGGAAGCACGCTTGCAGCTGGCGTGGAGGGGACTGCAGAGAGTGTCTGTGCAGACATGGGGCCAAGGAATCCATCTGGCAAACGTAGTTGTAGGCTGCAGAGTGACCACGGAAAAGGGAAGAATTGTCAAGTGGCGAAAAATATAGATTTCAAAGCCACAGGTTGGATTAGATGCTTATCCTTTCGAGAAATAAATTGCTACAGAAATGGATGCGTCCTCATCCTGGTGGCTCAGGATCTGATTTCTCCCATCCGCCGCTTATCTCTTTCTTCCTTCAATTTATGAAATGGTGCCTTTGTAGTAATATACCTTAAGGCATAAATATAAAGTTAAAAAGTCAATAAAATGCATAAAACTAGGAAAGCAGCTACCAGCCCCACACAATCATGTCAAAAACATTTAAAAGAAATCAATATCTTAAAGCAGCATTTATGAGAAAGAAAATGTACACAGGCGAGTGCTGTAGAGGACGGTCGGGAAACGGGTGATTTATTGCCACAACGAGACACAAAATCTCCCTTTTCACTTGACCTTCCTCTGACCTTGAATGTCCGACTTTAAATGCAAGATTATTTTCTTTTCAAATCAAATCTTCCATCAGTTAATCTTATTTTAGATAAAAGATACCTTTTTTTCCCCCTAAGCCATGTTCAGTTAACCCAATATAAAGAACAGATGAGAGAGCCATCCCGAAATAGCTTCGTTGGGAAAGATATTTGATGTGAAAGATGTGATCCCTTTTTTTAAAAGTTTCCCTGTTTTAAAAGTAGTAGGCCATGTCAGGAACATCAAATAGATCCTCTGTCTCATCTCTTTCTCCTCGGTTTCCCAGCCCTGGAAGAAGAGCAGGACACAAAGTGCTATATTGTAGTCTGTCATGGACCTTCTTCCCCACTCGGAAGGCACATGTGAAAGTCCTGACTCCCAGACGCTCAGAGTGTGACTGTGTTCGGGGATAGAATCTTTAAAGAGGTAATTCCGGTTAAACGAGGTCATTAGCGTGGGCCTTATCCAGTATGACCGATGCTCTCACAAGAGGAGGACGTTAGGACACGGTCACACGCTGAGGAAAGAAAGTCTGAAGCCAGGGGGAGAAGACTCAGAGGGACCCAGCCCTCTTGGCTCCTTGATCTCTGACGTCCAGCCTCCAGAACGGGGACAAAATAAAATGTCTGTTTTTAAGTCACCCAGATTGTGGGGCTTTGTTATGGGAGCCCAGAGTTTTAAGCAGTTGGACTTTTATCTTTAAGTTAATGAATCTTAATGAGAAAATAGGATCCGATAAATAGAACTTCCCATACAAGAGTAGGATTAGTGTTTTGACAAGCAAAGTGTAGTGTTTTCTTTTTCATTTCTCTCAGTCTGTCGGTTGGGGCTTTTTTCAAGGCTGAGTGTAAACACCTCAGGAAAAAAAACACGGGAAAATTTAACCAATAGTCCCAGTCTTGAAAGTTTGGTTACCTGCTTGGTGTTCTCTCTCACTTAACTCCGTGGGGCCAAGAAGTTTCCTCAGTTTCCTGCAGTAGGAGCTCAATAGATCTGTCTGATGAGTTCATGAATAAGTGGATTGATCATGACTCTCTGTTAGAATGACAGAATTTACACCTGGAAAACTTTCATTCATTCTACATTCACATTGACAAGATTTCAACGTATTGGGTATGTAATAGGTTATTTCTATTTGTGTAATTCCAGTAAACACAAATGCGTTCATTGTAGGTACTCCCTCACTGGCGCCTGGGTGGCTCAGTGGGTTAAAGGGTCTGCCTTCGGCTCAGGTCATGATCTCAGGGTCCTGGGATGGAGCCCCGCATGGGGCTCTCTGCTCAGCGGGGAGCCTGCTTCCCCCCTCCCCCTGCCTACTTGTGATCCCTCTCTCTCTCAAATAAATAAATGAAATCTTTTTATAAATACTCCCTCACTCACCCAGAGGTTTGAGTCCATCAGACATCCTCTGATTTCTGCTAAATCACAGAAAACGTCATACCCTGCCATGACGTGTCATGTCCCTATTTTGAGAGGTACTTTCACGTCCTTCGTTGTTTCTGATTCTGGTAAGGTAGAGAAGGCAAACAGACTTATCTTTGGGACTGGGCTTCTACCAGCATCTCCTCCCTCGGGAGCAGTGTCACCCGGACATACGGGGTCATTCCCCAGCTTCAGAATTGAGTTCACATTCATCGAATGAGTCGTTGTTCCTCTTCCTTCATCCATTTGCATTTGATGGACTCAGAGTCCGTTACACCTGCCAGGCCCAAGGTCATGAGACGGTGAGTGATTCTCTATCCCATCCTTCTGGGCCTTAGGACCTCCTGCATTGGCACCCGCACCCCCCAGTGTGGCCCCAGGGCGTCCCTCCAGCGTGTGCTCAGGGAGGGAGCCCAGGAGGTCTGAGTCCTGGCCTGGCACACCTGCGCGCACTACCTGCGCAGAAGATCACCCGGAAGCTGGTTAAAAACACAGCTGCTTCGCCTTGTCCCCAGAGATCCTGATTGACCCTAGGTCTAGAGAGGGGGAGGGAAGGGTCCAGAAAGCTGCATTTTTAACCCTCCCCACACCAGGTGTTTTTTTATGCAAGTGGTCACTGGCCCAAACTTGGGGAAACATTGCTCTGGAGTATAAAATAAAACCAGCACGGCACACTTTCCAAGGTGAATATTTGCTTTTTCTTTCAGAGACCTGTGTCAAAGGAATTCCTACCAGGTACAATTATGCACCGCACAATTACGCGGGCACAATTATTATCAGAACTAAATTTAACGAGGGAGGGACCGCGCACCAAGTCCAACTGCCTGGGGTAGATGACAGGTGCATTTCACTGTTCTGTCTGTAAACCCCAGCCGTGGAGAGTGCCGTGTGGAAAGGAGAGGGAGGCAACTCAGAAGCCCCAGGGGGTGCTTGTCACATCACCTGCCCTCTGGAATCACTGACGATGGGGACGCCTGGGGCCTCTGATGCCGTTGTTTGTTGTTCAGGGCAGAGGCTTCCACAAGCCCCTAGGTTGTTAGTGTAATGAGACGCCGGAGAGGAGACCCCCACCTTGAAAAAGGTTTCAAGCAGAGCCTGGCGCTCGCTAGCCACCTGGGAGAGGGTGGCCCATGATATTCAGATTTTTTTAAAAGATGAAGGGACATTTAAGACCACTCTGTTTTTTCTTCACCTGTCTCTGGCTATCTTTTGAATTTGCAACATCCCATGTATCTTAAAAATCTAACCGAGTGTCAGGTGATAGGGATTGCGATGAAAAACAGGAAAAAAAAAAAAAAAGGAAAAAACCGAGACATTGACCACCTTCCCGTGGCTAAGAGAATGCCGCACACCTTAGCTGCTAAGATCCCATGGGCCACCCCACCCCGTCACATGTCCAGGTGGAGGAAAGCATGATCTTAGTGGCATAAATGAGTGTTAATCTTTCTCTGAAGAAAAGACAATTTTGTGCTTTCTCATTCACGTCTAAGGAAAAGAGGACAATGATCTCTTCTCAAACATAAGCCCTTCCCCTCCTTCAAAAGACCAGCAGCGAGAGCTTTTCCTAGAGGGCTCGGTGGATCGCCCACATCGGAATCACGGGGATCTTGGTTAAATCGCAGAGGCCGGGGGTCCCAGCCACAGGCCTACAGAATCAGAAACTCTGGAGCCCAGCCCAACTCTGTAGTTGTTAACATTCCAGGTGATTGATTCTTGGCCCCTTACAGAGTGAGAACTGCTGCTTCCTTGCCGAGCCCCAATTAAGCCTCCAGGCTCCTCGTGAAGGCTCCGCTCCCAGTGGGAGTCGAGTGGTTCCCAGATTATTTTGGGTGCTGTGCTGTTCCAGGCAAGGGTTTGTTTGTTTTGAACACTTACAATACTGAGCCTCCAAATGGGGGCCTCGGATCCTGTGAGCGTTCACTCTTCAGTTGCCCGCGTCGCTTTCTGCAGTGTTTGGCACAAACACATATTAAAAACAAAACCGGGACAGAAGAGATTCTTCCTCCCGGTGTTGACCTGGTTAGATGCTTTATTAAAAACCTCGGCACATTGTTTTGGACACACTAGCAGTTTACTGTGAGGACCCAGAGCTGCCGATAAGGAAGCATGAGCACCTCGATCCCTCTACTGGACAGAAACCGTGCCTGTGCCCCTGAGCACTGAGAGGCAGAGGCACCACGTCTGTCCTGTCCGACATGTGATTCTCATGGTCGCTGTGTCAGGCTAGGTGACTGTCGAGCTTGGGTATCTGATTGCCTGTGTTCCGACACGGCAAGTGTAGGAGCCACCGAATCCTACTATGAATCAGCAAAGGTAGAGGATTGTGTTAGGGGCTTGGGGACGCAGGCACAGAGCCTTCCGGGGAAGCGCTAACTCATCTCCCACATGAATCCTTGCCCCAAGTCCCAGCCCTGCTCCAGAATCCCATCTTCCCTCCCCCTTGAGGCTGTGAACCTGTTTTCAGGCGCTCCTGGGCCTAGCAAAGGTGATTACTGAAATCTGATGACCCCCACGGAGACAAACATTGTTAAATAAACTCAGAATAGACACGCAGCAGAGAAAACCAATCTCCTGGTCAGAAGAACGATTCCAGATGAATCTGGGTTTCCTGCCCTTCCGAGCACGTGGAGGTGCTCTCAGGTGTGGGATAGAAGGCCTTGGCCGCGAACAGGATTCTGGGATGTCCTCTTGGCCCTCGAAAAGGAGTTGACCGCCTGCGTTACGATAGGCTGTTTGCATAATTGCCATTTTTTCCCATTTGCAGGAGACTCTGGCATCGCAAAACACAAGAATGATTTCATCCCTGGTCATCTCCCAGCTGATTGATGAGAGTGAATCAAAGGCAAACCAGGCCGCGCCGCCCGCGCCCTGCACGCCCGCTCTGCACGCGCATCTGGCCCGGCCGTCGCGGGTGAGCCGCAGCGGGGTCTCCATCAGCCGGGGGTTCGGCCTCCTTCCCGGCAGGCTGGGCACAACGACACCGGCGGCCGAGGGGCCAGGACCGGACATGGGGCTGCCGCGCAGCGAGGAGAAGCAGTGGAGCGGCCCCCAAAGGGGCTTTGCGTCCATCACCATCACGGCCAGGCGCGTGGGCCCCCCGGCCAGCACCCTGGCGTGGGAGGCCGCGGGGGACCCGCGGTGCCCCGAGTGCCGGGCCCGGGGCGCACTGCTCAGGGACGCCTCTGCGCCGGCCTGGGGTGCCAATCCCCATCGGCACCAGGGACCGTTCGCCTGTGCGGAGTTCTCCAAAAACGGCTCTGTGATGAGGCTGAGGGTGCCCGAGACGGACCCCCGGCTGTGCGAGGGTCACGAGTACTGGCTCACCAATGTGGACAGGCGAGAGAGCAGTTTTCCTCCCGGCGCCGTGCCGCCAGGAAAGGGGCCGCTGGTGTTCAGCTCCTGCGTCCATGTCAGGGTGTCCCAGCCGTCCCCGAATTCCATTTACTATCTAGACCGGTCCCTCTCCGTCCCTGTGGAGCAGCCTCAGCTTGCGAGCCCTAAAATGCACAGGTCCGTCCTGTCGCTCAACCTAAAGTGCAGTTCACACGGACTGACGCCAGGTGGAGTAGATGGCCCAGCTAATGGAGGGCCAGGAAGCGGCGCCTTGAAGCTGGAGCTCCGGGAGGGAAACCAGAACCTTCTAGGCCCCCGCTGGAACCCAGGTTTGCAAGGAAGCTTCTTGAAGGAAATCCCGTCCTTGGAGCAGGTGCATACGGGGCCCCGCACCTGTCCTTGGAGGGGCTTGAGTCTGTTGGAAAAGCAAGGATTCTCGGGTTCGGGAGTTCAGCAGGTCACTGGGAGAAAAGCGAGGGACGACTACAGGACCGGGCACACCGGTGGTGGTGGCGGAGGCGGCGGCCAATTGTCCATCCACATTCCTGGCTGGAGTTACACAGCAGGTGAGTAACACTCTCCAGCTCGGGAGAGTACAGATCCCCCGCCGGCAGGTAATCTGTGCGAGTCCTTCCCCCCCACCCCCAAGGTGGGCAGGTAGTTTCTTCTGCGTGACTTATTTCAGGAAGTGGTTCTCAGAAGCATCCCCTTATCTGCTCTGCTCTGAGTTGGCCATTGGTAGCTCAGTGTTGGTGTCTGCCTTAGATTTTCACAGATACTGTTACAGATCCTAAGGGACCTTCCCTCAAATTTTTGTTTCCAACAATAGCTCCCGACCCTGGAATGTCTTAAGCAGGAAACTATGGCCCCCAGATGAAGTTATTTTAGGCCCATATGGCTCCAAAGCAGGGAGAAGAGGAAAAAGTGCTGTTCACGCCCAGAGGTTTTGGGTCTCTGGTCGGAACGTCTGGGTATCTGGAAGGGTCCACAGTCCTGCTCTTTACCTTTCCCTCCAGTGGCTGGTATTTATGGACTGCTCTTAGAAATATTGTCTGTAGTGGAGTTTACGTGTGTGGGTGTGGGTGGTTAGTTATGGGACATTTTCAAAAAGAGACAAGTTAGCAGGGAAGCCAAAAGGAAAACAGTTTTCTGGGGCATCTGGGCTAGAATTTGTTGCTGTTTTTGTCATTGCCAGGGCAAGGCAGACTTCCCAGGGTCAGCAGCCCTGGGCACCCTTTACCTTTCTTAGGAGACCAGGAAGAGGAAAACAGGGCTTAACCCAACCCCAGATTTGTTTCTCTGTATAAACTTCTAATGTTTAGTTTTACTTTCTAGGAGAGACTCTGATTTATCGATTAGTGATTTTCCATTTGGGGGAAATATTTAAAGATAATAGCAGTAAAATTGGAAATGCAGCGGACGTACGAGAATTTCATAGGGTAGTTTTTGCCCATTAAAGCTTTATTAATAAAAATGACTGTAAAACATTTTAAGCTATACTGTGTGTAGAAATGGTTAATGATGTAATTAATTTTAACAAGTGTGTATATATTGAAGGTGCAGAGATTTTTAAGGCAATTTGACATGGCTTTCAGGTTGATTAGACCATCGAAATGCCTCTGAGTCCTACAAGACTTATTACAAAAAGAGAGACGTAAGCCCTTATCAGCATTGCAAAGATGGGCCTCAATTTAGTGTTTTTAAGAAATCGCTGAAGTCCACCACTCTCTCTTCCTTGTCAGTGAAGATTCTGGAAACGTGCGACCTACATTGTTGTATACCTACCATCCCTACCCCCACTGAGGCACATCCTTATCTTTATGTTGTGTCCCATGGTGTGAAATAATTCTTTGGATCTATAGCACTTTGACCAAAAGGATCTTTAAAAATCACTGGAACCGGGTCCCAGACATCGATTTCGGAGGAGAGGAGCATGAGCAGAGGAACCCACCCCACCCCAACTTATTTTGGCTTTGGTGCAGAGAAGATATTTGATTTTGATTTTTGTGGAATGACTTCTCGTGTAACTGGTGTTCTTAGGCAAAGAGTATTGAATTAATTCTACTTCTCACGGGCCGACTTCCCTGAGAATAACTCCAGATCCCAAGGATTCCATGAGGAGGATTTGAATCATGTAGCCTCATTCTACCATTTGAGGAAGGCTATTCATAGAAGCCAGGCCACCTTTTTGAGAGTTGCTGATCTGTGATTTTCTAGTGCAGTGAATGTGGACAAGCCAACTCTAATTCTCTGAGGCTGTTTCCTCATCTGGGTGGCTAGAGAATGGGTGTGTTTGGTGTTCTCGAAGGTCCCCTCTAGCTTGAAAAAAGCTCTGCTCTATTTGCCTGAGGTGAATCTGTGAGGGAGAGTGTCCAGGTGACTGGGGGTCCCTCAGTCATCAAGCTCGGAACCACAGAAGCTTGAACTCACTGTTTGGGCACACGCCTCCGATGTGTACGGAGGCCCACTCACACAACACAACCTTCCCTGGACTTCCAGACGTTCTCACTCAGAAACTCATTGGCAATGGGATGTGTTTCTTCCCAGGTGACAACGCCCTTCTTGTCCACACTACTGAGTTCTTGCCTGAGATTTGTAAGCAGGACCCCTGGGCTCGAACTCCCACAGTCTGTCCTGGGCTAAGCTACCCGGCGCTCCCAGGGTGAGCCTGGTGACCTTCAGTCTTGACGGAGCGCTCCAGCCTTGTTGTAGGTGCTCGTTAAAACTCCGAGGAGCTGTTTGTGTTTCCTGACTGGCACTCAGATCTCGGGGGAGACATTCTTGACAGCCTCGTGTGCTTACACGTGCTATTAGCAGTCTTCATATTTCATCAATACTGAATCTGATTCTTTTTATCTGAAGGATCCCCAAATCCTGAGTGAATAGCAGTCTCTCTAGCCTTCTTGCTGTCATTCAGCTACAAGGGAGGTACAGGTCTGGAAGATTCTACAAACAGAGGCAAGGCAGTTTCAGCTCTGGTGGTTAGGTCACCAGACGGGAAGTCCTCTACATCGTGTTCTAGAAAGAGCCTCCAGGACACACACGCAGACGAGTTACTAAGATGAGGGAAGATGGGAGACTTGCAAACAGTTGGTGTAGTATAGATAGGCCATGCCTTCCGGGGCATCATGTTCTAACTGACACACAGGCTAATATGCATACACATCAGGCCTACCAGAAAAATCTGCAATACGCTCCGCTCCTTCAGTCCCATGAGAACTTACTAGGGGAGCCAGAAGACATTTGAGGAGCCCTTATTTTACAAATAGGATTTTTCTTTAATGATCTAAAGCTGGGGTCTACGAGCTTTTTTTGGTAAAGGGCCTGATGGTTTCCATAGCAACTGCTCATCTCAAGCAGCCCCAGACAGTGTATAAATAAATGAGTGTGGTCATGTTCTAATAAAACGTTATTTCCAAAAAATAGGCAGTGGCCCGATTTGGCCTACTGGCTGAAATTGACTGACTCTGAATCACTCGTCCCCCAAAAAACTTGACCCTGTTTGCCTGTCGTGCTCGTTGGATCCTCTGGAAACCCGACTCTGAGGTGGATGCTAATGAGCCTTTATTAGGGTGCGGTCTTGGCCTCCGTGGATGGGAAGGGGGAAAAAAGCAGGAATGGGGGGAGGAAGGAGTCACTCTGATTCAGGCAAGTGTTAGCAGGAACTTCCTGAGGGAGAGGCTTTTATACTGATTCTTGAAGCGTGTGGGGCAGCCATTGTCGCCAAAGCTTTGAATCGTGGCACTTTGAAGGGGCTGAGAAGGTCCGTGCACCTGCCACGTAGTAAGTGGGGCCGTGAGGTTGGGCAGTGAACTTGGGCCACAGTCATGGTCGGGGTTAGGGCCTTAGAGACCAGAATAAGGATTTAAAATTTTATCCTACGTGCAGCGCGATGCTGTGATGCAACGTATGCTTTAAGAAGATGATCTTGCTTCTCAGAGGGTGAGAGATGAAAGTGGGGGGAGGCTATTGCTGTGGGGAACATGAGGGCCGGACTGGAGGCCGGGGAGGTAGGACATGTCTGATGGTGGAATTCACCAGCCTCGGGGACCGGTGAGCTCGGAGGAGGGAGCCAGAGAGGTGGCAAGGTGAACTCCACAGATTTCTGACTTAAGCATCTAGAGAAGGCGCTGTTATTTTTGTGTATAGGCTATTTCTTAAAGCAGTTTTAGGTTCATAGCAGATTTGAGAGAAAGGTACAGAGATTTCCCACATATCCCACGTCCCACCCATGCACAACCTCCCCTCCTATCAACAGCCCCACCTGAGCGCTACGTCTGTCACAATCAGTGAACCTACATTGATACGTTATCATCGCATGAAGTCTGTGGCTTACGTTAGGGTTCGCTCTAGGTGCTGTACATTCTGCAGGTTGGAACAAACGTGTAATGACATGCATCCACCATTATAGTATCATAGGGAAGGGTTCCACTACTCTAAAAATCCTCTGTGCTCTGCCTAGTCATCTCTCCCTTCCACTAACCCCTGGCAACCACTGATCATTTTACGGTCGCCATAGTTGTGCCGTTTCTGGAGTGTTCTGTAGTTGGAATCACATACTATATGGTCTTTTCACGTGGGCTCCTTTCACTTAGCAGTTTGCGTTTAAGATTCCTCTGTGTCTTTTCTTGACTTGAGAGCTCATTTGTTTTTATCACTGAATAATAATACTCCATCCTCTAGACGGACCAGGGTTTCTCCGCTCACCTACTGAAGGACATCTCGGTGGCTTCTGAGTTCGGGCAATTATGAATAAAGCTGCTATAAATATGTGTGCACAGGTTTTTGCGTGGATGTAAGTTTTCAGCTCCTTTGGGGAAACAGCAAGGAGTGTGACTGCTAGATCACGTGGTCAGAGTGTGTTTAGTTTTTGGTGGTTGGTTTGTTTACTTTTACAGAAAGCTTTCCCAGAGTATGTTTAGTTTTATAAGACGCTGCCGCGCTGACTTCCAGAGTGTGGCTGTGCCATTTTGCTTTCCCACCAGCAACCAAAGAGAGCTTTCATTGCCCCACCGCTCGCTAGCATTCGGTGTGGTCAGCCTTCTGGATCTGGGCCATTCTAATGGGTGTGCAGCCGTATCTCACTCATGTTTTACTTTGCAATTCCCCGATGCCCTAGGACATGAGCATCCTTCCGTAGGCTTATTTGCACTCCGTGGCTCTCCTTTGGTCGGGTGCCTGTTAAGGGCTTGGCCCATTTTTTAATGGAGTTGTTTGTTTTCTTCTTGTCAAGCTTTAAGAGTTGTTTGTGTATTTTGGATAATAGGGGAGAAGCTTTTTATCCAGATGGGGAGGACGTGAGCAGGAGCAGAGAAGACCCTGAGCACCACTAGGTCAGGGTACATTTGAAGGGCCAGCCGGACCTTCCAGTGCAGTCAGCAAGCTGAAGGTTGGGCCTGTGAATCTAGAGCTTGGGAGAATGTTCTAGGCTCCAGGGTGGTTAGGAGGCTTCTTCCTAGAGTCAGTGTTTTATGCTGCAGGACAGTTTGAGAACGTCCAGGGAAAGAGAGGGACAGGGACTGAAAAGGGTCGGGATGCAAATATTTGAGGTCTGGCAGGAGCAGCAACATTTCGCTCAGACCACCCCTGCTTTTCTGTACTGGGGTCTTAGCACCCCCTGAGCTGGGCCAAGACTCCATGACCTTGATCCCTTTACCGCTCTCTCAACGGCCGTGTGGGGGGAACACTGTTTCCCTTCAGGTTCCACGTAAACAGATTTGCCCTGCGCCACTGATTGTTGGGGGGGGGGGGGGCAGGCTTCATGCTCGCCCATCTGGCCGTGTCCTCCAGGCCTTCTGATGTCACATCCCCGGCCACCGTTGTCACCTCTGCACTCAGATTCATTTGCTCCTGTTCTTGGTAATGGCCATCTCACCTCCTGGACCCCAGGCTCAGAAGTCTGGGGTCCTCTTTGAATTCCTTCCCTGTCCCTTGCTGCCCTACTCAGTCACTGGCAAAGCCCACAGTCCCAACAGCTGTCCCCTGTCCTCCGTGTCCACACCCACTACCCCGACCCAGGCCTCTATTGCCTTCATGAACTTCTATGCCCAGATAGATTTATTTTCCTGACTGTAAAACTAATACATTATAGGCAACTGAGAATAATAAAATGCAGGCTAAAAAGTTTAATAATCATTGTTGATCCTTTGGTTCCATTATTTTTTATGCATATATGTTTTTTCTTTTAAATAGTCGAGATCCTGCTACGTGTGTGATTTTGCTCTGGGTCTCTGCCACTTGGCGGTATGTCATAAATATTTCCTGATATTAACAGTACTTTACAGAGAACATATTATTGACTGAAATGGTGTGTTTTCTGGACTTGTTATAGTTTATTTAACTATTTTTCTATGCGTGGCCCTTAAAGTTGTTACTCGTTTTTCACTTTTTGGAATAATATTAATATGGACACTTGGTGTTTAAGGTTTTGCTAGATTATTTCCTTTTGGAAAAAAATCCTTTAACTGGCATTTCTAGATCAGAGAGTATCAACCTTTTTAAGGTTCTTGGGGGCACAGTGCCAAGTTCAACTCCAGGAGAAGCCTAAGCGGAAGCTTCTTTTCTTAGCACCGCGAAGGCCCTTTCTGTATGTGCTTGGCCAAGATCAGGTGCCAGTTTGCTAAGTTTCGCAAATTGCAATCCAGCCGTGTGGTTTAAGATGACGTCTCTGCGATGGCTGATGAGTGCTCATCGTTCCTGCTTCTCACACCTTGACCTTGGCTATGGCTGTCCCGGTGACCCCGCCCCTCCTATCCTCCTCCTTTAGGCCTCAGAAGCTGGACATTTGGGGCCCGACCATGCTCTGTTGGGGGGCTGTCTGCACACTGTCGAGTGTTTAGCAGCACCCCTCCTTTGCCCCCTTGGTGCCAATATGATGGATTTTCTATTTCGCGAGGACCATTTTCTTCCTCTAGATTGAATTCCCTTGAGGTCAGGATCCAGGTCTGAGTCTAGGCGTTGACTGCTCCGTGGCCAGCGGAGAGCCACAAAGCACAGAGCCCTCGCACAGAACCTGTGTGCTGGGTGGAGGGCAGGCCACTTTGATGACCCAACAAAGCTTTGCTGATGTCAGGGTCACTTAAAAGCCAGCTGCCTTGTCTTTCCTCCAACCACCTCTCCCCATGGCCCTATCTAAAACCTCTCTGGCCAGGAAAGGGTGGGGAGCCGTGTAAGATTCACTGTCCAGAAGCAGGTTGTAAGAAAGTGAAGTGAAAACTATTGTATTCCCACTTGGTTTTAAAATTTAGCGGGAAAAAGCTTCCAACTATCGTTTCCCTCCAAGAACTCAAGAGTAAGTATTGTCATGGAACAACTTCTTTATTAGCCTTTAGATGGTCAGATTTAGTGTTAAAAGAGAAAACATATGGATAGTGTTGCAAACCCTCCACACGGTGGAGGGTGTGTGTATGTGTGTGTGCTCATTTAGCTCCTGGTAAATCTTGATGGGACTGTGCTATTTTCCCCATAATCTTGACTACGATGTTCAGATCATCTCCCGGTGTATCTGGTCTCTAAAAGCTGTTCAGGTTAGCTACCCAACTGAATTTATGGAGAAAAAAGTTCCTCCCCCCCTTTTTTTTCTGAGCAATTCCCTTAGTTGTATGAGTGGCTGGTGTCCTCTTGCTGTTTAGGAAGTGGTCGTTCTAATGGCCGCTTGCTCAGGTTTATCAGGAATGAGATGAAGAGACCTGGTTTCCAGGGCTGTGCCGAGCTGATGGGGTACTTGGTCTGATCTTTTAAATTAGGTGACTGCAAAGCCCTCTAGACCTGAGGGCTGAGCTGAAGAGGTATAGAGGTATAGAGCCTGCATACCTCAGGCTCTGTGCCTGAGGAACGGTGATCATCAGGGGCACCCAGAGGAAGAAAGACCGTGGGTATAGGGATGAGCCCCGTCTGTGTTTCAGCTCAGGCTCTGCCGGCTGCTGACCGTGTATCGCGAGGAGCACTGAGCTCGGTGGGTGTGCAGCGGGAACCACTTATCTTGAGACCTCCGTGCCCCCCCGAGCTGTCTGCAGGAAACTCATGTAGACGCGATCTTGGAAAAAGGAGAGGTCATAATGGTGAATTCTGTAAGGAAAATTGGTCCAGATATGGATGACCCTGAGAAAAAGGGAAGACAAATATGAGAAATGGGTGGTGTGCTTAACTCCTTCGGCTTCATGAGTTTTGCTATTTTCCCCATTATCTTAAAGCAGAAGCTCAAGTCTTTCTGAAAGATGCAAACATATTTTCCATGTTACCGACTACCTTTGGGAGAAGGCGAGATGAATGAAGATGGGAGGATCCGCCTAGGAAGTCATCTTAAGCCATGTTGCCCCAGTTGCTTGTGCTAAATGCAGAAATTGTTCCCACATTGTTACACGGGGTCTTTTATATCCTGGATTAGGTCAGAGCCCCATGAGGGCGGCACTGTGGATGAACCACCGCAGTTCACATAGGGGGCATTCTGGTGAGCTCATGTGGCTTAGGAGCCACCATCAGAGTGGGGAGAACATGTTCCCGACCAGGGGAGGGCGTCAGAAACACCAGCCCGCCCTGGACTCTGCTGGAATCCAGTGTCTCCTGGGTTAAGAGCGCTTCTCTGAAGGCTGTGTGTGTGGGGGAAGATGATTCTCTCTCCAGCCTCCTAAATGCTCTCTGGGGCACCTATGGAAAAAAAAAAAAAAGGCAGATTACCAAGAGAAAAGCAAATCAGTTGATTGACATGCATACATGGGAAAATGCATGCATGGGAAATCTGACCCTGAACAGTGTCTTAGAGTCCCAACTTAAATATAGATCTTCAACAAGAATGATGGTTCTGTGAAGACATGACAGGAGAGAAGAAAGCAAGCAGTTTCGGGCTTCCGGGGTCAGAAAAGCAGGGAGGAAACCAGTCGCAGATAAAGGCTGACGTTTGTTATGTGCATTCCGCTGGCGCTGTCTCCTGGCTGGTGGGTTTACGGTTGTCTCTGGTGATTAACTTCTGTCCTTCCTGGGGGAGAGGGGACACCTTTGTAAATTTATGTCCTGCTTTTAGGCAAATAGGGAGAGGGCAGAGAGCTTTTCTTCTGTCTCTTTTTAGTTGCTTTCAGTTCAGAATACTCATGCGAAGTGACATATTTTGGGGTTTCGGGGGGCATATGCTTCTACCCTTCAGGGACGGTTCTGTCTGGAGGACAGCATGTCCCTTCTGCGCATCTTGAGTCTCAGCTCTCTAGGCCAAACGATCAAACTCTTGGCGGCAGGGGTCCCCCGATGGGTCCCGAAAGGCAGGTGCTCAGGACAGGTGCTTTCTTTGCAAGAACAGAGCCTTTGTCATTGCCACATACAGTGAGAACCGTCTCCCCCAATGCACTCCCATTCTTGTGATACATGCCCCATTGGAACTCAGAGTAAAACTCAGTGTGGGTCAGGACTCTATAAATTGGCCTGTTAAGCCGCGGTTTTCTATAGACTCAGAAGTTGGAGGCAAAAGCTACAAAAACCCAGGTTTTCTTAAGTAGTTGAGACGTTGGGATACAAGGCTGGCATCATTTTGATCTTCTGTAGAATGGCTTTTGGCTTCATGATGCTTCGGCGTGTTGCATCGTGAGCCTACACGAAGGGTGTGGACCTTTCTTACCGGACAGTGCCATTTACGTGGGCCCCACAAGGAACAACACCTCCACGTTCCCTGTCACCAGGGCTGTGTGTCTTCTGAGCGACTCTTACCCCTCGGGGCATTTGGTTCACACAGCCCTAGATGTTTTCCCTTCCACATTCCCAGAAAATCCCGACAAATTCAAGGCCCAGAGCTTGTAAATATGCAGAATCTTCTGGCAAATATTTGGCGTTCTGGCTTTGTCTTATCTTGTCCATGTACAAATACCGAAGCTGGCTGAAATGAAGGGAAACATCGTATGGTTTTACTTAAAATCTGCTCCCTCTTTGGGCAGGAGACTACACTGAAGGCCCAGGTGTGCATCGCAAGGCTGGTGTGTATTCAGCAGATGAGAAACTCTGGTGTTTCAAGAAGATAGAGGCTTATCCATTTTTGCATAAATGTGGAACATATTGCAGTGATTTCGATTGGATGGCCCGTGTAGATGGTGAAACTGACCTTGAGTTCCAAGGCATCCTGTCCTGCACCCCCATAAATACACGTGCAAGACTGAATAACCCGCTTCAGTTCAGAAGTGATAGCGAAGGACCCCAGCCAGCAGCATTTAGGAGACGTGGTCCTTAAAACGCATGGAATAGCCCAGGGGCGTACACTTGGGAGATGTCCCTTACCTCGACATCAGGGAGCGTTCGTGCTGATGTAATCGGTGTGGGAAAGCCCGCCCTCACTGTCTTTGACACCAAGCCCTCCTTGGCGGTTGGCACCACTGGGAACTGTGTGGCTTCTCCCCAGATCTCACAGCGTCCATGTGAATGCTTAGAAAAGGCAGTAAATGTAATGTTTCTCCTGTTGTAATGTTTCCTTTCCCTCTTGTTAAATAAATAAATAAAACATGTATCGTAAAATTTAAAATGTAGACAAGCAAAAAGAGGAAAATGAAGAGCCCGATAACCATGCTCCCCATAGGCAACGTCACTGTGGACATTTCCATAGATCTTCCCGAATAGATTACTTGGGTGCAATGAACTTTTTTTTTTTCCTTTATTCTGTCTTTCTAGTCTCTTCTTAACAGAAAGAGGATCATGTAAAACATCATTCTTGGAGCCTGCTCATTCTCAGCAGTGGACTGTGAAGTTCATTTTTGTGTCCTACAATATTCCCATTAGCCATGTAATATGGCTGCCCAGGCTTTTGTTGCATGGTTTTACATGGGTTTGTTGTGGTTATTGTTGTTTGTTTTTAAAACCTTCTTGTTAAACCCTTCTTTAAAAGATTGTTTCCATTTTTACATTTTTATAACAATGTGTTGATAAGTGTCCTTTTATAGAAACCTTTGTGGGCATTTCATATCATTTTCTTAACCCAGATTCCTAAGAATTTCTGGGTCAAAGGATGGGCAGAATTTCAAGGTCCTGTGCAATCGGTGTATGAAGTGACATTAACAATACCTAGCCACCAGCTTCCCTGAATGTGCATAAACATTCAGTGCCGGCATTACAAAAATTTCCATGCCATTTTGATAAGTGAAAATGATATTTATGATATATTAAGTGCCTATTTTTTAATGTTGAACTTTTCCCACGTGTTATATCTATATTTCTGCTTTTGTAAATTGCCTATATATTTTGTCTACTTCAGTCATTTCTCTTTTGAATTTTTATTTATGTTAAAATATCCTTTTGTATTTTTGAATGTCATTTCCCATAATTTTTTCATCTTGGAATTTTGAAAGGATTTAAATTAACAGAAGAGTTTCAAAGGTCCTACAGAGGTTCCTGGATAGCGCATGTATCGAGCTTCTCCTTATGTTACCGTCCTACAAAATCACAACACTTTTCTCCAAGACAAAGTTTCTCAACCTCAGCAGTATAGTAGCCTGATCCCCCCTCTCCCTAGCTGTAAAGCGAAAATGTCTCTGGACATCGTCACATGTTCCCAGGGAGCAAAATCACCCACAGTTGAGATTCCCTGACCTAAACCAGGCAATCAATATTGCTACAGCGCAATTACCTAAACTCCAGACCTCACTGCGATTTCACCAGTTTTTCCACTAATGTCCTTTTTCTGTTCCAGGATCTCATCCAGGGTACGATGTTGTATTTAGTCACCAAGTCTGTTTAATTTTTGACAGTAACTTTTATTATTTTCCTGAGCCTGTTCTCCAGCTCCTTCATGTAAATCTATAATTCCTCTGGACGTATGTCCTCAGATGGTGCCTCAATGGTTTGCCGG
>CM052812.1:69240357-69272855 GCA_028533885.1 Nasua narica | reverse complement strand
GGGAGCCCGATGCGGGACTCGATCCCAGAACTCCAGGATCATGACCTCAGCTGAAGGCAGTCACTTAACCAACTGAGCCACCCAGGCGTCCCAGCAGTTATCTAATTTTTAATCATAAATGAGATCCTACTATATATGCTATTTTTCTGTAGCTTACTTTTATCGTGTGAAAGATACAGCTATAGACGATTTTCCTCATTGGTTTTAACTATCCGCCGCATGGTGCTCTGGATGGATGGACCCTAATTTATTTAGGAAAATACCGCATCAGGAGCTCCAGGAGGGAGACCTAGGAATTTTTATCTTAAACTGCCCACACGATTCAGGCGCTCGGCGTCAGGAATATGGTCTCTGTGCATCTGAAGGGCTTTCCACTGAGGAGCTTGGGACATTCAGCTCTCCTACTGATTCCGTACAGGAATCTCCCTGGCCCTTTCTGGGATAGTTCCTAGATATGGCAACTCTGTGTTCATGAAGTCATTCAAACCATACCAATGGAATGAGCATTTTCCAGACACTTTATACTACGGGATTGGGGGGCAGTGTTGCATTGAGAGTCCACGGTTTGAACCCCAGCCCCCCATTAGCCAGCCTAGGGACTTTGCAAGAGTCTTCTGTCCTCGCGGGGCCTTGTGTTCCTCAGCCATATTGCAGAGGACACTACGTGCCTCTTCCAACTGCTGTGAGGATTGAGAGCCTCGTGCTCAGTAACCAAGATAACATCGCCTGCTAATAATGTCATTTATATTTTTATGCTTTGCTAATTATTATTTTAAAGGTAGAACCTATTAAGCAAATTTTGTCTGGCTTTCAGATGTGGGGAAAAAATGAAAGAGAGGTGCTTATCCACAGGCCGTGCATATAGCAACCCCAAATCTCAGGCTACGGTCTCTCCGTGGAGTCTGGAGACTCTCGCAGAAATGCCATTTGGCATCTGGACACAGTCAGTTTCTATTAAGAGGCAGGAAAGAAGAGTCCAGAAGAAGGTCTCTTTCTTGGGCCCTGCTTGTTACTTGGAAACTCCTGATTTTACACCAAGACAAAACCATAATACTTATGCCTGAGGTGTATCTGAAAGCAGGTTAATTAGGAAGGCGACAGGTTAAGAGGTAAACGCGCATTTACGCGTGTTATTCTGGTAGCGTTCCTGCTACTTCCTCCATTTATTTGCTGCTCTTGTTCTAAGTCACAGGAGGGCTTAAAAAACGTGCAACAGAAGGGTATCTGGGGCAAGTTTACAGAGTGGGAAAGCAGTAGGTTTGGGATCTCCCCCTGGATGCGAGCAAGCCACTAATTATCTCCGAGAATGGAGGGGCAGAGAAGTGCCCACCCAGTAGACAACTGGCCTCTGAGCTTTGCCCGGCGGGGGATGGGGGCGGCGAGGGACCCTGCCTGTTGGCGCCATCCCGGCCTCGGCGACCCCCCCTTCTGGAGACCGTCAGGCAGCCGTGGGTGCCGGCGTCTCGCTGATCCAGGATGGCCCGTCTGCAGCTGGTCTCGTCTTTGAACTAGAAAAGCCTGCTGACAAGACAGGACCCAGACCCACCCCCCGCACCCGTTGTCTCGCTCCCCCTCAGCGTGTTTTCTGAATCTGTTTCAGAATCTATAATAACTTGCCGGAAGTGAAAAAGAAAAAAGAAGAACAAAAGAAAAGATTGATCTTACAGAGTAACAGACTCCGTGCTGAAGTCTTCAAAAAGGTAATGGCCCAGCCGCCGGCAGGTGTGACGTGTGTGTGGCACGCAGGTGCTGAACCTGACCTTGACGTGTCTGTCTCCTGCCTCCCTAGCAATTACTGGACCAGCTCCTTCAAAGGAATGCGGTCTAGGCACAGGCTGCGCGGCTGACCCCCTCCCCGGACCTGGGACGGCTTCAGACACTGGACCCACCATTAAATTCAGCATTATCTTCGTGATGCGAAACGCTTATTTTTGATTTTTTTTTTTCGTAAAGGAAAACACAGCTTCCCAAACCATACAGAAATAGTAACCTTTGAGGAAATGGGCCAGCAGACCGTGGAGGGGTGACCCACGCGACATAAACCACTACGTCTAGTCCCCTCAGTGTTCCACTTTGGAATTTACCTTTGGCTTTGCCTACCTTTTGATGCCCCCCCCCACCCGCCGCCACTTTCCCCCATCCCCCACCCCAAGGCAGAAAAAGGCCTTATATACGTTCACGTGGGCCTAGATCCCAGGGGGGTATTTCTGTTCATCAAAGTTTTGGGACACACATCTGTCACTTTTTAAGTATCAATCCCAACTTTTGCCAGTTCTGCGAACTCCAGACCTTGGGTCAGCGCCCAGTATGTTTAAAAACCCTATGGATGCGTGGGCCCGGTGATGCTGGAAGCCAGCCTTGGAAGGAGGCGGGCGCGCGTTCTATGAGCCCGGGACCCGGGGGGGGGGTTGGGGGGGCAGAGCCGTCCTCACGACCCCACCCCGCTCTGAGGGCCTCTCTTCATTTAGAAGAAGAGTCGATTTGCACCGAAGCCGAGAGGGCAGAATTGGGGGGAAAAAAACATAGGTGACTTCCGTGTTTTCTGCAAAGCCCCCCTCCTCCCACAGCAAGAGCTGTGTTGCTGAAAGTGGCCCACGGCACCAGCTTGGCCATTTGCTCTTCCAGCGCTGACGATGCTCATTATTTATCGATGGGTGCTTGGGGAGTGAAGAGTAACTAGTTTTTATCAAAAATGGAAATAAATACAATTATGACAAAAACGGAAGTATCGCTCTGCTCTGTGTTCCGCGTTGTGGCCGGGGCAGCTGCTGTGGATGCCGCTCGGGGAGAATGCCGTCGTGGCCCAGCAGGGGCCTCTGACCCCTCTTTAGCCACCTTCTCACCACCATGACACCTGGGCCAGGAGTCCCGTGCGCCCCGATGCCCCGGAGAGTAGGCGTGAGAGGAGGAGGGAAGCTGAAGGGCAAGGTTTAGGATCCCGAAGTCCTCCCGTCTCACTAGGAATCGCCCCAGAAGGAGCAGGAGGTTTGGGGGATTAAGCAGGACCTGTTGACACCTCTGTCCACATCCCGAAGCTGTCACTCACCTTCCCTCCTTTGTAGCAGTGCTACATACACCATCCTTTTCTAGAATGCCTTTTGTTTATATGTCTACCAAAAAATGTTTGAAAACTCAGCCGTGGGGTTCTCTCCTGACGCCTCCCCCGAGTCCCTGCCCTCCAGGACGAGTTGGTGCTTTGCCCTTCGGGCACGTGGTCTCAGAACCTGCCAGCTGGAGGTGAAGGACAGCATGGTCCCCAGCAGACTCTGGATCCGGGTCTTGGCTGCATTGCTCCCCAGTCTGTGCCCTTAGGCAAGGGTATCAGTCTGGATCCAATCAGGAGAGAGAAACCGCACAGTAACTTGGCTGGGGAAGTGTAATGTATATAATTATTTACCATAACGGGAGTGTGGGAAGGAGGGATTGGCTAGTGAGAAGTAGATGGAACTCGAAAGCAAGCCTTCGGGGGCAGCACAGCAGCAAATAAGAAGCATCCCGTCCTGCCCTGAGCCGAGATCCAGACAGGATGGGCAGGGACCGGTTGTGGCTCAGCAGGTGACAGGCGGTCCTGTGGTCCCCTGGTGATGGATCTCTTTGAAAACCCACCCTCTGGAATTTGCTGGAAGCCAGCTCTCTAGGATGCTTGGGGTGGGGAGGGGCACATTATTCTGCTGCAGTACCACTCGAGGGGGCGAGGGGGCGCCCCTTGACCCATAGGATCCCGCCTAGCAAACTGCCCCAGACCCAGCAAGCAGCACCCGTCTGTCCCGCTGTCTCCTCTACCAACAGTGTAGCCTTGTGCCCGCAAGCAGAGGGAGCTCATTCAGGGGGGCTGGGTCTATTTCAACAGAGGAGGCCAGAGGGGCAGCTTTGCTGGGGCAAGACCACCCGGCACTGGCCCAGCCGCTCCTTAGCCTTGCCCCCCTCCCGTCCCCTGTAAAACGGAGACAGTTCTAGCCCCTCCTCACAAGGTTGCTGTGGGAATGGAGTCATCAGTGTGAATCCAGTGTTTCAAAGTGTGCCCGAAGCAAGCACAGCAGAGTGTTCCCCTCATGCAGACGCAGAAGTGGAGGCTGGAGTGTGTTCGGGAACCCTTGGGGTCAGGGGCCGTGAGTTGTCCATCCCCGTCACCCCTCAGCTCTGCACTGAGAAGATGCGCCCAAAAGGCCACTCACTGACTCTGTGGATGTCGCCGCAGCAAAAATCAGTCCTACAAGCACGAGGCTTTGCAAACTTCCTTTTGCTCTCCAGCTCTTCTCCCTCTTAGAAACAATTTCAACAGTGTGGTTTATGCTTTTACCCTGAAGGTTAATCCCGGCTTCCTTGAACTTCCAAGATGATACATGGAATTACTATTCAGATTTTTCACGCTCTCTTGAATCGTTGGAGCCAAATCTATGATAATCGTTAAGGCCAGTCTTTCTCGGGTAAAGATCCTGCCACACCTTTTCATATTATTTCTTCACGATCTTCAGAGAGCTTCAAAGCTTTTCCTAACCAATAATTTAAATTCAGGGCCCAACCACTTCTAGACTGTTCTGTGACACTTTCTTTTTTTTTTTAAAGATTTTATTTATTTATTTGACAGAGAGAGATCACAAGTAGGCAGAGAAGCAGGCAGAGAGAGAGGGAGAAGCAGGCTTCCTGCTGAGCAGAGAGCACGATGCGGGACTTGATCCCAGGACTCTGAGATCATGACCTAAGCCAAAGGCAGAGGCTTTAACCCACTGAGCCACCCAGGCACCCCTCTGTGACACTTTCTAAGAAGTGGGTTTATGTCACCTAGCAACTAAATATCTCAGAATTCCTGGACGCCTGTGAAGAGCTTACCCCCTTTGCAAAGCAGATGCCAAGTCTTAAAATCAACACAATAAGTAAAACTTGGGATCGAATGCCCTCGAATGATGAATTTCTGAGGCCATTTCGTAAGTAAGGCCCCCCAGGTGGAGTCCGGGGAGGAGTTCGTGACGTTTGGCTCAAGCTCAGGACCGGGTTGCAAAGGAAAGTCCTGGTTTCTGCTAAATTGCATTTCTTCCCTTGTTGTTTGTTTTGTAATGCTGATAAGTGAATTTGGATGCCCAGCATTTCCTTTACGTTTTAATAAGGTCATAACAGAAATACCGTAGTGTAATAATAATAAATACAGAAGAAAAGGCTTGAAACATAACAACTATCTCTTATATTCCTCTCAGGAACTGGTGGCCCAGTTACTGGCTTCCCTTCTTAAAATCAGACTTCAGGAAAGACTTTAATGATTTTGAAATTCTAAGTAGAGGCTACTCTTGTAACTTCAATAATCAAATTTGTTTGGGAGCCGATGTCTTCACATCGGAGCGAGCTTGAGTTCCGGCGTTGGGACGATTCTCCGGGGACACAAGCAGGTAGCAGGAGTTGAAGATTTGCAGCAGACAGCTCAGGAGTTCGAACCCAGCAACACTGAGAATCACTAGAGATGTGCAGCCGGTAACAAGACGGGCCTGTCTCGCTGTGGTCTCCATGACTTCATGTCGAAGGAGAAATTCCTATTTTGGTATTTATCGCCTCTGCCAGCTGGTAATGGAATAATGGAAAAACAATTGCCTTGGTTTTTTTAGCCAGCATGGATTGCCAACCAAACTTCCTGGAAGCTGTGTGCTCCCTGAGTGAGTCAGCAAATGCTTGCTCACATTGAAAGAACTATTTGTGAAATACCAGTTGCTGGAGAGTGGTTGAAAATGCCGTTGCTGAGGAAGTTCTCCCATTTCAACACTTGGCGTACAAATTGCGCGCCTCTGGTCTCTGCCTCTCAGGTGACCAACGGTCTGAGTGGGACACAGGCCAGATGCAGGAGGACGAGACGGTGGGACCGGCCAGCAGGAGGCTATCCGATACTGGGGACCCGGGCCTGGGTTAAGGGAGTAAGAACGAGGTACCGGAATGACGCACGGCGGCCTCGTGTGAGAACGTTGGCATGCACATCAAAAGCAAAGGAAATGATCGGCAAAGGGATTCAAGTGAGTCTATCAGCAGATGCTTGTACATTCTGTGCCCTTTCACGGGTACTTGAGAGGCGCCCATGAGGGTCGCGCTGAATGGCAGCCCTGGGGAAGGCGCTGTCCCCGAGCTGAACCGGACCCACACGCTCTGGCCATCTCTCCAGATTTTTTTCCTTGTCCGTCTGTCCTGAGCTGCCAGGATGTCTCCCCACTCATCGGGAGAGCAGGCTGTCAGAAAACTCCGTGGGATTCCATGGGGGCCCCTTTCTCCTCGCAGTCGGGCTGCTCCTAGGCACAGATGTTTTCTCCACATGGAACCTAGCAACAACTTTGGCAGGTCTCCCCGAGAATTAAGGTTTTTTTTTTTTCAAGTCCATCCGCTGCCTCAGGCACAGTTCTGATCCTGAGATCCCAAGAGACTGTCTGAGGTACTTGTCTGGGGTGTGTGTCGGGGAGGAGGCATTGAAAAACATCCATTTTCTTCTCTCTAGAAGCTTCCCGAGTCCCCATGCTGGATGCTCCTGGTCCCAGCCAGGCTGCAGCCAAGCCGTGACTCCAAGCAGTGGCCTCAATCTCCGATCTTCACACGTCAGGAGCTTAAAGCTGGGGAGGGAGGGGAGGGAGCCTTTACTTGCCTCTAGGACCTTCAGAAATGCTGCTTTATTCTTACCCAAGCCTACAGAGGGAGAGAATGCAATTTATGGTCTAAACGGCAGCTGAGAAAAAACAGTCATGAATTTCTTTCAACCTTTTTTATGAAGCAGCACCAAGAGTGAGAGACCTAGGAAAAGCGTCCGGTCGATGACGGGCAGAGCGTGCTTCCTTTGTTCGGTGTCTTAACTTTGCTGACCTGCCTGAAATAGGACAACAGCTGGAACTGACATCAGGGGAAAGATATTACCACCGTCACCCGTGTTCAGTACCTTCGATGTGTAATATCCTTTCATCAAAGCCAACGAGGCTGCCTACTTACTTGCCCACTGATGTCAGGGAGAGGGAAATTATAAGTCTTTTCACTGCTGCCGATTGGTAAGGAAGTCAACCCACAGCGTGTGATGTATCCACTGTGGTTCCTTATGGCTGATGTCATGCCGCGGACACCAGAGGAACTGGTGATGACGGGCCACTTACCGGTTACGTGTTGCCAATAATGTCCTTAACGTTGAAATCTATTGAGCGCATGCAGGGAATTGTTTTGTGCTTGTTTTTGTTGAAAAGTAGGCAGTGAAGGCTGGTTAGGTGGATTTAATTATTATATGCCGGCATAATTATAATTCCAAGTCTCGCTCGCTTGACTGAAACGTTTGTTAAATCAAAATGACAAAACGATTCAGGATAGTTTTCCGGGACTTTGGTGGCCTGTGACGTTTCATTAGCAAGGCGATGCCTCTGTCTCTCCAGTGGATGGAGAATATTTTGGAGCGGGTGAGACTGGGATGTGTGGCCATTGGTTAGTTCCAGACGTGAAATTGGCTCTGATTGGGGAAATACGATGACGCCTTTTTTTAGATTGGGCGGTTTCGACCCTAATTCTCAGTTGGTGATTGAGGGAGATTCCCCCACTTCCCACCCCCCCGACACATGAAGTCGTTTCTGATGAACGGGTCAGGAACAAACCAAAAGAGAAACGCGGACAGACACCTGCCCGAACCTGGGACTGAGTTCGAATGTTTCTAAAAATAATGGCTTAGGACGTTGTTTTTGTCTCCAGTTTCTACAGCCCATGCACTCTCTGAACTTAAAGCCCTTCCGCTGTCCCACCTGGAAGAAATAGATTTCTCCTCTGGGTCATATCCTGGATTCTCTCTGTCCCTGGCATATAATCCCCAGGATCTAGTCCCTTTGGCAGAGTGCTTGGTAGGCTCATGAAACTCAAGGAATTTAGAAAGTTACTTCCTCCTTCCCCACAAAGCTTGGTTTCAAGACCATTGTCTCATGAAAGATGTCAAGAGAGTGAGCTTTCGGGCTCAAAGCTGTTGAGCGGTCTGTTTTATTTTCTAAGATATTCCCTTTGTTTGTTTTGGAGTCAAAAAGTCTAGACGTTTACAAGTTGCGCCCACTTCATATTCATTACCCTCAGAATAGTGCAAGCAGGTGGAAGGTAGGCAGGCTCTGGGCCGGCTTCCTTTTAATAAGAGCTAGAGCTGCGGTGCGTGAGCATAAGGGGGGTTAGAGCTTCTAAGAACAGAACAGAATACTATTATTTCAGAATCTCTCGAAAACCCCTTCAGTACCATCTTGAGACCATCTAACATCTCTCGGTAAAGGTCTGTAACCTGTCAGGGTTTCCTCCGGCTCTGGAATAGATCAACTGAGTGTCAGATGAAGAAATTGACATGGTTAGGGGACATGATGTACCCGAAAAGCTTCTTTGAAAGTACTAGAACCCCACTCAGCACAGTGAGAAGGTTGTACTTTGAGAAGCAAGGGACGGAGGATCCTACGGCCCGTCGGGTCCTCCTGCAGGGCAAGGGCTCGGAGTAGAAAGAGGAGCATCCCTGAGTTTCCTGCCCCCTGGATCTAAAACTTGTCTTTGACCCTCTTAGGGTCCCTGGCTGGATATGAAAATCAACAAAAACAAAGTCACAGGAAATAAGCAGGCTCACTTGTTGATATAAATTTTCTGTGACACAGGAGCCATCATTAAGAAATGAACACGTGAGGGACGCCTGGGTGGCTCAGTTGGTTGAGGAGCTGCCTTTGACTCAGGTCATGATCCCAGCGTCTTGGGATCGAGTCCCACATCGGGCTTCTTGCTCTGCAGGGAGCCTGCTCCTCTCTCTGCCTCTGCCTGCCTCTCTGCCCACTTGTGTTCTCTCTCTGTTAAATGAATAAATAAAATCTTTAAAAAAAAAAAAAAAGAAATGAACACTTGAAGGGGCACCTGGGTGGTTCAGTTGGCTGAGCGTCTGCCTTCGGCTCAGGTCACGATCCCAGGGTCCTGGGATCGAGCCCTGCATCGGGCTCCCCGTTCGGTGGGGAGTCTGCTTCTCTCTCTGCCTGCCATGCCCCCCACTTCTCTCTTTCTCTCTCTAACAGATAAATTAAATCCTTTTTTAAAAAGAGAGAAATGAACACTTGAAGACATGTTTAACATGTTTTTATACTAGCTCTGGTGAAGAGTGGACCATCATGGGAAACCATGGTAGGACCAAGGATGGGAGCAAAGAGCAGGAAAGGGCAGGAAACTTAACAAGGCCTGCTTACCCGGAGTCCTCTTGGTGTCCCTCATCTCCGGAAATAAGGATGCTCCTTTCCTCCAAGCACAGGGAAGCATCCCTCACACGAGGTCTTGCAACTGCTTCAGGGAGAAGGGGGTTCAGGAAGTCTTCCCTGCACCTACATTTCTCAAATTCCTTCAGCTTCACATATGCTTCAAACATGGTAAAATGCCGTATTTGGGGACTGTGTGTTCTGAACTCCATCAGACTTTTAACATATGGACTAGGATACCTCAAAGCTTCAAGGAAATAAAATGAGGAAATATTTGCCTTGGATACTTGCATCCTTAGCAGCGCGATGTCAGGGCTGCAGAATAAGGAGGAATTCGGTAGGTGCATCATGACACGAGAATAATGGAGGCCTGCGATGACTCCCCTAGACTGAGAGCCCCCCGGGGGCCGGGGTTATGCCATGCTTCTCCTCCTCAGCACCTGGCAGGGAGCCTGGCACCCATGGGTGTCAGGATGTTCTCATTTCAATATCACCAGCTGGTTTTTCATTACATCTGGGCCCCACCAGGTGCTCCTCACTTGTCTTCCTTCCGTGTCTCGCTCCATCTGGGAAAGTGAACATTGCGTAACTCATCTCTCCAAACTCAGAGGTAATGGGAGAGACAGACCCTTTCCAATTCTGAACAAAAATCACCGTTAGGTTGAAATCACAATCTGAGGTGAGATGACTTCTTACGTATACACATAGTGAGGGCCATCCCCATGCCCCAGCTTGATGTTTTGAAGCCCGCATTTTGGTGTTGGCGGTTCTCAGAGCCGTGGCCGAAGTGCATGATGGGTAAGGAGGGGGCAGGGGGTGCTGTCAGCAGCAATCTCAGCCAGCAGCAGAAACAAACTTCTGAATTCTGAACCTTCCAGGTTACATCAATGAAGAAACTTTATTCTCGATACAAAATAATGGCAAGTTTTCATCCAATATAGTTCACAAATGCACTGTGATACAAAGATGTGAGGTTCAAGGTTTATAACTCTCTTTCTTCTATAGAATATATGCATTCCCCCAAACATATATTATTAATAGACCATAAAATACTAACTTCATCTAAAAATGCATTATTAACGGCATAATTTGTGCGGTACAAACATTGGTTTTCTCCACTTTATTTCGAAAACCCAAGTTCCCTTTTTCTTGATGTTGGTGAAAGAGATGATTCTACAGATGTTGATTTATAATGACCAAGAAAGTTCATGATCTTGTAGTCAAGGAGTCAACACAGAATCAATAATTCTGTCAAAAAAACCTCAAGATTTCAAACAAGAGCTTGCCCCCTATTCCCACCGAACTTTGAAAAGGCACAGGGGCACTATGGGAGAAGTTCATCTCTAGAAGTGTGCCGCATGGTTTTGGTTTTGTTTCTGTTTTCTGTGGGCACGTTCTCAAATGAAGTCCAAAGTTCTGGAGCCATAACGGGGCCGAGCACGATAACTTTGTTGTTGTTGCCATGTATGTGCTTAAAGACATCGTGAAAAGACTTGTGGTAACTGTCAACTCATTGCCTCGGACTTGTGGACACCGCTTTCCACTTCAAAACAAACATTTATGTTGCTCTTTGCAGATGAGCCCCGTATTACCAGCTCTATGAGTTTTCAGAAATCACTACTGCTAGAAGGTACACATCATAATCCAAATCTCAGAAGGGAGAGAAGGAAGATGCCTTCACTTGGTCCTGTTATGGGACTCCCAGGCTCTGGAAAGGCAGCTCCTGAGCATATTGTCCTGGGAAACACAGCCCCACATATGGTTTGAATTCAATTAGCCAGATCCTCTGAGAGGCACTTAGGGTACCATTTAGGACATTGCTTCTTGGATTCTCATTTGCAGCCTTGCCAATGATGCTCAAAGTCATTAGACCATAAAGAGTTTTCATTACCCTTCACTCGAATCAACAGCAGCCACGCACTGATTGAACACCTACTTGGGCTGCCGAGGTAGGGGGCACGGGGGTGGGGTGAGCAGGGGTGCGGTACAGAGCTCCATCGTCTGAGCACTCGGAAGGCGACCTTTCTAGCAAAAGCAAAGGAAGAAGCATTTCCTATAAATATTGAGCTGTAGTGAAAAACAAAACAAAGTCATGTAGATTTGATTAAACAAAGAGGAGAAATTGCCGAATGTCAAACGGCACTATAAGCACTGTAAAAAGTCAAACAGCAAAAATGAGGCAGATATTTGAACTATGACAAAGGGTGATGTCCTTTTAAAGGCTTTGTACAGATCAATAAAGGAAATACAACGCTCAGTACAAATGGGATGGAAGGCCATGCACAAGGCTCTCCCAGAAGAATGATAAATGGTCCACAAACGCGCACAAATGCTAAACAGCATTGACATCCCAAGAAATGCAATTAAAATAATGAAATGTTTCAAATGATCCAATGTTCTGTTTTTTCTTTTTCTTTTTTTTTTTTAAGAGCGAAAGAAAACTGTAGTAAAAGGCACAGGGAACCGTGTGAGTTCAAGAGGTGGGCCATCCCCTCGCTGGTCCTGCTCCGTTGTAAGACGTCCGTGCTCTGTCCCCCCACGCCCAACACACGTGCTGTCCCACCTGCACACACCGTGGAGAGCTGCTCGACTGCGAGGTCCTGAAGTGGGAGCCAGAGCGGACGCCGCAGGGAATCAGGGGCTCCCTTGAGTGGGAGTGAAGGGGTTGAGAACACAGAGCTCTACAAGGAAGCATCCGCCGGGAGTGGATGGGGCAGTGGAAATGCTGCCCAAAGGAGAGGCGCCAGGTCCGAAATGCCAGGCTGTCCTTCCTGTGGCTGGAACCCCTGAAACCCGCCACAAGCCTGCGGTGGAGCCTGCCTTCCCCCCACCGAGCGGCTTTGAGCTGGGTTCTGCTTCAGGCACCTGACAGTATCCTCCTGCATGGCGAGTGGCAGAATGAATTAGGGGAACCTGTCCGGCGGCATGTGGAAATTTGCATTAGCAGCCCTTCCTAGTAAAGAAATTTCCCGAAGACATGATTAAAGATTTGTGCCCAGGGACACTTACTGAAATATTATTTTTAACAGTGACAAAGGGGAAACAAAAGTTACCAGGAAGGCAACTGCTTCCATCCATAAGGGGATGTACCAAGGTCAAGGCAACATATTTATGGTAGAGTGAGGCTATGAAGCTGCTGCTAAAAAAATGAAATAGTATGAACACTTAACATTGCCAGAAAACTGTTTTTATGCATAGGAAAGGAAAAACCCAGAATGTGTATTATCCAAAATCAATTAATGTTTTATTTTATTTATTTTATTTTTTTTTAAAGATTTTATTTATTTATTGGAGAGAGAAAGACTGAGAATGAGAGGGAAGAAGGTCAGAGGGAGAAGCAGACTTCCCGCAGAGCTGGGAGTCCCATATGGGACTCGATCCCGGGACTCCGGGATCATGACCTGAGCGGAAGGCAGTCGCTCAACCAACTGAGCCACCCAGACGCCCAATGTTTTATTTTAAAAGAGTTTCATTTTATAAGTATGTTCCAAGAGTAGTACAAGGAATGCTCACGTACCTACACAGACCTTCACCCAGGCTCACCAATTGTGTTAACATTTACCATATTTGCTTTACTGTTCTCTCCCTCTTTCTCTCTCTTACACACACACACACACACACACACACACACACATGCGTGCGTGCGCACGCACATGTACATGTCGCTTATTGTGACTCTCTATATTTTATATAATAAAATAATATATTATACGTAATATGTATGTACATGTAAGTGCATTATATAATCTATATATGATTGTATAGGTGTATATATATAATGTGTGTGATATTTCTATTTCCTACGTCTGATATAACATATATGCATACAGTATATATATGTATACATGTGCTACATGTGTCAGACTATACATGTTATGTAAACCCGTATATATTATTTTTCTGAACTATTTGATATTAAGTTGCAGAAATCATCTCCTTCTCCCTGGAAATAGTGATCTTCACACTTCATTTTTATTTTCTTCTATATTTTCCAACTTTTCTACCTTTGTAATTACATAAAAACAGTTTATGTTATCTTAAGACATAAATCACAACTGTTTACTTCTCAAATTTTTGAAGTAGCTTTAAAAATTACTGTCTGGACAATAAGTTGATACAACTCTTTTGAAATCAACTTAGAAATACATATCTAAGCTCTAAAATATACATTTCTTTCGAACCAATAATCTTAGGGCTAGCATTCTAGAAACTTCTAAAGTTTTGAAAGCACAGTAGGTAAGAAATTAAATTACAGTATTTTTAAGAGGAAAAAAATGTGAGGGGCGCCTGGGTGGCTCAACTGGTTAAACATCGAACTCGGTTTTGGCTCAGGTTGTGATCTCGGGGTCATGAGATTAAGCCCCACGTTGGGCTCTGTGCTCAGCAGGGAGTCTGCTTGAGATTCTCTCTCCCTCTGTCCCCCCTCACCCCTGCACTGGCCCTCTCTCTCACTCTCTCTCTCTCAAATACATAAATAAATAAAATCTTTAAAGAAAAAAAGAGGGGAAAATGTGAATAAGCCAAATGTCCAAGAACAGAGAAATGGCTACAAAAAATCATATATCCATCTGAAGAAATCTTACATGCCCATTAAAAGCTCATGTATGAAGTACTTACTGCCACTGGGAAATAGATAGCAATGTTATGGACTGAAAGTTTGGGTGGGCGGGATATGTGTCTGGGAGGGGTCATCCTGAAAAAGCTTAGTCTAATGAGGCCCCACTAATTGGGGCATCCTTTTGGTCTACGGGCCAACCTGACCTCTCCTGATGGGAAGAAGGAGCCTGGAGTCACAAACACCACTTGCCAGAGGACCCGTCTAACAGGGACAGTGAACACAGAGTGACTCCCCAGGAGTATTGCAAAGAAGACTTAACTTTCTCCCTGTTCCATGCTCAAGGCCATTCCATAACCAATGGCTGCCTTCTCTCCTAAGCCCACATGCAGCCTAGGAATTATTCTGGAAACTGCTGTACCACCTGGAAGTGACCTTATGAATAAACCTATCTGCCCCCCTGAGCCAAGCCTTGGGGGTAAAAAATATGCGAATGGAGATTCATGGGGCATTAAGCTTGGGGTGGGGCAGGTTGGGGGACAAAGGAGAGAATGAGTTGGTCACAACGAGAGCAACCAACACCTAATAATGAAGACTTACCTCCAAAAAGGCCAACTTTCAGAAACAATGGCCCCTGACCTGGGGAAAAGTGTCCATGTTGCCATTGGGTGACTGGTCATTTTCATTTTCCTATCACTTGAGGCCATGTAGCCCCACACCCTAGTGCCTTCGGGCCAAGGGTGACTGTCTTCCAACGTCCTGAGCGCAGGCCTCCAGTTTGCTTGGTAGAAGAAGTTTCACTCTGTGTGAACATGGCGGGACCTAGCATTGATTTTGAAAAGCAGGATGCTGTTCTTTGCCAGCCTTCTTGCCAGAGTTCAGGAGAAATGCAGGCTCTGCCTGAGCAGGGGACAGACAGAACTGATTGCCCCAAGGAGCAGGAAGACTTGGCTGGCATAAGTCTTGTGGACACCAGTCCAGGACAAGAAGGAATTGGTCGTTCTCTACTGTGATCCGTCCAATCTTACAAAAACAATCATTTCTAAGATGAACACAACCATAACCACTGCTTGAAGAGACAAGCAAATTGTTCAAAAAATAGCCATCTCCTCAATGCCAAAATGCATGGTCACAGCAGTGGTACATCCTCAGGGATGATGCCTCTTTAAGTTCGGCTAGGAAAGAGTCAGAAGCTGCGAGAGTTCCAGGATTTGCAGGAGAGCCCTATACATCTATGTCAGGATGTCAGACCCCAGGGGTGAGCCAGCTGAAAGGCAGAAAGACACACAATCCCCGGGAATTAAACCTCTGAGAGCAAGTTTTAACTTTAAAATCAGTTTCATTTATACCAAATGAAATCTGCAAGAAAGTGACATTTTAAAGGTTCCAGTCCTTCAGGGGTAACAAAGACAACCATTATGTCCAAGGGAGCAGCTGTCCTTTGATGTTGTAAAGAGTGCCCAGGTGGAATTAGGGCTGGATTAGGAGGCAGGCGAGTTGAGGGAAGAGCTGGGAGAAAGCATTCTACAGTTTCAGGCTTTGGTCTGCAGACAGCATGACACGTGGACACAGAAATTACACTCGGGCCCTGGAGAAAGCCAAGGCTATGGCTACGCTCGTCTATCTCCCCTGCTTGGGAAGATGCTTTGCTGGAGAAAAAGAGGAGGGCATTGGTCCACATGACTCATCCCCTCCAGTCTCGACACAAGAGTGGGAATTACTTCATTATTCCAGGGTAGAAAGACTTGGAACTTTTGTGAGCAGACCCTGCTGTTCCCATCTTCTGCTTAGGAACAGGCAAGGTTAAGTGAACCCCAGTGCTGAAGCTCTTGCTTCAGATGATCTTGCATCAGAAGATGGGCCAATCTAGCCGGGGACGGAGGGAGTGTTTGCCAAGGGTCCCTGATTGTCTTACCTGTGTCCCTGAGGAGGAAAACGGACTCCCCACACAACTGTCTGCTGCCCTTTTAAAAAGCTGCTTGGAAGTCACAGGTTTTTACAAGAAAACCCAGACCAGGGGCGCCGGATTGGCTCAGTGGGTTAAAGCCTCTGCCTTCGGCTCAGGTCATGATCTCCAGGTCCTGGGATCAAGCCCCGCATGGGGCTCTCTGCTCAGCGGGGAGCCTGCTTCCCCCTCTCTTTGCCTGCCTCTCTGCCTACTTGTGATCTCTCTCTCTGTCAAATAAATAAATAAAATCTTTAAAAAAAGAAAAGAAAAGAAAGAAAACCCAGCCCAGAAAAAACAGTTCCAGAACATGTGAGGTGGGCACATTGTACCTGCTGAGGTCTGTCTTTCTGCCAAGAGTCGCTTGTACGTTGGTAGTAATTAAATGTGTTTATTTCTGTGTCAGCCATTTCAGTTCTGCAGTGGGTTGTTGTCAAGAGATTAGAATGATCTCCACTTTCCATAAAGGCTTCAAGGTAATGATTGGGTTGAAGCCACGGTCATTGAATGCGGTTTTCGGGTGTTGGAGCATTGTTCTAGGAAAACCTGGTTTGCATAGATCTTACCCAGAGTAACCGCCGCAGCAGTTTTCCAGAGGGAAGTCCTAAGTCAGTTGTCCACAAGGCATCTCCTTGAAAGAAACAGCGACAGGACCCAGATAAGAGGATGGTGTTTAGAGGGTGCTCTCCCAGAGCTTTGATGAGGATCCTCGGGGGTCTGCCCCCAGCCTTCCTCCTGCCCCCCAATAGCCCCTGCTCTACCCTCTAAACTAGAAGGGCAACCCGCAGCTGTAGGCAGCGTGCTCTGGGCCCAGGCTTCTGCATCTTTTTCCACACCATTCCTCCTGCTGGGAAAGTTACCCTAAATGTCTTCACTACCAAACTCCTACTCACTCTTCAGGACTCCCTCAGAAAGTGGCTCCTGGCCACTACTAAGCTCCCACACCCTATGTGACCTCTCCAAAATCACTTGTAAGATCTGATTAAAATTCTACTTTCAGGGGACGTCTGGGTGGCTCAGTCAGTTAAGCATCCAACTCTGGATTTCAGCTCAGGTCATGATCTCAGGGTCCTGGAATCGAGCCCCACATCAGGCTCTGCAGTCAGCAAGGAGTCTGCTTCTCTCTCTCTCTCTCTGTTCCTCCCCTCACTTGTGTTCTCTGTGCGCCCTCTAAAATAAATAAATGAATCTTTTTTAAAAATTCTATTTTCAGGGATGGAGAAAACAATTCATTGACCTAGGATACTATCAATATCTGTTAAGTAAAAACAAACAAACAAAAATAATTATAAAATGTATGTCCAGTGTGCTCTCAGATTGGGTTATGATAGCTAAATAGATAAAAATATATCTCAAGTAAAATGGGATTACCCAGAGATAATAATATAGATAGTTTTTAATTTTTTTTCTTTGTGCTTTTATATAGTTTCTAAAATTTATATCATGAGCCTTGCACTGGTTTTCTATTGCTGTTATGACCACTTACCACAAACTTAAAGCAACACAGACTTATTATTTTACAGTTCTGTAGGTCGGAAGTCTGGTAGGGGTCTCAATAGGAGAAAATCAAGGTGTCTGTAAGGTTGGGCTCCTTTCTGGGGGCCCTAGGGATGAATCCGCTTTCAAGCTCATCCAGGCTGTTGGCAGAAGTCAGTTCCTTATGTGTGGGTTTCCTTGGGGTCCCCGTGTCCTTGCTGGCTGTCAGCTGAGGGCTCTTCCCAGCCTCTAGGACACACTCACACTCACACTCATTGGCCCATGGCCACTTCTCCATCTTCAGAACCAACAACAGTGAGTCAGATCTCCGTGAACCTCTAATCTCTCCTGCCTCCTCACCCTGTGCATCTCTCTGACTCTCCTGCCCTCCCAGAAAATCCAGGATCATCTCCCTATTTAAAGGTCAGCTGTTTAGCAACCTTAATTCCATCTGCAAGCTTCCTTCTCTTCTGCCTTATGACTTAACATAGTCACCGGCAAAAACGCTGGGGGACCAAAATCCTGCCTCCCACAAACATTTATTTTTAATCGATGAAGAAAAAGTCCTTGAAAAAAGGAACCATTTGCAATGAGGTGAAGGAATGTCCACCATCTCTTTTTAAAATAAAAAATAATTGGTCTTGGCCATAAATGACTCACTAGTTCTGTGAGCATATCCTATTCTTAGAAACCTCTGGCTTCTTGAAATCTCAACCAAAATTCCAAATCTCTTGACAAAATTTTCTTTTATCCTTTCTTTAAGAATGACCTTCTTTCTTCCTGATTTCAAGTGTGTGTGTCCTCCCACGTGGCCATGGTTCCCCTCCCTGGGTGCCTGGCCTCTGCCATGTGGGGCAGAGTATCTTCTGTCCTGCCACTCTGGGTAGGTATGTCACTTGCTTTGGCCATTGGACAAGAACAAGGGTGACCCAAGCGGAAGGTTGGAAAGATCATTAGCAGTAGGACTTGACCTTTCTTCATGTTCTTTGGACTCCTGAGACCACCACATGGTGAGCCTCTGCTGGCCCACAAAAATGAGAGCCAACTCCACGTAGAGATGCCCAGCCCTGAAGCCAACCAACCTGCCAATCACCAGAAATTCGAATTTGGTCACATAAGGCCATCCTGACCCAGCTTCACTGTCAGCTGACTGCAAAGAGCCATTAAGCCAGCCGGGACCCAATGAACAGCCCACTGACCCACAGAACCGTGAGGAATAACGTTTCTTGTCTCTTGTTTGAAACAGCTAAGTTTTGGAGAGTAGCTTGTTACATGGCAAAGGCTAACTGGATATAATTTAAGAAAAATTTGAAATTGCAAAACATTTTAGTAAGGGTAACAAAAGTCACCCACAATTCCATCAACCAGAAGTGACCAGGTGTGAATATTTTGGTGTATTTTCTATCAATTTTTATATTTAGTTACATGGCTGTAGAGAAAGAAAGAGAGGGAAATTAAATGATGGTAGAAACACACAGAATTGAATTTAAATAAGTAAAAATAAGTAAATAAGGTATAACACCAAAAATTTTTTTTTCTTTTTTTTTTCAAAAAAAAATTTTTTTAAAGATTTTATTTATTTATTTATTAGGAAAGAGAGAGAGAGTGAGAGAGAGCATGAGAGGGGAGAAGAAGCGGACTCCCCATGGAGCTGGGAGCCCGATGTGGGACTCGATCCCGGGACTCCGGGATCATGACCTGAGCCGAAGGCAGTTGCTTAACCAACTGAGCCACCCAGGCGCCCTCAAAAAAATTTTTAAAAAGAGAAAGAAACAATTTATATGATATGGAATTTAAATCTTGCTTTCTCCCCCCATCACTACTAACTAGTATTATTTTACGTCATTGTCTCTTTCTGGCAGATAGCATGTTTGTTGACTTGGTAATGTCTTTCGAACACCACAGTCTCATAGCCAGTCATGTATATAGGTTCCTTCATCAACCTGTGTACCTATGCGGCATAAATATTCAGCCTAGTTGGGCTAAAATGAAGCAAGCCCAACTGCCCATCAGAGGTTGTTCACATTTATCTGAATGAATGACTAGGGCTTGCACTTTGGTCAGATGGGTCCCTGGGGACAGGATGCAGTTCTTGTGAAATGTACTCTTTCCGTTGCCACAGAGCCCAGCCTGGGTGGACAAGACGAGCTGTTGGCTGAAGCCCTTCGTGGATGCTTATTTCTGGCCCAGCTTCACCCCCGGCCTCATTCACTGAGGGGACATTGAGCTGGATAGGCAGCCTCCTGCATAGAACTCGTCCTGAGGGAAGAGACAGCCCTTCTGGCTGCAGGAGGGCCTGGCTTATATCGAAGAGGGTGGGCCAGTCTGAGTATGCAGGCTGCCCCATTTTTAGATTTGTTCACATCTCAGTCCCAGGAAGAGAGGGGTCTTGTGAATGTGACCTGCTCAGGCCACCGCTGGGCTCACTCTCAAGGAGCATGGTTCAAAAGCCACACACAAACTGGTAGGAAGTCCAGTCTTTCTGGGGGGCTCTGAATCAAAACACTTAGGAACTTACACCCCGTTATTTGGAGTCCCCATTTTTGATTCATCCCACTTCAGCTGTCCTCTGCCCTCACATCATGCACCTGTTACTCTCCCCTCCCCAACTCCTTAGCTCCGCCCTCCTCTTCAGCTTGCTTATGCAAATGCTCCCTAATGTCACCATCCTGGGCTTCAGGTGAAGTCCTCACCTCTCTTGCTGGCCTTTCTCTGGTTTCTCCTCTGCCCATCCTCTCTTCCTGGATCACAAAGCCGAGGGGGCAGCCCAGCAGAAGTAAACTACCCCCAGAAGGCTGGAGAATGAGGGCCGTCCACACAGGGCTTTCTTTCCTTGGGCCAACAGGGGAGATGTGAGAAGACTCCCGCGACAATATCTTTTTCAGCCTGAACTGACAAGGGCCATCTTTGCTAAAATTCCCAGGGGACATTTGCAAACAAGGTGGCTTGACTGGGGTCACGTGTCATCATGCTTCTGGAGCCCAGTGCAGGTCATCTTGTGATGTTTCTTGTGTGCAGCTTTGGGAAGATGGGGCTGAAGGCTGTGCCTGGGTGGGGAGGGAGACAGTGGAGGCCAAGGGCGCTTGCGCCCATCACCCATGTGACAGTCTTATGGATCACCTGGAAGTAAAGCGCTGAGTCTTGTGCCTTCGTGGGCACAAGAGCTGGTGTTGAAAATGCAGTGGAGACCCAGATAAATGCAATCAAACGCAGCCTCGTCCACATCTCCAGGCTGGGGTGACTCGAAGGAATGAAGACTGGCGACATGAGAAGCACATTCATTCCAGTCTCCTCGGTCTTCCTTGTAGCCCTGCTTCTGTCAGCACTCAGCCTCTGGGATTCCTGTTTTCCTTCTGCAGCACCCTCGACACAGGGAGATGCTCACAGAATGCTCACCGCTGAAGTTGCCGATGTCAGTCCGCTGATGTAATCATTTTGCAGAAGTTCAACGAGAGCCAACTATTTATTTGCCTAAAAGATGAACTTTCTCCTTTAAGTGCTGGTGGTTACAGTGACCTACACAAGGTGTGCACCTGGCAGTGGATTCTCAATCCCCCACCCTCAGGGTAACCGTTACGGAGATACTGGGTCTGTCCCAGCTGACCCAGATAGCATCTCCGTGGTCGGTCTCCTCTTGGCGTGTGCGTCCGGACCACGAGGTCCCTTGGGAGAAGTCCTGAACCCAGAGAAGGGGTCAGGGGAGGGCTAGCGTTTGCATCTCGAGACGATTGCTGGTCTTGGCAAGAACTGAAAATGTGAGCGTGGAAAGGCTGTTTTCTGTGCTCATGGCAATATGGTGGCCAGCCGGGAAGAGATGGCCTTTTCAGAAACAGATCCGCGCTAAGCTTGGAGCCAACCTAGGCAGCTTGCTCTGGCCGCTGAGTCCTGCTTCTCTGGCCTCCAGTCCTGCTGCACATGAGGCCTTGGAGAGGGAAAACATTTTCTGATCCCCGAGATTTCTCTGAATTTCGGCCAAACAGATTTTCTGTTTTTAGAGCTATTTGAACATAAACCCAAAGGTTTAGTTGTTTATGTAAACTGTGTACCGAGTCCTTCCAGGAAGTAGGTTTTAGGCCTTTAGAGGACTGTTCCTGGGGGCGCTTCCCAAATAGGGTGATAGCGGGATGGCAAGTCGGGTGGCAGTCGCGTCCCTGAATGGGAATCAGCTGGGACTTTGTGTGTTGCTGGCGGGAGGAAGAGTGGGTATGACCTTGTAAATGGCTTTGCTAGTTACACGCAAAAGGTAGAGAGAGGGTCATAATATTCCCATGACCCAGCAATTCCACTCCTGGGTTTACACCCAAGATAAGTGTGGTGCACGTGCCCAGCAGTTGACGTTTATGAGAATGTTCGTTGACAGTTTGCTCACAGTAGTTAAAAACTGGAAGCAACTCACATTCCCATCAAATAGGATGGGTTCAATAATTTGAGGTAGATTCGTACCAGGGAATAGGATGCAGCACTGGAAGGGTAGTCACGGCTTCCTGCAGCAACACGTGTGAATCTTGGGGACATAGACGAATGAAAGCAGCCGGACTCACAGACCACCCACTGAGAACCTATTTGTGTCCCTGGTGGTAGAAGTCAACAGAGTCCTTTCCTGGGGGCAGGGTCTTGATTCGAAAGGAGCACGGGTGGTGGGGGTGCTGGGATATTCCAGATCTTGATCAGGGCGCAGTACCAAGATTACATACATAAATGGAACTCATGAAATGGTATACTTAATATTCACACACTGTGTTTGACTCAGTAAACCTTTTTAAGTAAAAAAACCAACTAACAAGCACACAAAACAATGCTATCACTTAATGTCCCAGGATATGTAAGGGACCCCCAAGCTTGCAGGAATTATAAAGACATACACTGGAAAAGATTTTGTTCTACGATATTCTAATTCCAGCAGGGAGAGGAGTGGGAAGAGCCCCAAACTGGACAGAGACAAAGTGGAACCTGACGTTGAACTAATCATGGTGACCCCAGTCAGGGCCTCCCTGGGCCTCCCTTCCTGCAGTTTTAAATCGGTGCTAGTTCACACTCAGTAACGACTGGGACTGTGTCATACATAACCTCATACTCATATAGCATCTGCCCGCAAAAGTGAGATCAATAATGGTTGAAGAAAATATGTGAGTCTCTTACAGTGATGTCCACTTTTTAAGCATGAGAACCTACTTCAAATTGTTTCCAATGAGGGTTTTTGTTTTTACGTGTGAACATTTTCAAGCATATGGAAAGGCAGAGAGAAAAGCATAATAACCACCGTAATATATCCATCAATCCTTCTAACAATTGGTAACATTTTATTACATTTCCTATGTTATTTTCCTGAGTTAGTCTTTGTTTAAAAAACCATCTTATTCTGGAAAGTCTGAAATACTGATGAAACAAAAAGAGAGAGAGGAAGAGAGAGAGAGTGGCATGGGGAGCTCCCGTGCACCTAGCCTCAATAATTGCAAAGTCATAGCTAATCTTGTTTCTGTCATGGCCTTGCCTGTTTCCCCACATCCCACCCAGAATTATGGATCAACAAATCTCAAATCATTTCATGCCCACCGTAGGAGTACTTTTTTGCTTGAAGAAAGGACTCTTCAAAATACCACCAAAAGACCACTATCATCCCTTCGAAAATTAACTACCTTCTTAATATCAAGTATCAAGTCAGTGTTCAAATTTCCCCATTTCCCTCATAAAGGATTTTTACAGTTTGTTCAAATCAGGAGTGACACAAAGGTCACATGCCGCATATTACTGATTTTTTTAAAAAAATTCTTTATGAATCCGTAAATCTTTTTCTTGCAAGTCATCTGTTGAAGTCACAGGGTTGCTTGTTCTGCATATCAGTGCTTCTCACACTTTCCCGCATGAAAGAAATCACCTGGAGAGCTTGTTAAAACACAGGTCCCTGGCCTCCAGGCCCAGAGATTCCTGATTAAGTAGGTCTGAGGCCAGGCCTGAGAATGTGCATTTCTAACAAGCTCCCCAGGGATGCTGGTGCCAGTCTTCGAACCCATGCCGCTCTGGTTGCCCACAGTCTGGAGTTAGCTAGCCCCATCCCCAAGACATCTCTGAATATTATTCTCTGTTCATCATAGTTTTTTAAAATCCACTTGGCTAGATTTGGACAAAGTACCACATATACTTTCATCCAGAAGCACAATGTCTGGTCATCTCTCTTGGAAACATTAGCAGTCACCAGTGATCGTTCCTAGGTTGGTTATTTCATTGGGGGGGTTCCAAACCGGTGATGCTCTAATTATATTCTTCCTTCTGCATAGATTACCCTATCTACTTCGCTAAAGACAGACTTCCCTGCATCAATTATTCGAACACCCAAAGGTAATGTTCATACGGCAGTCAAGATAACCTTTCTCTTTGTTAATCCATCTTCTATTTTTTAAGAGTTTTATTTATTTATTTGAGAGAGAGGGGGGAACAATAGAGAGACAGTGAGAGTGGGGATGGGGGAAGGGGCAGAGGGAGAAGCAGACCCCCCACTGAGCAGGGAGCCCGATGCGGGGCTGGATCCCAGCACCCTGGGATCATGACCTGAGCCGAAGGCAGACGCTTGACCAACTGAGCCACCCGGGCACCCCTGGCCCATTTTCAAAATAATGAGTTTTTTCCCTAGCATCATGGGCCAACAGAGGTGGTTTTTGTTTGTTTTTATCTATTCTAGTGAAGTCATGAACACAAATGTATTTTTTGTGTTCAGTTCACTAAGCTATTATTTTTGATGCTTAAATTTTTATCTTTGACTAGTGGGGGCCTGGTCAGGTTAGCTCCTGTGTCCTTTTGGCTTGACTTCAGTAGCCCTTGATAGATATCTTTCTTCTGCTGTGACAAGCTTTTCCAGGTCCCCCTGGAAGACATTCTGTCTCCCAGATCCAGAGTCCGCCATTTCCCCAAGGAGCCCCAGTTGCATTTCATGCAAATGGTCCTCAGAGACCACAATGTCCTCCCTGGATGGGTTCATTAGTGGTTGGTCATTGTTTCCAGAACTTTTCAGCGCACAGAGCTAGAAAATATGTTTTTTAAAATAAAATGTGTAATGAGTTTGTAAGAATACTTCCAGTTAAACTTTAGGGGACATTTTACTTGATTCCGTCAATCTAAAATCTCAGAATAATAGCTCTAGCCCTGTAGTCCGTAATATGACCATTAAAAACCCTTTTTCTTTTTCCTTTCGTATCTTCCTTTTGTTCTTAGCATGTGTCTAACTAAGGGTGTACAGTCAAATTAACGTTTTGAAGTCACATGGAATAGTTTCTATCTTGTGATCGAGACATAAATCAATATATAGATAGCTATGTTTGTTTCATTTTGCTTTTGACTTTTAGGGGCTGATTTTTTGAAATATTTTAATTTGTCTTATAACGGTGTAAATGTTTTCATGTTTTCAAAATCAAATGTACAAACCAAAGTGTATTTGGAGAAGTCTAGCCTACTCCTCCTCCTCTGTCATGACCCTTTCCTCCTCTTATAAGGAATAATTTGAAAAAATTATGGTTTATCCTTTTGTTTAAAAATCAATGTAATAGGGGCACCTGGGTGGCTCAGTGGGTTAAAGCCTCTGCCCTCGGCTCAGGTCATGATCTCAGGGTCCTGGGATTGAGCCCCGCATCGGGGTCTCTGCTGAGCAGGGAGCCTGCTTCCCCTCTCTCTCTCTCTGCCTGCTTATCTTTCTACTTGTGATCTCTTTCTCTCTCTCTCTGTCAAATAAATAAATAAAATCTAAAAAAATCAATGTAACAATAGCATAATATTATACACATATACGTATTTTCATAACATATCTTCTTGGATATATGTAGCATGCTATCCACACTTTTCTCCACTTAGCTTTTGAGACCACTTTGTAATGTCAAAAATGTTTACATTAAATAGACCCACTTTGGGAATTTATTAAGAAAATATACAAGGACAAAAAAAGTGCAATGCATTTGGTTGTGCTTTTAAATAAACATACATAAATAAATGTGTTCCTCCTGATGCACTGATGTATAATTGAAAATGTCAGTCCACATCTCTGTCCAGCCTACAATAAATACTTGGTTCAAATCTCGGCAATCAGAAACCACAGGAAGAGACCTACTATTTTTCCATTCTTTTCCCTTTATTTATTTAGATATCTCTTTTTTAAAAAATAAAAGCTTAAATTTTGGAACAATTTCAGACTTATAGAAAAGTTGCAAAGATAGTACAGAGAGTTCTCACATACTCTTGACCCAGTTTTCCCTACTGTAAACATTGAAGATAACATGGTACATTTGTCAAAACCAGGAAACTGACACTGGTACAGGACTATTAACTAAGCTCAGACTTTATTCCGATTTCACTAGTTTTTCCACTAATGCCCTTTTCCTGTTCCAGAATCTGATCCAGGATATCACATTGCATTTAATATCTTTCCCCCTTAATTGACTTAAAAAAAATCTATCAATGCTGAAGAGTGTGCCCATTTTATAGGTGATAAGGGACAGAAACCAAATGGCTTACTAGCAGGGGGGTGATCACAGGATTTAAATCTAAATCTGGGTGGAATCTGCTTTTAGAAACCATAGTGTGGTTTAGGGGGAGAAAATGCAGACGCTGGTATGGGGCAGACGTGGGCGGGAGTCCTCGTTTGGGCTTATTTAGTAGGTAGGAGGTCTTGAATAATTTGGTGTCACCGGGCCTTCGTTTTTTCACCCGTAAAATGGGAAACTAAATAAAATACGCCTCACAGGGTAATGGAGAAGCATATAGATCATGTACGTGAGCCGTCTGGACCCTAAGAAGCGCTCAGCAAATGGCAATCACCGTTCTCATGGCGTCACTGTTGGCAGACCTAGACCCAGCTCTGGGGGCCAGCTGTCGGTCATCGGCTACCCAGACGGTCGATCTGTTACTAAACAGATGCGTCATGTTCGCCCACCGGTGACGGCGAGGCGGGGGTGGGGGGCTGGGGGGTGCAACGCCAGTGACAGCGACACGAAGCCGGGCGCGTGTTTGGAGGGCACGCGCGGCTCCATCAGTTGGTGGCTTCTGTGTGGAAGACGAGCCTCCTACCCACGCGCGTGGGCATCACCCTGCAGGTATTTTACCAGAAAACAAGCCTCTAGTAAATTAACATTTATGTATTTTTACGTCTGAAAGGACTGTTGACACTTTTTAAAGTGCTGGCAAGGTTTGTTTGTTTGTGTTTTGTTTTGTTTTGTTTGTTGCAGGAGAAAGAAGCTCCCATGTGACAAACTGCCACGGCCTTGATTTCTGGGGTCCGCGCACGTGTGCGCCGGTGCACGCGGTTCCCCTTCCGCGTGGGCTACGGGAGACTTCTGTGTCACTTTCCAAAATAGAACTCCAAAGTAGGTCGGCACAAGAGTGGTAAAATAGGTCAGTTGCCACAAATCTAAGCAGAAGAGGGGGGGTGGGGTTCAGCTGGAGAGAGATGTCACTCGGAGACCCTTGGTCTAAACCCCGTTCTCTTGAGACCGAAAGGACCATTCTTTTGAGGGCGGGAGAGTGGCGGGGATACTCTCTTGAACCATTGTTGACTGCCTGCATTTTCCTTCTCTAGGACGGCCACCTCCAGGGCGGAGATCACTGTTGCCCGGCTTGGGGACTTGGCTGGCAGATCTAAGCCTGACGTCATGAGGAGGCCCAACACGGGACTGGGGACAGTGTTCTGTGGGGGATGAATGAGTGGGGTAGTTTCCTGCCTCCCTCGAGAAGTGCACAAGAAGCTGGTTTTGAAGAGCAAAACCACACTACAGGCAAGGCTTCTGGTAGTCGCAGTTGGACATGAAGTCCTGTTGCAAATCACCTCCACCCCCCACCCCCAGGGCGCTTCTGGAAACGTGCCTAACAGGATTAGGCTGGAGCGATGGCCTTTATCCTACTTTAACTGCCCCCCCTCCAATGATACATCGCTTCCTCACCACCGTGGGTCATTTTTCCATATGGCACTCAAGACTGTCTGCGTCCTGCCCCCAGAGGGACAGCATTTTCCTGATGGTGCAGGATTCTGATTTCCCAATGCTAGATTTTGTAAGGTTTCTTGGCTCTCTACCAGGTAGAAGGGGTCTCTAATAGATTATAATTTAAAAAAAAAAAAAACAAAACAAAACATCGAATTTGATTTTGTGACCAAGGCTCTTCCATGTGACTTTCTGAGTTATTACCAACACACATTTCTGGTTTCACATTATTCTGACTCATGTTCTTATTTATTTTTTCCATTGTTGGCAATATCTCCGAGTAACCGCAATCTTCATCCATTGTCTGATTACCAGAACAAAACTCAGTCTGAGGTTGTTTGGAGTTTTAAGAGAGTTTGACTTTGTTTCTATTAAATTGAAAAAATAGTACCAGAAGTCACAGACTTGGTTAAAAATGGAAGATTTTAGAAAATAAAACATGTCCTAGTACAGATTGCTAGCACTGTGGAAATCAGTCCTAACTTGATTTGCAACAGTAATGGGCCTTAACAGGAATAATTACAGAGGTTATTGGGGGAATGGTTTGGGAGAGAAATGAAATATTGCCTACTTATCTTCTTGGCCCTCAGCAGTAAATGTGCTTACATGGAATCCCTATCCTTGAGCCCGGATTGGAAGGCTGTGTGGAGAGGAAAAGTCTTAAAGACCCAAGTGGGAATAGTCACACACGGGTCCATTTATCCACTGAATCAGAAATTGCTGTCCCTTCTTTTTGCCAGGTTCTGGGCTAGGCATGGGCGTATCAGATATAATAGGTCAAGGGGCCCAACTTCCAAGGGGCTCCCTACTGAGTAAGGCAGGCAGGCTCGCACAACAATCATTAGAGTACAAAGTGGTAAGTCCAATACCAGCACTGGAGGCAGAACTGTGCCAGCGAAGAGAAGTCTCCAGTTGGCCTGGAGTCGTAGAAGAAAGGATGCGGAGGAAACGGCATCACTCTGGGCTTTGAAAGGTGGATCAGAAAGGAGGAGAAGGGTATTCTGGTGTTAAGAGAAGCATGGAAAACCTCGGAGCGCTAGGCACTTTGCAAATGTCGAGTGGGCTCCTGTGGGTAAAGGACGGGGCTGAGAATTGAGGGTGGGAGAGAGATGAGGTTGGGAACACTGTGGTCCCTTCCAAGTGGCCTTGTGTATCCCATGAAGGAGAGTCCGTGTATCACTAACGGGCATGAGGATTCAGTGAAGGTTTGTCGGGTTTTCATTTTCAAAGTGCGTTTGCCATAGTGGTAGCTGGAATGAGAGCCACACAAGCTTCAGGGGCCCGTGACTGTCACCGAGGGGAGGCGCCATGGTGACCCAGTCCTAGGGCTGGAGCGGTGGGGGAGGAGGCAGACTCAGGAGCCCTTCCTGAAGCCTGGGACTTTATGAATTGCAAGAGTGCGGTGGAGGGAGAGAGAGGAAGGGGTCAGCAGGGAGGAAATGAGATGGGGGAGCTCTGGAGTCAGAAGCACCGAGCTTCCAGTCCCAGGCTGTATAACTCTGAAGTCTGTGACCAAGTCGCTCCTCAGACCCTCCATGTCCTCCTTCAAACGAAGGGGGAAATGTATGGGATTCGCAGGGTTGATGAGATCGCGGCGGCCTGGGGTGGAGCGGATAGATTCAGGCAGGGGCTGTCCATTACGGTTATTCGAAGCAGGCTCGGATCCACTCTCTGAACCACACCGGGGACAGGAGCATAGGGGCGGCTGTCTGTGTTCCTCCTCCAGCAGGGCACAGAGGGGGCTCTGGGGATGAGTGCTCAACTGCTTTTTATTTTCCTGCTCAGCCTAGGACAAAGCAAGCTGAGAGCTCCTTGGGGAATGTTGCCTAAGACTATGTGGGGAAAGGAACGCTGCGGGGGTTTCTACCGGGGAGATGGGAGGCGGGGGCCCCTTCCCACTGATAGGTGTTGGTAGGCTTACGGCAGCCAGGGCGCTGCGGGGCCGGGACGTGGTGGTGGTGACAAGGGTCAAATGTCTGGTCCCTGCTACAAAACCAAATGTCCATCACATCCTAGACCAGAGCTCGGCACGGGAGGAAGAACAAGGGACCCCAGGCCCTAGAAATTTGAGTTGGCTTTTCTGCCTGAGTCCTGTGAGGAGTAGTTAAGGGGAGAAAGGAAGTCTGCCTAAAAGTCTGTCCATCAGAGCAGCCGCGAAGCTGAGATAGAGGGAGCGGGCTGAGGTAAGGACGGTGAAGGAGGAAGGTTCGGGTGTCGCCGGCGGGGCTTCGCAGTGATGGGATGGAGGGCCGGACGCTCCCAGATCAGAGTGGCCCACCTCCCTGGAAGCCCCCAGAACTGTTCCTCACCCCCAAAGGAGAAAGCAATCAGGCCCCCAAGAGGAGTAAGAGCCTCAGCTGCAGAGAGAGACCCCACTGCCCATAAAGCCGAGGCAATAAAGCAGGCTCTCCTCCCCGTGGCCTCCTGCGGACCCTTCTGGGAGCTTCCAGCCACATTTTGTCTCCACAGTTTAAGAGAAATCAGGAAACTGGAGAGGATCCAAAGGAGAGCAAAAAACAGGATTAAAGAGAGCAAGAATAGGACCCAAGAGGCAAGTTAAAGAAATTGGGGTTGATTTGCTTAAAACAGTAAAGACGAAATGGGGACTGCACTCAAATACATAGAGAGGGGCCGGTGTCTGGTTATTTTCCAATTTCAAGAGCACAGAGGAAGACGCAAATGGCCCAATTTGCCACCAGAGAGATTAGGTAAAGAAGGAGTTTCAAAAACATACGGACGTCTTGGAATGCCCTTCCCTGGGGTTACTGTCAAGTAGGGCCCCTCCCTGGGAGGAAAGCTGCTGGAGACTAGGCCAGCAGATAGGGAGGGCCTGGCCTCCCTCCAGAGGTCCCACCCGTCCCAGCTCTCCTGGCTGCTCGGAGCCTGTGCCTCTTTTTGGAGCAGAAACCTGAGGAGGGAGTGGCTAGCCTTGCCGGGTGGGAGCATCTTTGCTTCTCCTGGTGGGTCCCTCCATCCAAGAGCGAGCATGGCCTTTAATCACATTTTTGCTTTGATGTGTTCAAGATACAGTCAACAGCAAATGCCTGTGGGTTCTTTGGCAGCTGGTAAAAAATGTATCACCGCGTCCGGAAGTGGCAGTTTAGATCAGATCACTGCGTGACTGGCTCCCTGGGGAGTGAGAAGACTCATGCAAAGCTCCACGCCCTAGACAGTTCTCCTTGGTGGCCACGGCTGGACTGGTAGGTAGACTGCCCAGGACCGTAAGTTCAGTCCCACGTTCAATCGTAGTCATAGGAGGAACTGAGTCCAGATGTAGAACCACACTTGTGTGCTGCCTCCCCCTCCTGCCCCCATACACGACACGAAAGACGGTAATCTGCAGATAGGATAGCGGTACAATTTGCTCGCAAACCGTGATGCTTGCGGCAGTGAATGGAGGGTACTGCTGATAATTATGCTGGCACATAGCTGAGGCCTGTGGCCATCTACCTCTAAGGTGTTTTTTTTTATTATTAATTTTTAAAGATTTTATTTGATTAATTTGAGAGAGAGAGAGAGAGAGAGAGTGAGCTGGGGAGGGGCAGGGGGAGAGGGAGGGGGAGAGAGAGAGAATCTCCGGCAGACTCTGTGCCCAGCATAGAGCCGACACGGGGCTTGATCCCACGACTCTGAGATCGTGCCCTGAGCCGAAACCAGGAGTCAGACGCTCAACCAACTGAGCCACCCGGGGGCCCACCTCCATCTGTAACTTATGGTCAAAGTTCACACAAGAAGGCAGGTGCCCTTGATATTAAAATCCTTGCAGACTTTCTGGTGGAAATGGAACGTTTGCTTTGTTAAGCGTGGATTCGTTATCTAATGCTGTGTAACAACTTACCCCCCAGATTAGTGGCTCAAAACAATAAATATTATCTCATGAAGTTTCTGTGGAAGCCTCGCTGGGTGGGTTGGCCGAGGGGTCTCTCAGATATTGCCCTGGGCTGCCAAACCTTGACTGGGTGGGAAGTTCTACTTCCAAAATGGCTCATTTCCATGGCTGGCGGCGGCTGGCCTCCCAGTCCCACCTCGCTTCTCCCCCGATGGGCTCCTGGAGTGTTCTCATGGCAGCTGATTTCCCTCAAAGTGGGTGACCTGAGTCACTCCTGCTATTCATGATTTAGTCTCAGAGCTCATGCACGGTGACTGGCCATATTTTATTCATTAGAACAAGCCTCCCAGCCCACACGAAAAGGGAAGGAGATTAAGCTTTATTTCTTGAATGAAGGAGGATCATCAAATATTTGGTTGTTATTGTGAGTTCATGTTTGTTTTTGAGATTCCCACTTTGTCTTTTTCTGAGTACTGCCTGTTTATTCAGCCTGCCCCAGTGACAGTGGGAAAAGACAGGCAAGTGCAGCCAGTGGGGGCTATCTCCGTGACTGGCATTCTGGCCATGGGGTGGCTCTGTGTTCCTCCTTGGTATTGTCAGTGTCACTTGGAATAATTAAAAATGGGCTCTCTTGAGTAATGAGTTCCCCGTCACAGTAGGTATACAAGGAGATATTAAATGGTCACTTGATAGGGTGCCACAGGTGAGTATAGATGGGGTTGAAGGGATCTGGTCTAAATGACCTTCCGTGTCCCTTCTGACCCAGAGTACCCACGAGCCCCTGATTCCCCCAAAGCATTCTTCTTTCTTGGGTGCTCTCGAAGTGAGATCTATGAAAAGAAAATGGACTCTGTTATCACAGACTGAGAAGGTCATGATTTCCAAGCCCCCCCAAGAGATGGAATTAAAAAGATTTCCAAGAATCTTCATCATGGGACGATTGTGTTTGTTTACTTTTGCAGTGAGCCTTGGGAACCGTGCTTGGATAGATAAGAGCTGTTTTCGGAGCCTGTGTCTGAAGCCCCATCGAGGATCGAGCTGCAGGGAGCGGCTACCTGTAAAATCCCAGCTTCGGGAAATCTGCCTCCATTTCTCATCGGCTTGTCCTCAAAGTGGCTTGAGCTAAATGTAAGCTGGGGTGAGCAGTAAGTGCTCTGCTCATGAATGCCCTGGCTGTTCAGCAAAAATAGCCCACAGGAAACGGTATCGCAAAGGTCAATTCTTCTGGAAAGGAAGGGAAAACAAGCCATCTATCTGAAATTTTAATGAGCAGATCCTGGCCTCTGACCCCACACCATGACCTAACAATCCAGCATTGAATGGCACGCCGGCTTCCATTTCCTGTGAGTGAAGAGGCAGAGCTCCTGTCCAAAGGCCAACCATCTGCCGGATGGAAGATTCTCTCTGCCTAGCCGGCTGTTACGGTTGAGCATGAAGTCTTTATGGATGGAGCGGCAGTCCAGACTCTTGGCTGCACAGAGATGGGGAATTAAATGGTTGAGACACCAGGGCTGTGGCTAGGACTTTCTTTCCTGTTTTACTTTTTCCC
>CM052812.1:69221086-69239857 GCA_028533885.1 Nasua narica | reverse complement strand
GGGGAGTGGGTGGGAGATAGGAAAGCCACTCTCCTGGACGCAGCAAAAGACTGTAAGGGGAGTTTCCTCAAATACTGGCCAACTGGCCCGTGGAACACGGGCTGTGTCAGGAATTGGTGAGAAGTCACAGGACAGAATTCCATCTTTGGTGGGTGGTGGCAATTATCCTTAATACAGCCCGCTCCTTCAGTGAGGGTAGCTGCCTCGCTGTCGATCCCTGTGGTCTTGGAGACAGCGACAAGTCCTGTTATCAAAACTGACCTCAGGGCTCTGCGACAGGAAGGGCGGAGGCCGCCAAGAACTAAGACTCAATTCAAGGCAAGGTCCTCCATTGACTTCGCTCTGGTTTCCCAGACACCTGGCGGTCCCCTGACTGCTGTCTCCAGCCACAGGCGGGAAAGGGCGCCTGGAAACCTGTATTTCCAACAGACACACTCAGAGGCTTCTCATGACCGAGAAAGTTGGGGAAACGACGCAGTACACCCTCTTCTGGGTCCCATGGCATAGGGAAAGAAACGGGAGCCAACCTAGCAACGTAAACCCCAAAGCAGCACATCAGACACGTAATGCCCAGACGTCGTCGCGTGCCTGCGAGTCCAGGATTCGTTCCCAGGTCCGATGTGTCGGTGTGGCGGCGGAGGGCACAGGCCCGGGGACGCCCGCGCGGGCGCTGGACCGCCTCTCAGACCTGCTCCCCGCGGTGCGCGGGTTCCAGGCGAGCCGGGAGCGAGCAGCCGAGTCATCATTTCCAGCCTCAGCCTGGAAAGCTGGACCGTGCCGCCGCGTGTGCTCTTGGCAGCGGGGCGCCCGGGGCCCCGCGGCCACATCATCCCGGGGCGGGGATGTGTGCGCTCCGGACGCCCGCGCCGCCACCGAGCCACGTCTGTGCCGCCGGGGTGCGCGGCCCGCGAGGCGCCCGGCACCGAGCCGCCCCGCACAGCCCCCCTCCACCCCCGGGAGTGGGCGAGCGCCGGCTCTGGGCGGGACCCTGGCGGGGCCCCCGAGCGGTCTCTAGGACCCGCGGGACGCCGCCGGCGGGCGGGGGTGCGGGGGAGACGATAATTTGTTCCGTGGTAATGAGAACGGTGACTGTTGGCCGTGGATCCATTTCACAGGCCTGCCTTCTCTCACTAACGATCTTCCTCGTCCCCGGGCCAACTCGGACAGTTTGCTCATTTACTGCAACGGTCAAGGCTGGCTCGTGCCAGAGCCGCGCGCGCGCGCACACACGCACACACCGGGGGAAAACTTTTTCAAAAAAATGAAAGCCTAGACTCGCTCCTCGGCGGCGCGGGCGCTGCGCGAGGGCTCCGGGGCTGACTCCCTGCGGCAGGAAATCCCTCGGGTCGCGCCGCCCGGCCCCCGCTCGGCGCCCGCGTGGGATGGTGCAGCGCTCGCCGCCCGGCCCCGAGAGCTGCTGCACCGAAGGCCGGCGACCATGGCAGCGCGCCCGCCGCCCGCGCCCCCCGCCCGCGCCCTCCTGCTCGCCCTAGCCGGGGCTCTGCTGTCGCCCCCCGCGGCCCGAGGTAAGTCGCCGAGCCCCGGCAGCTCCCCCGCCGGGCCCCGGCCCTCCGCTCCCGCCCGCCGCCCGGGGCCGTCCGCGGGCTGGGGATCGTCCTCCCGGGCTACCTCGCGCCGCACTGGGTAGTGAGGGGGCGCGGCGGGACGGCGCGCGGGGGCGCATCTAGGGGAGCCCCTCCTCCCTAAGGTGCTAATTCCCGGGGTGGGGGGCGCGGGGGAGGGAACACTTGGCTTGGGGCCCGCAAGACGCCGGCGCGTAGCCGGGACCGCACAGCCTCGGGGACTGTCCCGGCGCTCCTCCCCTTTCGGGTGTCCTTTGCCAAGGTGCCCAAGTCTTGACAGTTACACGTGTGCGTCGGGCCGTCTTCCTGACACCCTCCCTTAGCGAATCCATTCCCCACTTCCCAAGTTCTGAGTCAGCCCTCCCTGAAGTTTCCTTTCCACCCCGCCTCCGCCACGGATACACTTGGAGGAGGCCCCGCAACCACACAGGTGAACCATCCGCTTCTCCGCAGGTGCGCCTGCTGCCTTCCACAGCGGTCTCCATTTTAAGAAAAATCTGACTCTTCACCTACTTCTTTAGTTTTTCTTTCCCACTTTTTTTTTTTTTTTTTTAATTCCGGATCGTTCCCTCGTTGTCTGTGGCGGCCAAACTTGAGCAGAATTTTTCCGCCTCCCGCCACTTCGTCGGTTTCTCGGCCATAAATAATCCTTAAATCAACCTGTGTAAAGCGACAATTCGTTTCGAAGTTAAACTAAAATGTAGGTATTATAGCTGTTTTATGGATTTTGATTTCCTCGAGTCGTATCCCCTTAAAATTGGGCACCTGTGGAGCCTATGTTTTTTGCATAATGAGGACTCACCCAGCAGGTGCCTTTTTAAAAATTCAGAAGCTTCTCCTGGACGCCGTCAACGTGGTCTTTCTGCCGCTAGAGGCGCTGTCGGCCTTCCAATGAATGGCTTGCCTTGGCCTCCAACTCTAAATTTCTATGGTTCTCTGTAACAGGCATTTATTTTTCGACAACTGGCCTCAATCATGAGCCATTACCACTTTATGGTACGTTTTATTTTGCAATTGCCACTGCTACCCTCTATCCCCACCACGTCTACTGTAATGTGGCCAGAACCCAGCAATCCACATAGCAATGAAGACCAATTGGGGAATTAATGACTAAATAAAAGGATTGCACAAAGCAATGAAAAACAATGGGGAAGCCAAGAAAGAATACTGCTGACTGTTGAAAGAGCTGTATGACCTGCAAATGAAAATAATAGTAGTCAAAAGTGGTTTTGAAAGACTTTTGTGCAAACTGGTCTTTTTGAATGTTTATTGAGAAGGAACTTTTTAAAACTCAAACAATCTCAAAGTGTGCCTGGGGTGGTCCTTAACTTGGTATTCGCTGTATACACATAGAATTCCACTGAGCATCCAGAATATTAATTCTTTGTTTTAGAAGAAAACGTTTCCTAAATCAAGCTAATGGAAATTATTCTCGGAGTAGGGGACTTTGGTGGAGATTTTCCTCGGGGTAGATCTGACTCCAATAGAAAACGAGTTAGACCTCAACATTTTGGATGGGGGACAGGTTGTGATATTCCAGCGTTCACTGCTTGTTTATCTTTGGATTCTCAGTATCAGTTCTTAAATCAATCAGTGCCCCAAATCATAGCATTGGGGTTGCTTAAAAATCCAAGCATATAATAAAACGTGTCTTTGTGTTGGCAAGAGAAAAGGAGGAATTACTGCTTGTTGAAGGCAGAGTGTCTCTTGGGGTTTGTCTCCCTGCGTGTTACCCCCACGACCCAGAACAGTTGCCTACTTGGTACCCAACAGGTCCCAAACAACCTGGACCTGGGTTGGACCCCTCTAACCCCTCTACTCTGAAGTCTATTCCTCCTCTAGTCTTCCCAGCTCAGTATATCACCCTCAGCCTCTCCAGATGTCTCATGCTGACACATAGAAAGTCATCCCTTTCTAAAAGCCACCAACCTCCAAGATGTATTCCCATCTGCCCTCTTGCCACCATTTCGAAGTATGCCTTCCCCAACCCAGCCCTCCTTTTTTATTTTTTTCTCTCTTCTGCAGAAGCCTCACATCCCTGCTAGAGTAGCCTCCTAACGGGTCTGCTGGCTCTCCTTCCTGCCCCTACACAGTGTATTCTTCCCAATACTACAGCCAAAGTCATCATTTTCAATCATGAGTTGGATCATGCTGGTTTCCTGTTTAAACTCTCCAGTGGCTTTCTACAGCTCTTAGGAAAGAAAATTCAAACCTCTGGATAACCTAATCCCTGTTTTCTTCTATGATCTCCTTTCTTACCATTCCCCCACTGCTCACTCTCCTCCAGCCACACTGGCATCTCTTCTTTCCAACTTTCCAGCATAGTGTTGCCATAATTTTTAAAAAACAAAATTCAATGTTTGCACTATAAAGACTTTGCAAATATTGTTCACAGTCGAGCCAAAAAGTGTTCTATGACTCCATTTCATACCTCTTGTGACTTTTTGTTTTTCCTAGAGTTAATAATTGCTTTTTTTAAAAAAAAAAGCCCTTTTTACTTTATTTCCTGTGTACCAATCTCTACCTTCCAGACTTTCTGGGAGAACTATTAAATTCCTTTCAACATGATCAAACACATCAGGTAATCTATCCATTATTTGTTTTTATTTAATGTTCTCTCTCCTGGAGCCCTCTATTCTTTTGTTCCAATATAAACTAGTTACTTTTTAGGATACAGTACAGCTGTTGTCTCAAGACTACTCTTATTACTAAGATACTTGCAATTCGTTTAGTATCCTTCCTCTCTGGGATCACCTGTTTTCTGAGCACCATAACTTTCTCTTTCTCACTTTAATTCCTTATTTTTGTGGAGCACATCTTCTAGTAACTTCCTGAAGAAGGGTGCATGGAAGGTAAAACCACTTGATAACTTGCTAGGAATATTCAGCAGCAAATAACAGAAAATCAGGCTGCAGAATTTTTTTCTTTACCTTTTTATGACCTGCACTTGTGAAGTAAGCAGTGTAGTAGCTGGTGTAGTGAGTCCATGAGCTATCAGGGACCCAAGCTTTTACTTTTGTTTGTAACTGGCATCTTTACATGTTGACTTTTGCCTTTATGTTTCTGCCCCCGGTCTCATGATAGATGCTCTACCTTTTAGCATTATACCTGAATTCTAGGCAGTAATGGGGCAGACGAAGTGAAGAACAGCCAAATTTCTTTTAGCAGGAAAATAAGAATACTTCCAGAAACCTCTAGCAGATTTTCTCTTAGTCAGCCTGTGACACAGGGCCACTGCTAACTGCATAGGCAAATAGAAAAGTACATATTTTTAGCTGGGCACATTGGTATTTTAAGCAAAGCGGATTCTGTAAGAAAGGTCAGAATGTGTGCCTGCCATACCCTTGACTGCTAGCTTGCTTAGGTATAAAATTCCAAGGTGGAAGTCCTATTTCCTCAGTGTTTTATAAGATATTTCCTCACTGTCTGTGTGCCCACTGCTTCTTGAAAACTTGATAGCATTCTGTCGGGCCTTTAAATGTAGATTATCGTTCCCCCCGTGGAAGCTAGTATCATATTTTTATCTCTAGTAGTTTTACATTTCATGGTGATTTACTTTAAGTTCTTATCAGTTATCATGCTGGGAACTCTATGGCCCTTTGACTTTGAAAATTCGTGCTATGAAATTCTAGTCCATTTTCTTGTACTATTTCTTCAATTATTTCTTCCTTGCTGTTTTTTTGTCATGCTTCTATGAAACTGCTATCAGCTGGATTTCTATTCCAATCTCCTGGAAAAATTCTCTAACTTGCTCATTTATTTTTCATCTCTGTATTTTTGTTCTACATTCGGGGAGACTTTAGTTTCATTTTCCAACCTTGCTATTGAGTTATTTATTTCTACCAGATAATCAATTTCTAGATGTTTTTTGTTCTATGACTGTTCCCTTTCTTTTCTTTTCTTTTTTTTTTTGGTAGTGTTCTTTTTTAATTTTTTGTGTAAAACTGTAAGATTTCAATGAACTCTTGGGAGTGTATTAATTTTTATTTTTTGAACATTTTTTGTTCACTTCATTCTCATCATTAGCCCTGAGATTCTTCCCCACCCCTGTTTATTATAATCTCTAAGTTTCTTCAGATATCTGAATTTTGGTTGTTTATGTTTAATAATGAGACACTAAGAGGCAGGTTGAAAGGGTTGTGTGCTTCCAAAGCACCACTCTGTAGCGGGGACCTTCATAATCACTGACTGTATCCTCTTTCTTAGGCTGATCCATTTTCCCAGAGGAGAACCACGCATCCTCTTGCTGAGGAGATTGAAGCCTAACTAGATAGTCTGTAGGCTGAGCAAAGGGGAAAAGGGTGATAGTGGATGTCTCAGTCTGAAGTGTGCTTTGCTTTTTGTTTTATTTTGTTTTAATTCATCCTTTTGTTTTCAGTTGGGCACCTTGCTTCCCCTCCTTTCCTCAGCTATGCCTGAGGTCCTTGAGCACAGAAGTTCTCTTCTTCAGTGTCTCCAGAAAATACATCTCCTCATCTGTCAGAGAGGAAAGGGCCATCCCCTCACCATGGTGGCTTTGCAAGGGATCTAGGGCTCCTAACTTCTTGGGTGATATTTCAGCCCAGCCTGTATTGGCCGTCAGAGGTGCTTGTGCCTTCCATTTCCAGGCATTTTCATGTTCTGCTCATCTGTCTCCCCTTCTCAATGGCTTCCCTCCTCTCTGCCAGCAGAGTTCTGGCCCTTTCTTCTCCACTAAGTGAGGAACCACTCATCTATCCTCCTTCATCTTGGAAAGCTTTGTTGTTCTCTCTTACCTGTTATCTTCTCTCCAGTGCACTGTTTTTAAAATTATTGTTATTATTCCTTATTGTGGGGTTTCAGGAGGGAGTGTGGGTAAAGGCCTGTGGGTCTGCTACGTCCGTTCAGAAGTCCATCCTGCTGCTCTTACCGCTCCCTGTGTAGAGACATGCTTTCTTTCTCTTAATTATCATTTGGCTCTTTCTGTTCCTTCCTTGTGGAAACAAAAATTACATCCATTTTTAAATGTTTTAAAACTTTCTTTTAAAATCTATAAATGCTGAAAGTCAATATATACCTAATTAGATAGATGTTGCAGCTGTGGAAACTGTGAAGATTTTTTTTTTTTTAAAGCAATGCAACTGTATCACGTAAAGATGCTAAACATCTTTCTTCCTGGTGTAGATGATGCCTTAATGAACTCATTACGATTGCAAAAAAAAAAAAAAATTTTTTTTTTGTTTTGTGTTCCAAGAGCCTTTTTAAGCTGAACTGTTCCTGCGGTATCTATGATTTATAAAGACAGGTGTGAGAAACATTTTCAGATGTTTCTTGTATACCAAATGGCCAGCTCCGTAGCCCTTTGGCTGTGTACCCACTGGGAGCTGTATTAAACAGCTCTGCGGTATGTACAATTCTTTAATTATCAGCTCCCTGGGATTGAGAAAGTGAAGCTGATATGATCTAGATGGAGTGTTTCAAGAAATAGTTTCTATGCATTTCAAATAGCTATTTCTTTATGTGTATGTTTAGAATTTTATTAAACCTAAAGCGTTTATACCAGCACATAGTTACTTAAAAAGACATTTACTCCGTGCATTGGTGCCGGGGGCAGTCCTAAGCTCTGTGCACCTACTGTCTCATACCGTCCTCATGCGAAAGTCTTGCAGCGGGTCCTGCTATTACCCTCGCTCTACAGAGGAGGAAACCACGGTGGCGGATGGTGAGGATCCGCTAAGTTGCCGACGTAGGGCAGTCTCATGATGGAGACTAGGTCTTAACCTAGCCCTGGGGAACATTTCGTCGTCTATGTACTCTGCACTGTGTGCCATAACTTCTAACATCTGGAGCAACAAGATGATAATTGAGCTTAGTATGAAGCAGGATGGCCACGCAGTTAAATACACTTTGTTCATTGAAATGTGCGCATTGAATGTCGTGCTGTCTGACAGGCTGCCATTTTAGTCTTCATGCTTCCTACAGCTCATTTTTCTTTCTGCATCCTTGTGTGTTAGTGCCCAATATACCTTGCCTCCAACTGATAGATGGGATGGATAACCTGAATAATACCACATCATATTGACTCTTTTTTTTATCTTTTAAGCTTTTACGTCCTCCCAAGGCGACATTAAGAGCCCAGCTTCTATACAAGTGCTTAAAAAATTGGGCAGTCTCATCTGCTACATATCTCTAATCAAATTCAATATTTTTTGTATTTAAATGTTACGTGAACAGTACCCTACTCTATACAATCACCTTCTGCAACTTGCTGTTTTTAAATCAATATTTTTAAAGACTTACATATGCTTTCTTCATTCCTGTTAATTGAATGAGCCATAAATTGTGCATTCCTATTGATAAATACCTGTTTTCCCCAGCTTCCTGATACTGCATATATTTTTTTCCTTATATAGGCGTGAGTTCTAGGGAATCTATTACAAATGAATTGCACAGTATTTGCAATTTTCCACTTTTCATGTGTTTTGCTCCATTGCTTTCTATATTGGTTGTACCAATTGACATGCCTACTTGTTAGAAGGTTCTCGTGACCTGTGTTTTTGCAATACTTGGCGATTTCAGACTTTTAAATGTTGCCAAGCTGGATGTGAACTATTTCATTATTTTAATTGTCAATTTCCTGATTACTAGAGACTCTGACTCTTTTTATGTGTCCATATTCTTTTCTGTGTTTCTTCTTTGAGTAATTTAGTCTTATCATTTGCTCATTTTTCTAGGTTTGGTTGAATATTTTTCTCTTAATTAAGCTCCAAGAGAGATTTAAAAATCATTTCTTCTAGGGGCGCCTGGGTGGCTCATTTGGTTAAGTGCCAGACTCTTGATTTCAGCTCAGGTCTCAATCTCAGGGTTGGGAGTTCAAGCCCCACATTGGGTTCTATGCTGGGTGTGGAGCCCACTTAAAAAATAATTATTATTTATTTTAAATTTTAACTTTTGGTGTTCACTTTTAGTATAACTGGACTTTATTTTTTATTTATTGTATGAAGTCAGCATCTATTTTTTTCACATATAGATAGGATAACTAATCATCCCGGTTAAAATTTGTTGACTCCTTTCTCCCTTCTGATAAATACCAAGTATGGACAGATAGGCTTCTGGGTTCCTTGCTCTGATGGACATTTATTTATCCTATCTCCAGCATCCTCCTGTGTTCAAGTTTCTTTAAACTTTGTAATTAGCCCTAAGAGTTTAGACTGGTTGGCATATAATGGTCTAGAAGGTACACACTGATGTTAGCTTGTGAGTGTCTACATATCAGTTCTGCCACCCAGTTAACTGACGCGTGACCTTGGGAAGGTGGTCAATATCCTATGTTGTTGAGAATTTCCCAGTTTTAGCACTGAGAATCCCATGTTGCAGGAAACCCTTGGTACTGGGCAAACCATGAAGATTACTCACCCTCAACCTCTCACAAATTATGCAAGTTTTTTTCCCCAGTTTCTCCTTCCTTGAAATGGTGATAATAAAAGTATCTGCCCCCACAGGGGTGCAGGGAGGACTAAATGAGCTAATACATGGAAAGTGCCTTGGACAGCTCCTGCTAAATGCTCAAAGAACATTAACTTCCCCTCTTCCTCGCCCTACTCTTCTTTAAAGTTCTCTGGACTATTCTTGAAACATTACTATTTCATATGAACTTTAGAATAATCTTGGTAATTCCTGCAACATACCCTATGTGGACTTACAGATTAATTTGAGGGAAATTACGACATCAATGCTCTGCTTCATGAATATGGTCACATTTTTTTTTTAAGATTTTATTTATTTATTTGTCAGGGAGAGAGGGGGAGAGAGAGAGAGAGAAAGAGAGAGAGCACATGAGCACAAGCAGGGAGAGCAGCAGGCAGAGGAAGAAGCAGGCTCCTACCTTAGTAGGACTTGATCCTGGGACCCCAGGATCATGACCTGAGCCGAAGGCAGACGGCTTAACCTACTGAGTCACCCAGGCCTCCCTGGTAACTTCTTTATTCATATGTTTTTTTAATGTTATTCAGTAAATTTTAAATAATTTTCTCTTTAAAGCTCTTGTACATCTCTGTAAGATATATTTTGAGGTACCCTGGGTACCTAATAGATTTGTTATTCTGAATGTTGTCACTGTTTTTATTTTTAGGCTTTCACTTTTTAGTATGGAAAATTTAAAACACATACAGAAGTACACAGACTGGTGTAATGAACACACGTCTGTTTCTCAGCTTCTGCGAATATGAGCTTATGGCTATTCTTGTTTTATTTGTGGATTTATGTCTTTTTTTAGGAAGTTGTCATAGATGTTTTCCATTCAGCATAATTGAATGTTACTGATTTTTGTGTTTTGCTTTTGAATTCAGTGACTTTGCTTGATTTTATTCTTATAGTTTGTAAATTGATTTCATAGAAATTCTAAAAGAATTACCATCAGAAAATAATGGTAAACTTTGTTTTTTCTTTACAGTTCTTATGCATTCTATCGCTTTTATTTTTCTTCTTTTATTGACTAGTACCTCCATTACAATGATAAACAAAAATAGTGACTCCAAGTGTCCCTGGGATTTTTTCTCAACTTCGGTGAGAATAACTACCTTTTCACAATTATGATGTTTATTGTAAAATTTGGTTAGATATGTTTTATCATGTTAAGAACATTTCCTTATACTGCTGGTTTGCTAAAATAGTTTCCTTTTAACATATATAAATGGTTGTTTAATTTTTTTAAGCTTTTCCTAAACATTTTTGGATAGATCACTTGTTCATGTGTTGTTAATTTCCCCCTCTTTCTTCTGTTATTAGTGTAATGCATTGCATTAATAGATTTAATATTGTTAAACCATCCTTGAATGGTTAGAGTAAATCCTCTGTGATTTGGATGCATTTTTAAAATATGTTGAATTTCATTTATTAATATTTTATTTATACTTCAGCCACTCTAGGGCAGTGTTCATGACCAAATTTAGTCTCTAATTTTCCTTTCTCTAAATGTCTGTTTAATTTTCATTTCAAAGCTCTACTGTTAGCCTCAGAAAGGGAGCTAGGGTGCTGCTGCTTTTTTGATTCCTAGGACAGCTTAGGCATAGAAGGTGATTTTTTTCCTTAATAGTTGTTGGCACTTCATACCAGAGTGTGGTGCTTTTTCCATGAGAAATTTGACAGGTGACATAATCTCCTCAATGGTTGTAGTGCTATTCATATTTTCTCTGTCTTCAATAATTTTGTTGTATTTTTCTTTTGTAGATCTCTTTTATTTTGTTTTCCAGTTCATGAAATCCTCATCCTTTTCTTCTACTTTCTTGGAGTTTATACTGTTCTGTTTCTTACTTCTGTTGAAAACTTAGCTCTTCCACTTTCAGTTATCCTCTTCTGTTATAGTCACAAAGGGTGAAAGCTCCCCCTCTGATTACTGCTTTCACTAGTGCATACATTTTGCTTCCAGTTTTGTGTTATTATCCCATCCAAAATAATCCGTAGTTTGTATTATGGGTTTTTTCTTGTTTCTGGTTTTTTTTTAAGATTTTATTTATTTATTTGAGAGTGAGAGCTCATGTGAGCATGAGTGGGGGTGAAGGGAGAAGCAGAGGAAGCAGAGGGAGAAGGAGACTCCCTGCTGACCGGGGAAGCTGATGTGGTGGGGCTAGATCCCAGGACCCTGGTATCATGACCTGAGTCGAAGGCAGATGCTTAACCATCTGAACTATCCAGTTGCCCCTCTGTCTGTTTTTTATTACTAAGTTATTTAAACACATGTTTTGATTGGTCTGTGTGTATTTTACTTTCCAAATGCTTGAAGAAGGGTAGTTTCTTTGTTATTGATATCTGGTTTTATTACACTTGTGTCAGAAAAAGTCATCTGTGTCCTATTTACTGTGATCCATTTGAAGTTTTCTTTATGAGCTCATGCATGGTTAATTTTTGTAAAAATTACATATGTGTTTGAAAATAATGTATTGGGTGTAGGGTTCTAGATATGTCAATTAGGTTAAGCTTGTTAGCTGATGTCACATCATATTATGACAAATAGTTTTTATTCAGTATTTCTCTTTCTAAGAGAGGTTTTAAGAATCTAATGGAATGATGGGTTTTCCATTTCTCCTTGTAATTCTGTCAATTTTTGCATTATACATTTTGAGATTATTTGCTTGTGCCCATTCAACTGTGTACAGCCTCAGATTCGTCTAAGACAAATTGCTATATACTACATTATATGCTACAAAATTACTATATCTGTTTTCTTTTGGCTAAAGTTTTTCTGGCATATTTTTCCTATCTCTTTACTTTAAAAATTTCCATGTTATATTTTACGAGTGTCCATCATAGAGAAAATATGCCTAGGTTTTTAAAACTGTAATTGCTGCCTATTAGCCAACTAGTTTTACCCATTTACATTTATTGTGACTTTTGAAAATTTTGAATTCTATTTATTATTGCTATAAAAATTGCTATTTTTAGATACTTTTCCTTTTCTGTTTCCTGTTATATTACTGAAGGATTATTTACACCTACTTCTGTCCAGTTCTATTAATTTGGAGGTTATATATTCCATTCCCACAATTTTAGTAGTATTGCTAAATTTTTAACATTTGCACCTCAGGCACCAAAGTATAAAGGTGGTCAGTAACTCCGGCCTCCTCTCAAATTGTGCTACAGGCTAAGAATGCATAATGCCTTTCATCTCTTCTCCCACTGACTATTGTTATCTAGCGTTTTATTTTGTCCGCTTGAAACACATTATCAAAAAATGTCATAGGGTGGTGATAGGATTTTTTTTTAAGATTTTATTTATTCATTTGACAGAGAAAGAGAGAGAGGAAAAGAGGCAGGCAGAGGGTGAAGCAGACCCCCTGGTGAGCAGGGAGCTGGATGTGGGACTCAATCCCAGAACCCTGGGGTTGTGACCTGACCCAAAGGCAGATGCTTAACCCACTGAGCCACCCAGGAGCCCCTGTTTTTGTTTTTTATAGTCTTGGATTCTTTGGATGTGTCCAGTATAACAGTTCGTTTCTTCCATCATGGCTTCTTGCAAACCACTTCTGCCTCCTGGATTTCGTCGGCTTCTTATCAAAGTAGTCTTTCATTGAAGATCTGTAAGTAGCAAATCTGTGAGTAGCAGATCTCTGCATTTGCCTGAAAAATGTCTGTTTTCTCTTTTCCATGAACGTTAGGTTACCTGTGTATAAAATTCCAGGTTGATGGTTATTTTCTCCTAGTAGATATTACATACTGAATCCTGGTCTCTACTATTACTGTTGAGGCGCCTTTAGTTTAACAATGATTGCTTTGCACTAAACCTGCCTTTATCTCTGGTTGCTCTTGAGATTGTTCTTTGTTTGTTTTGTGGTTCTGAAGTCTTTATCATGTTTTTTGATATGGATTTATTTTTAATTTGTGTATTTAGTGATGTCATTAAACTGACAGTTCCTAGGCTGCAGACCTGTGTCTGCTGGGTCTCTATGGCATTGATGGCATTGGCAGAGTTTGAAACCACTGGTTATGAATTCTTTTTTTAGTTTACGGGTCCTGGTAATTTCCTTTCCTTTCTTTCTAGTTTAGTTATGGATCTACTCTGAAACCCTCACATTTTATTTAACACTTTCATGTGTTTGTCTTGGGAAAGTTTTCTATCTGAATCAGTTCAGTCCGCCATGTTTTCAGAGCGGGGAGTCCCCGGCACTGGGTTATCTTAGTCAACAAATTTATTTGCCTACAGCAATCTCAGATTTGTGCCAGGAACTGGGGATATGATGGGAAGAAAAACAGACACAGCTGCTCACCTCCTGGCACGTAGAGTGAGTAGACCCTACAGATGTACAGAAGATGAGTTGAACCCACCTGGCACCCTGGGTCTCAGCTTCCGATACGCCACAGCTTGGTCAGAAAAGCGAGTCAGCTGCTTTCCTGCTGGCACGTTAGTCTTTGCCTTGGCAGCTGCAGGGGTGAGATGTGCTAACGATGGGGCCAAGCCGAGCTTTGGGGGTGAAGCCGTCAGCTGTTCCCATCTTCCTCTGGCTGAGGCAGAATGTGAACAGCTGGGAAACAAGGCCGGAATATGCTCCCAGAAGCCGCTTTTCTACTAGCAGAGGTGTCAACAGAATTCCATTCTTGTGAGCCTTCCAGGACGTATATTGAATTTGTTCCATACTTTCAAGTTCTCATATAGAGAGAGGACTGTATAATGGGGCAAGCCGGTGATTGAAACACTCATCTGTGTATCTTTGTAACTCTTGGAATGAGTAACACGATCCCGTACAGAATGATTTCTCTACTGAATTACCTCAAAATATCAGAAGCCTGATTTGTCACTGAAATTTGGATTTGGTGTACTCAATGCATGAAGTTTTACTTACAGTTTCTTAGTGGGGAAAGTCTGTTCCTTAGAGGACAGTTTACTCAGCTGGAGTAGGTGGTCCCCCGGAAGCTTCCTGTCCCACTTCCGTGTGGTTCAGGGTCTCTCCTCTTTCTTCGTATCTCTGATCACCCTGAGAAAGTACTTTTCAACCTTCTCTCTGACTCAGCACAGCCGAGGGCCATGGTGTTGGTGACAGAGGCTCAGTAGGAAAGTGATTGCAAAGGAGTGGCAGAAGGAACTAGATAGGACAGAGTTTGAAAAACCAAGTCAAGACAACTCTTTTAAAGCACGAACAAATTGCTAATAGAGGCTTCTGCTCCTCTTATGGGCATATGTGACATCACATAAGGAGAGTTCTTTAACTTCTCTCTCCTGATGTCACTTCCACGTGGAGTTAGTGAGTTGAGGGTGCTGTGTATTCTCGTGCTACAGTGATGACCTTGAGGGGCGCCAGGGTCATGCCAGAACTCGGACTTGGACTGAGAAGGCCTGGCTTGGACTCTTTACAGCTGTGTGGCCTGAGGAAACTGCTGAGTCTTTCTGAACCTCGGTTTCCTTATTTGCCAAAGAAGAATAAGGATACAGGGGCGCCTGGATGACTCAGTCAAGTGTCCAACTCTTGATCCCGACTCAGGTCTTGAGCTCAGGATTGTGAGTTCACGTCCTGTGTTGGGCAGCTCCGTGCTGGGCGTGGAACCTACTTAAAAATTTTTTTTATTAAAAAAAAAGAGAAGAAATATACAGCCTAGCTCACTGGGTTGATGTGAGCACTGCAGTAGGGGCACGTTCGCAGAGTGTTCTGTAATTTGAGTTCTTCCTTCTAGTTGGGGGGCACATGGTAGGTACCACTGTCGGTTCAAGGGTATAGGTTTGGGTTCATGCCTTGCGAGGCCCAAAGTTCTCAGCTTCCAGGAGCTGCCGTCCCCCTGCTGCTGGAAGATGGGTATGCAGGTTAATCCCAGAGGTTAGCACAGGGTTTGGGAAAGCAGGATGGCTCTGTTTCTCTCCTCCAGCCTTCAATCTCATGTTTCAGTCTTCCTTTTTCTTGGTCTCAGGCTGGAACATCTCTTTGTAAAACAGGACCGTTTGAGATTATCCTAATAATGTCAGGTATATTTGGTTATAGCAAACAAAATGCTTATTAGTTTCCTTCTCCACTTATGGGACAAACTCAGCATAGGGCTGGAGAGAGAGCATGATGATGGCAGAGACTCAGGGCAGGGGTGTGGTTTTCCCAGCCTTCACCTTCCCCAGGCTTGTTGAGAAAGGGGTTTGGGAGGAAGATTGAGAGTAGAATTACAAGGAAAATAAAATGTAAAATGCAAAGTGCGTATCAAGGTGCTGGGTAGGTGTTTATAGGATTTCAGTAGAAATAGGAATCTTTTACGTTTTGTGGGTGGAACATATATATAAGCTCTTTTGTGCTAATTACCAATTAGCGTATGGGATTTCTGTAGTATAGCCATTTAAAGGCTCTGAATCCTTGTGTTTCTAGTCAGTGAAATTTGGAACATTCCAGACTCTGACAAAAATGTTCCACTCTAAGACTGAATGTGGATGTTATTTTTACCAATTTGTAGAAAAAAAGATAAGTAAATGGAAAGATATTTTTTCCCTCACTGCCAAGATTGTTTATCTCCCAAATCTTAAGCTATTGATTCTGGCTACCTTTTCCCTTGAGTTGCAAAGAAGCAAATAAATTTTCAAAAAATAACCATCCAGTCTTAGTTCAACACATTACGAGACCATACACGGCTCCTAGTTTTTATAGTCTTACCTGCATGTCTGGATAACAGTCATATTTCCTGAGGGTCCTTACTCTTACTTTGAGGAGAGAATGAAGGAATTCCATAAAGGGGAATGTTTGCTTTTGAAAACATGTGCCAGTGTTGATCCAAGAGCCTCTGTGCATCCTCAGTGCATGAGTCTGGGTAGGAGATACTATCGCTGCTCTCTTTTCCTGATACAGAAGCCAAAGTTAGGAAGTTCAATGTCTACAAGGTTACACAAGCAAGCAGGTGGCACAGAAAGATTATGCCCAAGAGGTACGGTCCAAATAGGCAATAGAAATGGGCATAATAGTACCAGTCGTTGTGAAAATTCTGGCATGGAAACTCCCATTCAGTGCACACTGGACTCTACATGAATCCTCTCATTAAAATCTCACTAGAGTCCTGGGAGGGGCGTGCCATAATTACTTCCATTTTACAGACAAGACAACTGAGGCATAGGGCATTTGCAATTTGCTTTAGCTCCGTCTTACAGGAGGCTGAGCCACAACCAAACTAGATGGTAGATTTCAGAGCCACAGTGGCTCACCATGTGGGTACTCTAGAAGGAACCATGACTCCCAAGTGCCCTTCCAGATTTGGAACCCTTCACAGCTGTCCCATCTTGTGTCAGTCTTGGGGTACCGGGGTTTGAGGAGAGAGCAGCACATCTTTCCGGAAAGATGCTAGGTAGAATGATAGCAGTGATGCTCACTGTGTAGATCCTGGGGACTTTCCCTGAGGTGGTTCCTTGACACTCAGGGACTGACAGGAAAGATAGGTCTGGGGACCCATTTTCAGGGGCCACCAGCCCTTTGGTTCTACATTAAAGGGACATGTGTGGACTTAGCTAAAATAGGTTTTCTCTGCCAGGGAAACTGATGGTTTAATAATTTTCTGTCCTCTGTTCTCTTTCACACATAAAATGTATGACTCACCCTAATCACTTTTATCCATGACCATTGTAGAAAATATTTAAATTAAGAATGCACATCCACGAATGTATTAGTTATCTATTGCTGTGTACCAAGTGACCACAATTCAGGGATCTAAAGTAGCACAGCCTTATGACCTCGCAGTTTCTATGGGTCAGGAATGTAGATGCGGCCGGGCCCTCTGCTTCAGCTTCTGTCGCAGGCCGTCATTAAGGTGACCCCTGGGCCATGCGCCATCTGAAGGTTGCACTGGGAAAGGCTCTGCTTCCAAGCTCACCCAGTTACAGCAGAATTTCGTTCCCTGAGAGCTGTTGGCCTGACAGTCTCCGTTCCTCGCTGGCCCTTGGCAGAGGGCCTCCCTCCCTTCCCTGTCCAACATGGCAGCCAGCTTCAGCCCAGCAAGCAAGCTTAGAAGGCAGCAGAGAGAGCCTGCTAGAAAGACTCAAGTCCCAAGCTTTGTAATCTGATCTTGGGAGTGTGGCCATATCTTGTTGGTGAGAAGCAAGTGAGCAGGTCAGGCCCCTCTCCGGGGAGGAGATTGCGCAGGGATGTGAGTCCCGGGCAGCAGAGGTCATTGGGAGCCATCTCGGTTGTCTGTCTACCGCAGCACGTTAGATGACGAGCTTTGTTACAACTGGTGTGGCTCTGACCGCTGGCAGCCGGTCGGCAGAGGTGTCAGGCGTCAGAGCTGGTAACAGCGTCTTATTAGGGAAGGTGGTTCTGGGTGGCTGTCTTTGCATTCCTTAACTGTGCACGTCCCTTCCAGGGCGGAGCTCTCGGCCTCTGCCGGACGGCTCTTCCTGCACCGTGGGCTCCAGCTGAAGCGTCACTTCTGCGGGGCAGCCGACCTTGTCACTCCCCCCCGCCCCCAGCTAAGTGCATTCAAAGTGCCACTGCCCCTCCGAGGGCTTATCATGTTGGCTCACCTGTTTGTCTTCCTGCTCAGTAAGGTGCCAGGGTGAGAGAGACCACATCCGTGTTGCTCGATAAATCCTGACGCAGTGAGCCCACTGCCCCACTGCGTGGCTGCTGTTTCTTTTCAACCGATGCGGTTCCCTCCAGCTCTACCCTCCACTTAAACTTCTCGTCGGTGTACGACCTCTCATGTAAATGCATCAGCATATTTGAAAATCTTTTAAAAAAAAACCATGCGTCCTAATATTTGGTGCAGAAAGGGTAGTTAGTGTCTTTTTAAAAAGATTTTATTTATTTATTAGAGAAAGAGAACCGGGGGATGCACAGAGGGAGAGGGACAAGTAGACTCCGTGCTGAGCACAGAGCTGGTCTGGAACTCGATCCCACGACCTCCAGACCTGAGCTAAAATCAAGAGTCTGTCTCTTAAATGACTAAGCCACCCAGGTGCCTGGTAGTTAGTATCTTTAAGTGATCCAAAAGAAACAACCTGGGAAATAATATGAAATTCTACTTGGAATGTTATGTTTTTATTGAGTAGAAGATATGAGCTGATAATTTAATAAAAAATCAGAAGAGGTCTCTACCAGCTTTCGCTTGTTCCCATGACCTCCCCGAGAAACAGCCGGGTGGAAAGTTGGGTACGAGTAAGTGAATGCTGCCTTGGGTGGGTTTTTTCTAGCTAGCACCTAGTGACCAGGTGAAGATAAACTCAGATATATATTCACATTTTTCTTTTCATTCTCTTTATTCCATTTTAAACCTTTGAAGTGAAAATTCAACAGGGGGATAAAAATGACTGTGAAACAGAACGTAAGTGCAGCCAATTACAAAAAACATAAAACCTCACATCAGGCTAATTTGCAATTCACAAATAATACTTTGTTTCATATTGTTTCCTTACGTTGACCTTGGTTATCCTTTTATTTATGTCCACACTGGATGATTTCAGCGGTTTGGGTGAAAAACATTTTTATATACAACTGTTTGGGAACATCAAAGTTCGTTGTTGATAAACTCACAGTAATTTAAAAGTACATTTCTTTAAGGTTGTGCCCTATTTATTTTTGTAATGCATTTTTCTCTTGGTGGTTTACCATCAGTCCTTTGTAGAAATAGCCTAAAAACTAAGCCCAGATCACAAACTGTTGAAGTAGGTTATCAAAGGAATAGTGAAATCCATGTGGCTGAAGAGTTTTAAATAAGTAAGAGCAGAGTGGCCTAATTAGGTTAGTCCTGGGAATAGGGACAATTTAGATCCACAAATGAACTGCCC
>CM052812.1:69200093-69220586 GCA_028533885.1 Nasua narica | reverse complement strand
TGGGGTAAATACCCAGTAGTGCAATTGCAGGGTCATAGGGTAGCTCTATTTTTAATTTCTTGAGGAATCTCCACACTGTTTTCCAAAGTGGCTGCACCAACTTGCATCCCCACCAACAGTGTAAGAGGGTTCCCCTTACTCCACATCCTCGCTAACATTTGTGGTTTACTGTCTTGTTGATTTTGGCCATTCTAACTGGCGTAAGGTGGTATCTCAGTGTGGTTTTGATTTGAATCTCTCTGATGGCTAAAGATGATGAACATTTTTTCATGTGTCTGTTAGCCATTTGTATGTCTTCTTTGGAAAAGTGTCTGCTCATGTCTTCTGCCCATTTTTTGATGTGATTATCTGTTTTGTGAGTGTTGAGTTTGAGGAGTTCTTTATAGATCTTAGATATCAGACCTTTGTCTGTAGTGTCATTTGAGAATATCTTCTTAATTTCTGTCCCTAACCTGGGGCTCGAACACATGACCCTGAGATCAAGAGCTGCATGCCCCACTGACTAAGCCAGCGAGGTACCCCAGATACCTTTTTCTTTTAAAGAAGTTTTTTTTTTATTAGTATAAAAGTTATTTAAAATATGTCATCTCAAATTACATGGACTACCTTCCTTTGATATTACATTTAGGCATGGGGAATGTGCTGTGAACGTGAGCCCCCTGGCTGGGGTTAAAACAATATTCTGTAGACTTGCAAAGGAACATTATCCCTGGGGAGTGTGTTTCCCAAATAAGGGCAGCTGGAAGCCTAGCGCTGGCTGGGCCGGAGCAGTCAACTGTTACAGAAGGCAGTTTCCCAATCTCTTTAGGAACTCTGGGTACATTATGAAATCTCCCGAAAGATATCTGAGCAGGGTCAGGCTAGAGCTGGGTACCATTACCTTTGTCCATTCAAGCATTGGTTAGCTTTAGAACTCAAACATCTCCTGTTTAGTTCATTTAGCTACCAGAGGCCTTCCTAGAACTTAGCTCTTTAATAAACAGGTTGAGATCCTCTACAGATGAAATGAAAATCGTGACATGCTAAGGTAACCAGAGTGTCTGCCCATTTGATCATCCATGTGACTACTTACTATATATGTTGCTTTCTTGGCCCTGGATGCTGTTCTGCGTGCCTCCCCTTTGTGCCTGTGAACCTCTGTCCTTTGGGACAGCTTCTTGACTACTGTCCTCCCATCTCTACCCCCAGTTCTTTTCTCCAGGTTGTGGGAGGCATTCTCTCTGAGTGCTCCGCCATATTGGTATGACACCGTTGTCTGCTCCACTTCATACTGTGAAGTCTTTCAGGGTTGGATTTGTGACTTTTGACTCTCATCCCCAAGGGCTTATGACAGAGCAGGTGCTCCATAAATCCACTGGCGGATTCAGTAATGACCTCACGATGTTGTGAGCTCACTGCTATTGGAGTTTATGTCTCATACATCTCTGCTTATTAGGTATTGCTTCCATTTGAACATAGGGAGTGGGTGGTAATTCCCTTTCAATCTGTGGGCTGTATTGTATGTGTAGGATATGCTTGAATGTCGCATGGATGACAGGATAGATGTTTTGGAGTGGTAGAGCGAAGCCAGCTTCGATCATAGTAGGGATCACCAGATAGAGATGTTCCTGTCCTGAGAGCAGACTTTGTGCTTTGATTTTAGAGTGGTGGTCAAGGATTATTGATTCCAAAGCCAGGGTCTCTGAGGCCACTGATCTACCAGATGGCCTGCACTGGAATCACCAATGGAGTTTGTTATGAATTCAGATTCATACCCCACCTGGTACTATACTCTGAATCAGGGTCTCATCTCTGCTGGGCCGGAGACCTGCTTATTTATCAAGCAGCATCAGTAATTCAGCACATAGCAGTGTGGACCAGCTGTGGCCTAAGCAGTCCATGCACTACCAAGTTTCCCGACTTGGCATTGACAACTCCATGACTTTTTCAAATGTGGATGTCACCGGTGCTATCATTTACTTCAATAACATCTTTTATTTTTTAATTTTTTTTTTTTTTTTGAGAGAGAGAGAGGTCAGAGGGTCAGAGAGAGAAGCAGACTCCCTGCAGAGCAGGGAGCCTGATGCAGGACTCAATCCTGGGACTCCAGGATCATGACCTGAGCCAAAGGCAGTCGCTTAACCAAATGAGCCACCCAGGCGCCCCTCTTAATTTACCTTACATTTTCCTTTAAGTCAATATATATACATTCTACTTTATTTAAGGAGGAAATTGTACTTCCATATTATAAATGGAAGGCCAGTTATCACTTGTCACAAAGAGTATAGAAACAAATGGAAGGAAAACACAGCAGGGTTATTACATTGCACCTGTCGATGTCCCTGAGAAAGAGCCCTGCTCCCTTTGTGCAGAAGGTGCAGAAGCCAGTGGCTGGGGCAGTGTTAGATCCATTATACCAAACAGACGTTGCCCCAATTAAAAGTCTTGGAAGGGGCCTAGGAAGGGAATAACATGTCCCTTGTGATCAGTGTCTTGTCTAGGAGTATCTTGCCCCCAGCCAGAAGTGATGCTAATGTGCCTGGGTCCTGAGACCCTCAAGCTCTGAGTTCCTTCAGTGAAGATCCCAGAATAATTTGGTGACCCTCTATCTAGAGGAGAGTGGAGAAGGTCCAGAGCCTTCCAGTGACCTGCACGTGCTTTCAATCATCTACTCCTAGGTATGAGTCCGACCAGGTGAAGGTTAAGGCCTGAGTCATGGGACATGTGGATGATGCCTGAAACCAACTAATGGCCCTGGGGTGCTCAGTGCCCCCATCGGAAGAGAGGATGCTGGGAAAGCAGTGCACAGATGGATGTGGTGTCTTGTTGATGAGGAGGTTGGCATTTTCTCTCTGGACCCAAACTGTCAGCCAGGCCGTTTTCACACATCTCACTTGACAATTTCTGGACCTCGTCCCCTCTATCATATGTGTTCAACACACTGATTTAGCATGTGGTGGGGCCTGGGAGTTGGAGGTTGGGGCTCAAAGTAAAAGTTTCTGCTAAGAGGCCAGCTCCCAGGTGGCTCGGTGATGACCACAGGCCGTGGCACGAGGTTCCACATCAGGAAGACTATACACGGTGCCCAGAGGGCCTCGTGGGAGGCTCTGGGCAGCTCTCCGGGTGGGACTGGGATCTGTCGTACCTCGAGGGTGCAGAGTGACTTCTAGAGAGGCAGAGAACTGGGCTGGGCATCAAGTTGGAGAGCCCGTTGACTTGGAGAGGGCTGGTAGAGGGCAGATCCGGCAGGAGCATTGGTCACAACCGGGCCGCATCTGGTGAGGTCCAGGTCATGCAGGAAACTGGAGGGGAGACCAGGGGACAGACTGAAGGGTCAGGGGGCCCAGGTTGTTGTTTGGCACCAGCTTCGGCTGAGAGTGGGGCCTGGACCTCAGGATGCACCTTGCCACAGCCTAGCTTCTGCTGAAAGCCTGGCCACTGCCTGCCTCCCAGCCCTGCTCTGGCCAACTGAAGCCCCTAATTCAGGCACACCCCTGCGGAGGGGGAGTGTGGTGTCAAGGGACCCTGAGTCTCAGGTGACCATGGCAGGTGAAACCCCGATTTTGAGCCAGTCCTCTGCCATCTGCCAGGAGGGTGAGCTCTGGCAAGGCCCATGGGCTCTCCGAGGCTCACTTCCCACCCATCCTGTCCCCATTCCTGCACATGGGGAGGACAGGGTGCCTACAACCCACCGCGGCAGTTTGGGTTGGGTAAAGCACTTTGTGAGCTCCCGGGAGATGTCGGCTACCGGACCGCCACCGAGGACACTCCTGCTCCTTCCTGCTCCTTCCTGCACTCAGGCCACCATACAAAGTGCTCCAAGAAATGCGCACAGTCAGACCCTGGGGAAGCAGCTTCCTAAAATGTGGGTCCCCTTGGGGGGCCAGGTGAGCCTCGCGGTGTGGATGACACCGCCATCAGCTGTCCCTGTCTTCCCTCCCTCTCTACAGCCCTAGGGTGTGCGCATGCGCAGCTGTGTGCGTATGTGCCCGCGCGTGTTCAGGAGGAGAGTTTCTCTCGCAGTGGCTCTGATTTCTGCTAATACTGTCAAGTTAAAAACCGTAAGTTGTAACATTTCCTCTGAAAATCGTTATGATGATTTCCTTGCTCCCCACCCAGCCCTCCTCAGAAAGCAATCCTTGGGACACGCGGGAAAAGTTAGGATAATTTCAGCGGGTGTCTGCGTGGGCACCGTGCTTGCTGACAGTTTCTGTTTTTCCATTTTACTCTTGGGAGCAGAGAGGGTGTTGGAATGTTTACGAGGATGCCCTGGCCGGCCGGTGGTGAATAGGGTCTGCTGCCGGATGAACGGGAGCTGTGTCTCCAGCTATCACACAGGTGGAGGAAAACTGAAAACAGTGAAGAAAAGTCTTCAAACATGTGGCTTGTAGAAAGTCTACAAACATGTGGCTGTTTGACGCTGAAGACAAAATATTTGTCTTTCCATAGTTTTCAGTTCTCATCTAGAAATTGGTCTTAAGGGAAAGCCACTTAGGACTGGCCAGTACGCCTGAGCTCGCTCTCCTGCCTGGAAAGCCATTATGCTAACTCTTTCTGCCTTGGGACAGCAGGCGCAAACCCCTTCCGTGCCCTGTTACAGAGGTGACCTTCAAGCTGTTTTCTAGATGGAGGGCATACTCGGAACTTTTCAAATGTGAGCCAAGCATCCTTGGTAAGTTTCATCCTGAAGTTGGAGCTTCAGAGAGCAGCTTCTTCTTTGTATAAGGAATTATGCAAATATTTAGCTTACGGTGGATGTATTTGGATTCTGCTCCCTTCTAACAATTGCATAGTAAAGCAGGCATCTCTAGCAGCCGCCCCCTCATAAACGTAGCTTTCTTTAACATATTTAAAAAGCAAATAATTTTGGTATTGTGGTCTGCTGCAGACATCATTTGTAGTTTAGCCAGGATATTATTTGAGAACTGAAAAGCTCTCTAGGTATTACATCCGTATATAAACCATGTGTTAGAAAGATATAAATTCAGTTTTGAAATATTTGTTAGACTGCTTTTGGCTTTCAATCCGTGCCAAACATGTGCTTCGGTGACGGATGGAGTCATGTGGACCCCTGAATGAAACTCTTTATTGTGTATAGATTTTGTCTTCCAGCAGCTGGGTTACACGAGCTGTGAGATTAAGAGGATCCAGTTACTTAAGAGGTGTGCTCTTGAGTGAGCTTACCATCTCTCTTTCCCCTTTGAAATATGTCACCTGGGTTATTTGGTCTCAAATTCTGTGCCACGGCAAATATTGTCACCCACTCTGAATTGATTGAGAATCATTACGTTTCAGGCATTCTTGCGTTCACCTCAAGTTCCGAGACCAGAGTGTGCTCCTATGAATTGATTGAAATGTTTTGGCTTTGTGGGCCAGCGAACTATTCAAGGAGCCTGGATCTGAGGCTGCCAGATAAAACAGGGGACACCCAGCTCGGTCTGAATTTCAGATCAAGGTCGCGTAATATTGTGGGGGACGTACTTTTATTAAAAGAGATCATTTGTTTTTTATCTGAGATTCAGATTGAGCTGGACTTCATGATTTTTGTTTCCTACGTCTGGCAGCTCTCCCCAGATCCTGATTTATTGTCTGTTCTCATAAACAGAGACTGTGAAAGAAAATTCCTCAGTGATGAAGGTTTTGTGAGCTTGAAACTCCATGGGGAATAGAGACGGAGGAAGTGGTTGTCGAACAAACACGAATGTGTGTTAGGACAAAGTCTGAGAGCGGACCGACAGCACGTCGGCTGCACTTGTGGATGGACTCGAGGTAGCATCTTCTTCTCCTTAGAGACATCCACGTCCCCACAGATCCCCCCTCTGCAGTCTGGGCACACCTAGGACGTGGTCCTTGCCTCCCTCCCTCCCCGCGCACGTGAACGCCCTGAGCGCACCTGTCCGAAGCCCGCCACACTTGGCATCCAGGACCCTGTCGACTGCAGCCCGTTTTCCACTTCAACTCAGATCGCTCTTAAAGGTGCTCAGCTTCCCAGCCTCCTTCACCAGACCTCGTGCTCTCTGAGGGCAGAAGCAAGTCTGATTGAAGGGAAGAGCCCACAGCGCGGAAGCTGGCGGGAAATTGACTCTCAGAACAGCTCGCTTTCCTTCCTTTCTTTCCTCCCCAAAGGCTACTTCAGATTGAGCTCAGCCACGGACTAGGTGTTAAGCGAAAGGCTTTCCATCCACAAGTCATCTCCCATGATTTCCTCAGCTCTCACGTATTGTGTACTCGGTTACATACATTAGAAGGGTCCCAGGAAGGCAGAGGCTGCATGTGGTGTTGAGTCACGTGGAACCCTTACCACCTCCCCGCCGCTCCGGAACAGCAGAAGGGGGATCCCCACAGGGGGTGGGGGGGAACAACCGCCTCCACTCTTGGGGAAGATGCTGCTTGACACAGGAGCACTTTGGTGGCTTGTTCATTATAGAAATAAGCCTGTTTAACATTCTTAGCACATAACGTTTCATAGAAATACATTCAAACAATTAAAAATGGGCAAAAGATAAGAAATCATAATCTCCAAATTAAGAAATGAAAACGACTGATAAAAATATGAAAAAGTTTAACTTCAGGGACAAATGCATATTAAAACGATAAGGAAATGTGGGTGTTTTTTTTTTTCTATATGAATGGTCAAATTTTATTTATTTGAGAAAGAGAGAGAGCGAGCAGGTGGGAGGGGGAGTTATAGAGGGGCAAGAAGATGCCCCGCTGAGCAGGGAGCCCAATGTGGGGCTCCATCCCAGGAGCCTGAGATCAGGACCTGAACTGAAATCAAGAGTCAGACGCTTCACCGACTGAGCCACCCGGGCATCCCCAAAATACTCAGATATTTTTGAGAGGGATTTTTTCAGAACTTTTGGCTACTGAGAACTTTTGGCTACTATTGGCTACTGAGTTGTCGACCTGCCAGGGTTCTTGCTGAAACACAGAAGACACTCATGCTTCAGACTCACCAAAGGGCAAGAGGGAGCCCGGCCCACTCTCCGCCCGTTCGACCCTGCCCGCAGCATTCCATAGAGCAGGGAGGCCACGGCACCTCGTGCCTCCTCTTGTGGATGCCTCTGGGCTCCCCGGTGTGACCAGCTGGGAGAGGGAAAGACAAGGCAAGCTCCGGGTAGTGACTGTGGTCCCCTCACAGCAACGGGACTTAGACGGCTAATCAGCGCTAATTTTATAGAGGATTGAGAATCTATTTAAAACAACGAGTGCAGAACTAGCATGAATTTTAAAGCAGGGCAGTGACGCTCAGCCCTCAAACGCACTTGCCCTGGGAAGATGCTCGTTGGCCAGTTCTGTTGTCTCATGGGAATAGATCGGAATAAAGATTTGTATCATTGAGAGGAAATAGTTTAAAAGTTCCTAAACTGGACAAAAACTGAGAATGAAAGTATTTCTAATTGAAATTACTAAAAATGCTCCTAAGTCATTCTGTGTACCTAATAAATACTTACCAAATCTCAGAGAAGTAAAACGTCTCTGAACTCAGGACTCTAACCCTGTGTCGTAATAGTTTTATTTATCCTATTGGACTATTTAAGTTAGGATTCCTGTTTGACTCCTTCCACTTCAACCAGCAAAGTCAACAAGTAGACCATTAATAGTTGTAAAATACTCTCTGCCCCTGCCCCCAGGTAGCCACACTTTTCCCTTGGGCAGGTGTTCCCTGGCTAATTCCCATAATCCCCCATCCCCATGTCCTCCAGGTACCACCTTGAAGCCAAGGACCCCAGTCTTGTCCTGTTCCCACCCCAAACCTCCGGAGCCCAGGAGTCCCCACAACTGAGCATCCAGCAGGTAGAGAAGGGGGAGGAAACACTCCTATAGTTGGGGCGTGAGGCATAGGATATGCCCCTCGTATTGCCTTCTGGAATGCTGAATATATTTCCTCATAAACACACATGGCGTTTCAGGTCCATAAATTATTATCTGAGTTAAAACTCCAAGTGCGTTTTTCTCATAAAAAAGATAAAGCGTCTAACTGGTGGTAGGAGAGTCATCTACATTGGGAGTTAATAAGGTTTGGGAGCTAGCCTTCAAGAGCTCCTGGAGTCCATAGAGTCAAGTTCAAATAATCAGCCTATACTTGCTTACTTTTGGTGTGCAGCACACTTGCTGAGATCCAGCTCTCCCTTGGAGAACAGGGCAGGTATGCACGCTTGAGTAGAGAAGGACATACTGGGCTTTCATGATCACAATTTCTATTATGGTCCCTCAGTTCTCTGTTCTGATCTTAATTTGGCTGTTGAAGGAAGATTTCCGACTGGGAAGATAATGAGCAAAATGCCTTAGCTGAGGGTTCTGGTTGACTTGCCAGTTCTTTCTCATTAAAAATAAGTAAATGGGACCCCTGGCTTATAAATAAGATGCATGTGGATTTGCTTCTATACCCTGACCTCCAAGGGACCAGACATTGCGGAGGGAGTTAAAAATCACCTGTCAGAACCTCCACGCTGAGAAGCAAGCCCTGGCCCCCTCCCTTATGTCATTACCTTCACAACCAGGCTGTGGGAACTTTCCATTTGTTTGGTAATAATTCATTAAATAAATACATGTCTGCACATGAGGCTGTAACTGAATTTGATAGACAAGGTCCCTACCTCTTGTGGTTTTGGACTTGGGGGTAGGGAGCCGGGGACTGACCAACGGAGCGAGCAGGATGAAGTGATCAGGGGATGGAGTTCTAGGACTTTAGGACACAGGAAAGGACTGAGTCTTACTCCAGGCGTTTCCAGGCCCGAGTGATTGTTAACGTATCGTGCAGTATGGTTGGAGCACAGATCCGAGAACTTGGCTGTGTGGATTGACCTCCTGGCTTCATGATTTGTTTGACCACGGACTTAATTTCTCCGGGCCTGTTTTGTCATGAATTAAATGAAGATAAACTTCGTAGGGTGTAACACAGTTAACGAGCTAAACTTTCAAAGAGTTTGAGTGGGGCTTAGTGAGTAGCAGTCGTTCGGTTTATGTTCACCATTGTGATCGGTAAGTGTTTATTGATTATGTCCCCTATGGTCAACACTTTTTTTTGGCCTGTGAATGGTTCTCCTTTATCCATTCTTCTCCAGCCTTCATACTGTCCATTCTCACATAGAGAATGTTTCCAATATGGATGATTTACTCTGCTTTCTACTCTACTCTCGAATGCCTTCCCATGGCACTCAACATCCAAACTCTGCCTTGGAAGGCCCACCATGGTCCAGGCCTTGTTTACCCTCTGTGCTTCTGCTCACATCTCTCTCCGCCCCATCACCCACCTCACTGTAGCCATACTGACTGGCCTACTCACTGTAGCCTTAGGGCGTTTATGTTCTGTTCTCTTGATGGAAAACTGCTTTTCTCAGATGGACCTCTCCTTTAAGGCTAGAAGAGGGAGAACCTGCAGGTTCTGAGGCTATCAAGAAGGATTCAGTTAAGTAGGAGAGTTTTCCGAAAACAAAAGAGACAAAAAGCACAATTAAAAGCTCCTCGGAGCTGTTGACTATGGGCCATAAGACAAGGACTGTGTCAGATCACCGCGCCACGTGACCCTGTGACTTAAGGAGCAGGGTATGGTGGTGGTATTGCCAAGACCTGTGTGATACCGAATGCTCTGTTGTCTGGGGAATGGAATGAAACCCTCGACTTTTCAACATGCCCAGTCTGAGGTGATGCTGGTGACAGGACTTCGGAATTAAAATGCCCAGTAGGTATCGTAATACAGAGTGCACTTGGGAGAGTTGGCCAGATGGGAAAATATTGATTTGGGCAACATCAACTCAACGTTAATGAGTTCGGTGGGGGACAGTCAGAGTCGAGAGGGAAGATGACCCAGAGCTGAGACTTGGAGGGGTTATTCAATCCCTCATGGAGAGAAGGCCAGAGAAAGGGAGATGAGTGGAACAAAGCAAGACCTGGTCAGAGAATGGTCAGGTGCTGCTAAACCAGTGTAAATTCTAGCAAAAGTTGGTCAGTGGTGACAAACAGTGCACTGAGGATGTTAGACACTGCCCTCAGATGGAACTGAGCTTCTAATGACCGAACTGAGGGGAGAAAGTGACCGCTTCCTCACTGTCGTGTACTTCCATTTGCTAGATTTACAATGGTGAGTGGAATAAACTCATTTTTAGTCTTGTCCTTTTACTGTTAACTTTCAATAATGGCTCCTGGAGTATAGATTTTAATCATCGGTTCCATTTTTCCCCCTTATATAATTTTTTACAAAGTAAATTTTGGAAAACTCTGACCCCGGCCCTCCAACCCCCATGAGTAAGCAAATGAATTCCTGCAGCACGTCTTGATCCCTGTTATGAAGGGCAAAGTGATTGAATGTACTTGAAATGCAAAGAGCTTGGGTCTTGCCATTAATTCTGCCATTTGTTGTTAGGCAACATTAGGAATAATCCATATAATCACATAATTCAGTCTGACCCTTTGTAAAATGGTCCTTGCATTAGCTTCCGCTGACCAGCAAAGGGTATAAAAATAAGTTAAGGTTATAAATGATTTTGCTCCCTGCAAATAGGATACACTGTGGGCATGGAGAATTATTTTTCTGTGTAGTAGAGACCATGGATGCTTGGGAGATGAATCCATTTGAAACATTTATGAGAAACCATAACCAGCTTTCTTTGAGTTTGGAAATGACATATAAAACATCTTTTCAAAATTGTAATTGTTCCATAGTGCTTGATTGCTTTTATTTCCAAACGGGCTCTGTCCTCTGGCATGCCCAAGTCTGGGTATCTGTGATGCCAGGAAAGCTGGTAAGAAAGTAAAACATTCAAGCAGTTGGTTTGTTGTCACGAGTCCAAATGATTGATTTTTTTAAAGTTTATTTTTTATTCATCATAAAAGTTTATCCATCCTAAAATTAATATGTGCTGATTATAGAAAAATCAGAGATATATACAAACATAAAGAAGAAAAACAATGAATTCATAGCTCCAACACTCAGAAAAAACCTGGAAGAGTATTTTCATGTATTTCTTTCCGAACACTGATTCTAAAACAAACAAAAAACTAAGCTAAATGACACCTATGTATACTTTACATCCATGCTCTCACTTGGTTCTCTTGCCAGTCTTGTGCAGTAGATGATGGTCCCATAGCCTCCAGGACACAGAAAGAATTGGAGTGTCAAGCAAGAGGAACTTGCCAAGATCATCCATCTATGGCCTGTGATGGGTGCAGGATGTGTCTTCTGACTCAGGACTCTGGCTACTTTCTTTACACTGGGCTTCGTCTTGATAATTTGGCCTGCTGGAGTGGATAACTAAAACCTTAGGCTCAGAGAGAATCTGGTTCTGTTTTGACATCCTTTTATCAAAGTATTTATGTGACTGTCACTTGGTGTCACCTTCCTAAACCAACTTTTTACTTCTGTCCTCCCCCAGAGCCTTGGAGCCAATCATCCAAAAATGTTGAAGTGTTTATAGCAATTTGTTATTGTTTTGCTCTCTAGAGTATCTGGGGGCACGTAGGGAGCCTTTTAGTTGCTTGAGGACCAACTACTTTCACAGACCTCTGCCTTTTCCTACTCTAGAAAACCTTATCAGTTACTTGATGCTTTTCACTTGACTGCCATTGCCAGGTCTTTTCTTCCACCTGAATGAAGAGCAGTATGAGAACAGAGAAAGGCAAGCCCTCTGGTTTGTGGGTATTTTCATGTTCCTTTTCTGTTTCTCCATTCCATCAGCATGTGACCCCATAGGACACATGCCAGACTCCTCCCTGGACTCCTCTTGGCCGTGAGAGTTTCTTGGAGTGCCCTTGTTTTTGATAACTTTACCCGTTTCTGCAGTGTGCTGGTCACGTGTATTGTAGGATGCACCTCTGTTAGCATTTGTCTCAGGTTAGACTGAGGTCATGGGTTTTGGGGGTTAAGACCGCAGAAGTAAAGCATCATTTGTACCACATCCTTTGAAAGGTATATACCGGCAACATGACATCACCGTTTATGTTGCCCTTGATCATCTGGCCGAAGTATTGTTTTTCAGGTTTTTCCACTCTGAAGTTACTCTTTTTCCGATTAACCATGGTTCTTTTGAGCATCCCAGAGCTATGTCATTTTAAAATCACATTCCTAATTTCCACCCGGGGAGTCTGCAGATGAAATGAAAGAGTGACAGTGTTGTTTGGTAAGACGGCAAATAGGAATCTGAACCAAGGAAATACGTTTGTCTTTTATGGGAGCATCGCCACCATATTTTCCTGAAATAAAGAGTGGCTCAGTCAGTTCTATAAAATTTTCTTTCGCTTTTGTATACTTGGAACTAAGGAAAATGCTTTATGACTTTCCAGAGCCTTGTCCCCCAATGGTTTGCAGTTCATAATGGCTACCCTGATTTTTCCCCCCAGCTAGATTTTCAAAAGAATATTTATCTTAATCCTACTTTTAGTGCCTCAGATCAATTCTCCTCTCTTAGGTCCATGCAGGTGCTGATACTGGTTTCCCTTTAAAGCCAGAACTCCAGATGTGATGTTTAAGTTTTATCTTGAGTAGTAATCTCGTCAGAGTCTGCTTCCCCAGTGGCCCACTGGGTGGTCTGAGTGGATACCCACCAGTACCTAAGCCCAGCATTTTCTACTGATGGATAGGCAGTGGTCATTTGCACACCATTAGTGTGCTTTGGTCAGATGAACACTGTGTAGAAGTCTGGGAGAGTGGATTCAGATATCGTAAACTAAATCCACGCATTAAAGCTTTTTGAAAGCTCTTTGAATGCATTGAACTTTCTCCACCCTGTAAGAATTAGGAAGGGAGAAAATGTGCTTCCTTTTCTGCAGAGGGCAAAACCCCAGGGGTAGGCTTGGAGCAAGGAAATCAGAAGACTCAGGACCAGGGCTGGACCTTGAGGTTCCAAGATGTTCATTGTTCACTGTCTCAGAACTTCACTTCAGTCTCTACCTGTGTGTAACTGATGCCCATCAATGGACATCATGCTGTTGTTCTTAGTAAGACAGGCAAAGGAGGGTTGGTCAGAGCAGGGCTGGGCAGAACTTTGATGAGCACTCAGGTTCTAATGGGGGAACCTAAGTCGCTTTTGGGCGGGTGTCTTCATTAGTGCCTTTTCCAAGACCTTAAAAGATTGCTGCAAAGATTCTTGCTTGCTTGCAGAATTGGGTCTTATACCTTCCCTGTTGGCTGGTCACAGTCAAGTCTGAAGGTAAAAAGCTCACGCGAGGACAAAAGCAAAACAAACACAGGTTTCCCTTGGGAGAGTAAAACTCATTATTACAGACAATAATCTTGTTAGAAACCAAACTATCTACTATGCTTTTTTCCCCACTTGAGACTGAAGCAAACTGACCATTTTATCAAAATGGCAAGAAATATATCTGGCTACAACAGAAAAAAGCCAGAAGTTCCCTCCCAATATAAGTTATTCACATTTTTTATTTAGGCAACCAAGTTTTGTTGATGCCCAAATATTAGGAAAAACAAAATGTATGCAAACTGTATATTTTATAAGGTCATATTTTTTCCCTGGGCTTCTAAGGGCTTGGATGTACGCATCATTCAGGACCTGCTTTTATGGATTGTCAACAAGATCACTCCATAAAATACATTCTGATATCTCACAGCTGTGTATAATTTATTCTGTCTATCCATGCAGCACAAATGAAATTTTTATTTGCATCATCTAAAAGAAATACCAGTGTATAAATACATAAGCAGAGCTCGTAAGAAACGGTCTTCTTTTCTGCTGGGGGGATATTGTGCAACCAATTAAAAAGCCGAGGGACAGCTTCATTGTCCGTGTACATAGATAATAAATACTGTACTCAGCAAATAGTGCAGTCACTCAGTTTCTTAAAAAGGTTGCACAACATTCTCCAAGTGTTGGCACAGTCTGCCTTGAAATTCTCCTTGGAATATTTAGAAATAAAGCCTCTTAGACAAAAAGAACTCCGCCACAAAGGACTTCTTTTAGATTAAGATGATGGAATACGTAGGTGAAAAGGGAAGTGTTCAGTGCTTGGAACATTTTGCCTTCAGGAGAGTTAATAAATCTCATTCTCGGCCACCAAGAGTCTTGGAGGAAAGAGGTCCAGAGGACTAAGAATGTTCTTGTATTTGGGCTTGTGCAGTTTCAGCCTGATTGTCAGATAGGAGGCCCCACAAAAGCTCTCCAGCTTCCCCCAAATCAAGAGGGGCTTGCTACCCCTCTCCCCTGCTAGCAGAGCCCTGCCAGTGATTCACCCAGGAGACCTGGACCTCATGGTGCCATCTCCTTCCTTTTAAGACATGTGGCTTCTCAAGCGAGTTCAGTTGCATGCGGAGGTTGTTTTCCAAGTATCTGAGGCTGGATGAAGATGAGTAGCGTGTCTGGAATACCCTTGGAAAGCATCCTGTCTTCCCCATGGCGGCTGGGTGGTGGGTGAGGCAGAGTTCCGGTTTTGGATTTAATAAGCCCTTGCACAACTAGATAGGTGGCTAACTGCTCAAGTGAGCAATCCACTTGTGTTGGAAGTTTAACTGCCAGAACTGCCAGGAATAGCTTGGAATCAAATTGGTTTGTTTTTGTAGAGAACGTGTTTAAATGCTTGCAATCACTTTCTTAACAGTTTCAGCCGACTTTTCAAAAGATTAAAATACTGGCCATGGTGACTCTTGGCACGTGGCATGGTTTTCATTGGTTCAGATGCATCTCCAATTCTTATTCCATAGTTGCTGGTGTTTCACAGCCTTCTCGGTCCAATTCGAACAACACGCCTGCTCTCTGTTAAGATACACGCAGCTAATTGCACTCCGTAGTCTGGCTCCGCACGAGCTGTGTACCTGGCTCAGCCTGAACTTCGGGTAAATTCCTCCCGCTCGAGAGTCCTGAGCAAGAGACCCTGGTCTTGGCGAGAACGATGCTGGTGAAACCAGTGGACACTGCTCTCTATGCTTACCGCGTGTTTTCCCCTGGCTTCCCCGTGCTCTGCCTCGTTTTACGGAAAAGGAAAGCACTTGTTAGCCCTCTGCTGACTCACTCTTCCTGTGGCTCTGTGTGGGGCTGGAAGGTTCTCATCTTTGCGTCTGGGCTAACGTGCACCCACCACACAAGTAATGGTCTTTCCTGGCCTTTCCATCAAGAGTAGCCCTCTTCACGACTCTACCGTCACCTTGTTTTTCTTATTATCTTGTATTTGGAAGCCACTGCAGATTTACAGGAGCGATACTAAGACTAACACTGAGTCCCCGTAGCCTCTTCTTTCGTAGTCCTGACCACCCTCCGAAATGGTCGTGCTGTTCAGCCTTTCTGCCAATACAAGAACGCAGGTGGGAAGGGCAGATTTGTCTGGGTCCCTCTCTCAGATTCACAGGATGGAGAGAGCTGAGTCTTCTGCGGCTAAGCTGCATTTCCAAGATGGGGGTCCCGGCTGTGAAGGCCGGGGGGCTCTCTCCACCTAGGTGACATTAGTGCACGCTGACCCAAAGCAGAAAGGATGGGTTTCCTTTTGAGTGGAAGACATCAGAGTGTCCGTCAGCAGGTAGACAGGGAATAAATAGTTGTTGAATGAGTAAGTGGATGAGTGAATGAACCAACAAGGGGGCAAACTGGACCAGAGACCCGCAGCTGATCCGTGGAAGAGTTGGTACAGGTGCTGGAGTACGTCTTCCCCCAAAGCCCCCACTTGCAATGATGTCACGCTACCAGGGAGCACAACGAAGGCTACGGAATCAAGCCAGTGGACAGGGCTCATGTAACCATGATCTCTGCGCTGCCAATGGCTGCCCCCTCTGCAGCCAGGAGAAGGGCTTTTGGCATCTTCCATTCGGATACCTGCTCTTTCCACTTCCATCTGGCCCTCCACCAGTGTCCACAGATGTCACCAGCTAGACCCATCCCCCTCTGGTTACATGGCTAGAACCCTCATCACTTGAATGCGGGTTCATCCCAAAAAACTCAGCTCATCCCAGACCTGAACCCTGCACACTCTCCTCTGCTTGTTCACGTGGCTCGTGGTCTTCTCCCCCTACAACCCCTCGCCCCGACCCCTCGTGGCCAGTGGACTCACTCACCTCCTCTGCCACTGGCCATATCCCTAACTCTCTGCTCATCCCTGTTCCCATGGTCCCTCAACAACTGGGAGTTTTCAGTGCTTTGTGACCAGCTTGAGAATTTTCCAGAGTGGCTGTGTCAGACAGTTAATACTCAAGGAGTAATCCTTTTGTAACCTGAATATAACTGCAGACTTCCACATCGAGAATGATAAAATGGTGTGGATTTAAAAGTATTTGGGGAACTGTAAAATGTCTAGGATTAAAATTTCAATACCATTTGTGCCCAATAAATGTGAACTCCTTAGTAACTTAAAACTGTGCTATTATGACTCAGGTCTGAAAATTATGAGTCTTGGTTGAAGAAATGGGAATAACATGTGAGGGAATCTGCTCCCATCCTTTACCTTGAGGGATATGCTGTGGTCGCACCAAATAGCAGGAACGTGACCTCATAGGAGAGCAAGCCCAGAGAAATTACTCGACTTGTTAAGAAAGTGATACACTCTCCAGAAGAGAAAAAAATGTTATACTTTCCATTAGGATTGTTTATGGAAATGGGGCTAAATTGAACCTGTGTCGGGACATTAACTGGTTCGACAGGACCCCAAGAAACAAGATCATATAATAGTTTATTGAATGAATTAATTTTTTTTTACATAAACCAGTCTAGTCAGTCTGAACTGGCCAATTAATTTTGTCTATAGAATCACTCACTGAAGCATATAAAACTAGCCTCAGTAAGTACAGAGAGGAGAATTGGCATTGTGTTGAGTAGATTCATTGGGACTTAAGTAAATGGATTTAGTCTTAATACAGCTAAAGCCTTGAGATGTTTAATATAGAGCTGATTTGAAGCAAAGCATTAATTCATCATTTAAAGAGTCACCACTTGTGTGTTTTTTATTGCTTGTTGAAGGATGGAATTGTATACTCTGCCTTCGATCATCACCCAGCACATGCCATAGGACTTGAAGGGAAAAATTAGCTGTTGTTTAAGTCACAGAATTGTTTGGTTAGATTGACAGAGAATTCATCACTTCTAACCTTGACTGTGACTTAATAGATAAAGCTGTTTCCCTGGTTTCCGTTGGCTTCCAAATATTTTCACTGAGTCATTTATGTCAAAAGTGTATGATGCCAAAGTCTTCCTGACAAGAATGTAGAACCAGGCTGTTTTCTTTTTGATGCAGGGGTGAACCTGGGAAGCAAGTTCGCACCCACCATGCAGCCGGCTGGAAGAAGGGGCCGGGGAGGAGCTTACGAAGTCGTCCGTGTCTCTCTCTTGAATGGAGACCACTGGGACCCAATGGACAGCATCTACACAAAGGTCAGTTGTTTCATTTTCTCTCATTTTCTGGACTTTTCGATGGCTGACATGCAAAAATCACATTAACTGCATTCATGTTTTTCCGTTCAAGTTTTGTTTTTATTTTACTGCCGACTTTATTCTTCTAGAGTGAGATCTTGATTCTTAAGAAATACACACCAGTTTTGATGGGACACTCCTAATGAGTGGCCCAACGTTATTTACATCTGTTGGAAGTTATTTGTCAAACACACACTGGGGCTAACATTTCCAGATACACATTTTCTCTGTGTGTTTTACTGGAGTGCTGGGTATTTTTCTGTTGCATCAGCACTTTGGTTTTATCAAAACCAACAATCAATTGGTATTGATTATTGGTAGAAGCATGTTAATGCGACATTTAAGGAAGTCTGCCGTGAGTTTTAATGCAATTTTGTGCTTTGTTTACTTTGATACATATTTGATTCGAGCCTTCTGTGATGTAAAAGAATAACATAAAATAATTGCAATATTAGTGATTAAATTTAACACTTGATAAGTTTTAGCTGCCAAATCTACATGACTTTCTTCAATTTCAGAACTTGTTGGAACAGTTGGAAAGTGATAAAAATCTATAGAAATATGAGCTCTTTGGAGAGATCATACAGATGGCTTTGTCCTTGTGTTATGCGGAACTATTTTTAGATTATTTTTCATAATAGAAAACAGATTTTTTTTAAAAGAGCAGTTGAGATTGTGAAAATCCTCTGTAGCTTTCTGGAAGGGCTGCAATGGGCCACCTTTATGTGAGTAACGATAGTGTGATTTACATCATTATTTTCTAGAGAGGCTTTCAGTTGAAAGTGAGCATTCAGAAAGGTTGGAGGTTTGGTTAACGGATCCAAATACTAACTCTGCACTTTTTCAATATTTCTGTTTTACAGATACTGTTGCAAATTTAATATACAGAGTATAAGTCACTCATGGTGGTATTGGTGGTGTTTCTTAGAAGAAAGACTTAAGACCTTAAAGAATAGTTCATTGTGTCCTTAATCTGAAAAATTAGAGATGATATGGTAGATGAAGAAAAGAGAAAGTAACATTTCAGAAAGTATGTCTTTAAAATATTTATAAGTGCTAATCAATGATACAAAAATATGGAACAATCTGAAGTTTCTTGGGAAGTAGAAACCATTGTGAGGGCTTTCCGTGATAGGAGGGTTGCCAAGTTTAGTAAATAAAAGTACAGAATGTCCCTCTAAACTTGGAGTTCCGATAAAGAGTGAAGCAGTATTTGGGAGATTGCTATTTATCAAAATACACATTTAACTGGTGCCCTGTATTTTATCTGGCAACCCTACCTGGGGAGTGTATCGGAGCAACAACCTGATGAGGGATCTCAGCATGTCCCTGAAATGGACCGGTTCGGGCAGGCTCTGGTTTCTGGCCTCCAGCTTCCTCCTTCCTGCCAGCCAGCCATCTTGTAGACAACAAGAAGCATCTGGCAAATCTGCTTCTCGCCAAGCTTACAACCTATGACTATGAGCCACCAGCACCTTCTTTATAGAAGACTTGGAAAACCATTATTATTTGATGACAGTCTTAGCTCCTCTGGGATTCTGCCTCCGAGGTGGAACCATGCAGGTAGTAGGCGCATACCTAGTATGCTAAAATAACTCCAGGTTACTGACATTATTCAAGGGAATGGGGACTTAGGTGAATTGGGGAACAGCATTTTGTCATAATGCCATGGGGCTCATGACCTCACGACATCATGTCTCTGTAGTTACGATGTGTGCTTGTATGTACTGGTTAGCCACTAAGAGCCTGCGTGGACAAGGGCACGAGTAAATGTCTGTTAACGTGCGTGTACACACGTGCCGTAATCCTCCAGCAGGTAGATGTGCGCACCTGTCGTGGGACTAGGGATTCTGGCTAACGGTGCGCATGTGTGCATCTTGTTTTCAAATTGAACAGTCAACAGTTTAATTCGAAACTACTTTAACAGGGTATATCCTCAAGTATGCAAAACATACATTAATGACTATTTTTCCCACACAAGTGTGCCTGCCGTACCTTAGAATATAGTTTTAGCTACACATTCTTGCTTTTTTTTTCCTTTTTAATTTATTTTAAAGATTTTTATTTATTTATTTGACACAGAGAGAGAGAGATCACAAGGAGGCAGAGAGGCAGGCAGAGGGAGACGGGGAAGCAGGCTCCCCGCTGAGCAGAGAGCCCAATGTGGGGCTCGATCCCAGGACCCTGAGATCATGACCTGAGCCGAAGGCAGAGGCTTAACCCACTGAGCCACCCAGGTGCCCCTTTGCTTTTCTGCTGTACTATTTTATTCTTTGCTCTCCTGTATGTTTCTGGTCAACCAGTCTTTAAGAGTTTGATTTAGTTTTGGCAAAGGCCCAGGCATCTTCCTTTTTATAAAGTGCCCCAAGGGATTCTAATGAACACCCAGGATTAGAACCGTGGCACTAGCGGAAACTGCTAGAGTGCTGGTCAACCCAACTGAGCTGATTTAGGCAAAAGTGTTGTCACATGGTCTCTCTCTCTCTCTCTCTCTCTCATTCTCTCTCTACCCGCTCTGTGCTTGAAATATATGTGGATGGGATATTATTGGGCCCTTTACAAATTAAGAATCAAGTCGTCATTGTCACTGATAATTTACTTGAGAGAGTAGGGGATGGGAAAGAATGTGACCTTGCACACATTGGAGCCTCCAGGGTTTTGTTTGTTTGTTGTTTTGGTCTAGAATGCGAGGATAAACTTATCTGCTTTTCCTCCCCCTTAGGGTCATTGTAAGAATGAGAAGAAACAATGGCTATAAAAATCCATTAGGAACTAAAACCCAACTACACAAATGTAAGGTAATTTTGCAAGTTTAAAGTGTTTTAGGGACCCCTCTCCAATTTCGTGTCTCAAAAAAACTCAGCCCTGGACCCAGGGAAACTCAGGGAAGACATGTCAGGATATGACTCGATCGGGAGCTGATCTCTGTGGAGCCCAGCCTTTGCATGCCCCAGGAAATTTCCAACTTCCAGCTTCCTCACATGAGAATGAATATATGGAAACAGTGTGCGAAATGGAAAGTAAAAATGCAGATGGATGAGAACATGAAACCAAAGCTGCCCTCAGCATACTGTAGGGTCTCAAATACCAAGTATCAGATAGCAGCTAATTAAAATGGCAGAAGTAGATGTCACTGCCGGCATTGAAAGAAGCCCCGTGTTTCCTTCGAAGG
>CM052812.1:69163995-69199593 GCA_028533885.1 Nasua narica | reverse complement strand
AGTGAAACTTCTCTATGGGCGTCAAAGTTGGAATTCAATGTAATTTTCACGTGTCATGAATTAAGCTCCTTTTATTTTATTTTTTATTTTTTAAATCATCTAAAGATCTCAAACCATTCTTAGCTCGCGGGCGGTGTGCCGCACGTGGGCGGAGGGCAGGCTGTAGCTTGCAGCCCCTGGACGGTCGGTTCTATAGCGACTTCCGCCCAGCCCGGGTGCCCCTCGCGGCCCCGCAGGGCGGCTGTTGTGCGCATGCGCACGCAGGTCCGCGTGGGGCGGCGCCCAAGTGGGAGCGGGACGTGGCCGGGCAGCGACTGAGCCCAGGGCCGTCGCATTCTGGAAGTCTTCTGTTCTTTCCGTGGCGCTCTGCCGCTTCCCAGGAGAATCTGTAGCTTTTCTGCCCTTATGCGTGTATCAGGACGGTCTCAGGAATCCCGACTGCGGAGACGTGGCCTGGAGGGCAGGCGTGCTGTCCCCGTCTGTCCAGCCGTCGAAGCAGCTCTAACTTTCTTAAGCAAGACGTGAGTGCCTCTCCCATCCCTCCTCGGCCTGTCTGTTTTCTCCGCCCCTCTGGCCAACACACAAGAAGGACAGCGCAAGCCAAGGTATTGTGCTGGGTTCAGCTGTGACCCCCGCTTTGGGAGCACGGCTCTCCATCAAGGAGGGGCTCTGGGACTGCGTTTCCACGTGGTTCATTGCTAACTCTTTTATTGCTTGTGACTTCTTAGCAAGGCTCTGATGTCATTTATTTTAAAATTGGCTACTGAATCAGATCTCCCCGCAGTTTCTGGAGCTCCCTCCCCATGCCCCTGCCCCGCCAGACCTCTAGGCATCATCTGCGAAGTGGGACTTTTAAAAATATATTGTAAAAAAAGCAAATTTCGGTAATGCCAGGAGATCTAGCGGTTTGCGTTGTTTAAACAGAGTTATAATTTTTTCTCCTTTATAATTCTTAGGTAAGTCTCTCCACGTTTGACTGAGAGGGAGACCATATAGTTGCTAGATAGTAGGAGAAAAGGAGTCTGATGAACTGTTTTCAATTTTCCAAGTGTTCATCTAAGCAGACGTGAGCACCTGCTGCCTTCCAGGCCCTAGGTCAAGTTTCTGTGGCACAGGATGTGCGAGCCTCCATCTGCCCTCGAGAAGCTCACAGTTTAGTGAACTAATGACTGTAGTAAATTTAAATAAGTATTTCACAAGAGATCTGTGCTTTTTAAAATAAGTGACTTTGGAGTAGTTTTATATTTACTGGTACATTGCAAAGATAGTACAGAGAGCCCCATACACCCCACGCTCAGCTTTCCCTGTTATTAGCATTTACAATGTATGGTACATTTGTAACAATTAATGATACATGGTTTTTTATATTTTAACCTGAACTTTTTCACTAAAAGAAAAAGATCTGGGAGGTTGGGGACATTTCAAAGAATATAACATTTCTAGAAAGGCTGATGATTTTTAAATCATAGGTTAGACGAAAAGAGCATACCTTCCCAAGAGAGACTTACTGTGTATCAATGTTGCATTTAATAATTTCACATCACATGAAGGGTTGAGAACCCCTCACCTATGTACTTACTCTGGAATTTCTCACAAGTTAATAATATAACCAGTGAGATGGGTTCCTTCCTGGTTGTTCAATAACCAGTCATGTTGGTGATGATGTTTCATTCAACCAGAGTTCAAAGTTCAGATTTTTTTTAATTCTATTTTTCCTTAAAAAGCAAAAAATCTTTTAAATCTAATACAAGAGTGCCTGTGACCAAGTATGTAAAATCATGTTAAAAACAGCCAAATACAGGGCCATTATGTGACTGTAGGGCAAAGCCTGTGTAGAGAGCTTATGTGAGATTTTCCTCCTGTCTTGATTTAACATGTTCTAGACTCCCCCATTCTTACACACTTCCTTATAAGCATAAGGTATGTGTTTTTGAGTGGTGTACACCAGTATTTTATAACCATTTTTTCATTATTGCCTGCCTACAGAGAAAATTTAATTTTAATTAATTTTAATTAAATTTAAATTACTTTAAATTATATTTTTCTTTAGGGAGACATTAAATACTAAGAAATAAGATTTGTTAGCTAGAGTTAAGCTCCAGAGGGATACAAATCATTATAATATCTAAGAATTTTCAACCCCTCCCCAAGTACCACTTTTTGCCCCATTAAGGGCAATGTCCGCCTACTGAGAATGTGTGATGGGCACCACATGTAAATGGGCAGAAGGAAAGGTCTGTCTCTCAGAACCACATGTATGTGCAGAAATCTGCCCGTGGGAGATTTGGGGCAGGTATGAAGAAAAGTTGATTTCTCCCTCTCTCAAAGTCTGTTCTTGTTAGATTTTTTAAAGTGTGTATTTTATGCGAGAACAGTTTGAGATTTACAGAAAAACTGTAAAGCTAGTATGGAGTTCCCATATACCTCACACAATGTCTCCCCTGGTACTGGCTTATTTTATGGTGCCTTTGTCACAACTAAGGAACCAGTGTTGGCACATCATTACTAACTGAAGTCCATACCTTATTTACGTTTTCTTAATTTTTACCTAATAACCTTTTTTGAAGATCCCATCCAGAATCCCACATTACATGTAGTCATCATATCTTGCGACTTGGTTCTGACAATTTCTTAGACTCTACATTTTTGACAATATTGATGATATTGAGAAGTACTCATCAGGGATTTTGTAGAACGTTCCTTATTTGGGATCTGATATTTTTCTCATGATTGAGGTGGACTTATCTATGTTGGGGAGAGGACCCCAGAGGTAAGGTACCATTCTCGTTACACCATAGCAAGTATTATCAACAGAACTCATCCCTGTTGATGTTGACCTTGATCGTCTGGTTGAGATCATGTTTGCCAAGTTTATCTCCTTTCCATCCTGGATTCTTGGGAAGGAAGTCACTGTGTACACCTCATGCTCAGAAGAGTTATGCTCCACCTCCTAGAGGGTGAAGTGGCTACATAAATTATTCATAATTCTTTTGCAGGTAAGATTTATCTACTTTCCCTCTGTACTTATTTATTCAATTAATTATCCATATCAGGATGGACTCATAGATATTTATATTGTGGGTTGTATTCCAAAATTATTTTGTTTTATTTAGTTTTGAAAGATTTTATTTATTTTTTTAGATAGCAAGAACATGAGAGAGAGCGTGAGAAGGGGGGAAAGGGCACAGGGAAATATAGACTCCACACTGAGCAGAGAGCCCAATGTGAGGCTCAATCCCAGGACCCTGAGATCATGACCTGAGCAGAAGGCAGACGCTTAACAGACTGAGCCACCCAGGCCCCCTGAGTACTATTTTATTTATGTTATTGTTTAAATTGGCCATTGGGAGCCCTTTCGGTTGGCTTTGTGTCCCTTTGACATACCCCGATTTGTGTGTGTGTGTGTCTTATCACTTCCTTACTTTCTGTCACTGCAAGAAGCACCAAGTGCATCTTATATATTTCCTGCCCCAGCCCTAAAATCAACCGTTTCTCTGGGGAGCGCTGGTTCCTTGGAGGTTGGTGTTAGGCATCAAGATCTGGGTGCTAGCTGGGCTCACCGGCATTGCAGTGACACTTCTGGTCTCCTCAGCTGACAGAGGAAATAGATGTGTGCGTTCTTGCCAGATTCGAGAGAAACAAACTTCAAGTGTTGGGTCATGGCTGAGGCACACCGTACAATTTCACACGGTATTTTTAATTCTAAAAATTCCGTAAGAGAAAATATACCAGGAATTTGGCTTCTTATGGCTATACTTCTTCAGACAAAAATGAAGAATGGCAATTTTCAGTAACCTAAATCAGTTCTTGAGAATCAAACCTAATCATTAAGTTCCTTTCCCCAAAATATTATTTTAAAAAATTAATGCCCAACTTTCCAGCATTTGACCTAACTATGGCTTTCAGATTCCCCGAGTTGATCCATGCCTCCAGGCTGCCTTTCTGCTAATTACTGGAAATTAATCTGACCTTTTTCCTATAAGTGGCACACAAGAAGATTTTATTCAGCTGGTATAGCCATTTTCCTACACAATTTTTACTCACCGAAGGTACTAAAGGTCTTTTGCTTGAACCTACTCATTTTCTGAGCATGTAATTTAAAGACATGGTCATAAATCCAAAACAGAGTTGGTGAGAGCACAGAGCTAATGAGACCAGGGTCGCAGATTATGTCTTTGTTAGGATTCCCCGTTCCCGTGGGAGCCATTAGTTTGGCTCTGTTCCCTTCCCTGGCATGTCTGGGCCCCATAGCAATCCACAGGGGATGCCCCTGACCGTATGAGGCCAGACAGCCCAAATTCGGAAACATGATGCGTGCACTCTTCCCCATCACTGCTGGCTTAGCAGTTTGTATATGCCGGCAACGTAGTTCACATCCGTGTTTCCCAAACTTCAGTCACCCAGGGATGATTTCAGCCTAATTATAGAAGCAGCCACACTTAATAGTTTATATGTGCTTGACATACTGATTTTTTGCTCCTTTTGGAATATAAATGATGGAAATGAAATGTGCTATATACCTCTCTAAATGGGTCTGTCATTGGATTGGAGAAGATGTTTAGAAACATCTTCATGGTTTCCATCTTTTTCATGGTTTCTTTTTTCCATCCAATAGATGCTCATTGAGTTGCTCACCAGGGGTGAGCTATGTGAATTAAACCCTGCATCCCTTGGGGGGCAGGGTTGGTTGGATCCCCAGAGATGAGCGGTGACAACATGCTTAGCCACTGGGGAGGGTGGTGTTCCAGCAAGGACCAGGGACCATCTGGTAGGGCTCTATCTAAGACCTGCGACTCACTTTCGAGTGGAAAATTTTACTGACTTAACATGACCCTACTTCTCTTTGACTTCTTTCTGTATACTCTTTTAAGCAGCCAGCAGTTACCATGAGCCCCTCGTTCCAGGCCCTGTGCTAGATGGTAGAGATACTTTGCCCTTTTTAGAAAAATGCATAAAACCCAGCAATTTCCTTCCAGAACGACTTTGAAGCTTACCCAGACAGAGCTCTAGGAAATGTCAGCTCCTGCGGTCTCAACAGCAGGAAGAGCTGAGAGCCCACGAGGGGTAGAGAATTCTATCATGGGCTCCTTTGAAATCTGGTCCCTCCTTTTATAGCCGGAAACAAGACCACTGGGCATGTAATCTCTGGTGGTGCGTGTTCAGCTAATAGGAATGTGTTTGCCTTGCCAGATTCTTATTGGTCTCAGTGTCTTAAGTGGGCTCCGTGGGAAGGCGTCAGATCCCGGGGAGCTGGCGAGTGAGGAATTCCGGTTCTGTGGACCCCTGGCCTCCCGGCCTCCGCGGGGAGAAGCGAGCCTTCGCAGGGCCGTCTGCAGAGAGAGCAGTGTCGGTGGAGTCCCGGAGCTGAGGTTTTCCAGCCTGCTGTTTCATTGGCTGGTCCTGGGCCTGGTCTGCCTCATTCTGGAAGCGTTTCTGGGAAAGCAGCTGCTGCGGGAGATGCCTTCAAGGGCAGAACACGAAGCGGGTATCCCCCCCCCCCCATGATGGCCTCCGATGCCCGAGGCTTCCGACCTCCGTCCCACGAACTTCAGCTGCCCAGCCAGGGCGACAGGAAGTCGTCAGCAACAGCGTCCTGAAGGGCAGCAACAGCGTCCTGAAGTCAGAGGCAGAAACATCAAGTGCATTTTTGTTTGGGCAGCAGCACGGAGCCGTTCTCCCAGCCGGGCCAGCCTTGCTGGGGGAGAGCCGGCCAGAGCAGTTGGCAGGTGGGGAAATGAGTTGGAGAGGCTTTAAAGAGCTTTTCCTATAAAATAAATGTCCAGAAGCCGTGGAAATGTATGTCTTTAGTTAAGTAAATACCCCCGAAGACAACACATGTACATTTTTCAGTGAAACGTTACCAGTTACAACTGCCCGTGTTTGCAGATTCCAGGAATCTGGAGCCCACGCAGAACTGGCCTATTGCACTCATTAGCCTGGGAGGCACCTCCTCTCGAGAAACTCCTACGGCCGTGACAGCAGATTAATTTAGCTGTTTTATTTGAAGCAGCTGAGGCTGGAGGAGCTCGCCTTCGGATTTCCTGGCTGGTGTTTCTGAATCCGATGGGATGAAACAGGAAGGGATGAGTTCTAGCTCCTCTGCAAACTGAGGCAGCCCATCGGAACCCTCTGCGCTTCAGTCTTCTCATGTACGAAGGGTCCTTATGCTGAGATCTGGAGCCACCCTCTGCCCTGTCCGTGCCCAGGGTGGCAAGTTGTGGTGTTCCCGTGTTCGCAGGGGACAAACACCTGTGACGGGTAAGGCTCCATCAGGATTGGAGCTTTCCGGTGAAGCGAGGCCTTGAATATCACCCTAAGGGCTTAGAACTCCATTCCGAAGGCAGTGGAAAGCCATGGAAGGTTCTCAGAAGTCAAGTGATGTTTGGGGCAGTGATTTTAGAAGCGATTTGAGATAGAGCATCCGTTTTAGGAAGGAAAGTGATGGCAGGGCGGTAGATGGGTTAAGTTAGGGGTGGCACATGGGCGCCAGGCCTGTGAGGAGACCCCAGCAGGAGCTGGTGAGGGCCTCTTGTTCTCTGCAGACCACCCCCCCCCCCCGGCACCGAGGGTGTCAAAGCTGACTGCTCACAGGGGGTCAGGCCAACATGCCACTCCCTTGCTCTGTGACCTTTGGCAAGTTACTCAACCTCTCTGAACCTCTGCTTCCCCATTAAAAAAGGGAACCCCAAAAAAGTACCTATTTTGGAGGGCTGTTGCTAAGATGGTGTTTAAGCGTATAGAACATGCTCAGAGTCACTGTGTTTGTTACTGTTGTTATTTGCACTTCCCAGGCCACAAAGCGTTCTCAGAAACCCTGTTTTTAATGGTGTCTTAGTGGATCCTTCACTCTCCGGCCCCTCAGATCCACCCTTACTGCGCAGAATGAGTCTTTCTTCGACACAAATCTGACCAGGTCTTAGAACTGTTTAAAAACCATCAGTGATTCCTCATTTCTGTCAGAATAAGACCCAGACCTTGAACATGGGGCCTGCGCTTCCACCCGTGTTCTGAGCCCCCTCCGCCTTCCTCCTGCTGTGCCTCATGCACACTTCCTTGCTGGCCGCCAGAGGCTCAATCCCACTGCTCCTCTACAGGGGCTCTCTCCGTGCTCCTACCTTCCCTGGCCTCCCCCCAACCCCCACCTTCCACATCTGTCTCCATTTTCCTGGACTCCCCTTGGAAGTCACCTTTTTTGGTTGGCATTAGAGACTGGATGTTCGTGTTTCCCCCAAATTTGCATTTTAGAGTCCTACCCCCCAAGATGATGGCATTTGGAGGTGGAGCCTTAGGGAGGTGATTACGGTTAGATGAGGTCATGAGAGTGGGGCCCCCAGGATGGGGCCCCCAGGATGGGAGCAGTGTCTTTATAAGAAGGGGAAGAGACCAGAGTTCTCTCTCTACCACATGAGAACACAGTGACAGTGGGACTGTCTGCAAGCCAGGAGGAGAGCCCTCACCAAGACCCAGCCACACTGGGACCTTCATCTTGGACTCCTAGCCTCCGGAACTGTGGGGTATAAATGTCTATTGTTTAAGCACTCCTGTCTGTAAGCAGACTAAGCGGTGGTTTTCCCAAACTGCCCCCATACACAGCCCCTTATCAACATCTGGTTAGTGCCAGCTAGCCAGCCAGTGCCTCCAGTGTGGGCCGTGTTACCTGAGCACCCAGTCAGTACTTCCAGCGTGGAGCATGTTACCCGAGCACCTAGTTCAGTACTTCCAGCATGGAGCATGTTACCCGAGCACCTAGTTCAGTACTTCTGACATGGTGCATGTTACCTGAGCACCTAGTTTAGTACTTCTGGCATGAAGCATGTTACCTGAGCACTCGGTCAGTACTTCTGGGATGGAGCATGTTACCTGAGTGCCTAGGTCAGTACCTCCAGTGTGGGACACGTTACCTGAGCACCTAGTTCAGTACTTCCAGCATAGAGCATATTACCCAAGCATCCAGTTCAGTACTTCCAGTATGGCGCATGTTACCTGAGTACCTAGTTCAGTACTTCCAGCATGGACCATGTTACCCAAGCACCCAGTCAGTACTTCCAGCATGGCGCATGTTACCTGAGCATCTAGTTCAGTACTTCTAGTGTGGACCATGTTACCCGAGCACCCAGTTGGGTGCTCTATCATGGTGTGTGTGATCCACACAGAACGTTTGATTTTCTTCTTGGTTTCTTAGGGAAGCTTCTATCTTGAAGGGCAGATACCATGTATTGTTCACATCAATGTCCTCAGAGTCTGTTGGTACTTGATACATAGTAGGTCCCCAAAGATGTTTGAGTTAATATTTATGATAGTCCCTCATTTTTCAGTTATTTCATTTCATTTACTTTTATCTTGGCATTTGTTTTGGTCTAGTGCTTTTTCATTTAGGTTTGACGAATGCTGCAAAAAATAAAAAAAAAACATTTTCATAAATAGTTTCACAATCAAGCATTTCCCTCAGGTACTTGCATTTCAAGTTATTGAAAATATTACTATAAACAATGAGCTCTTGGGCAGATCTTATTTCCCAGAAATATATATGTCATATCTCTTGATTGATTCAGGTGTGTCCCAGTTTGTAAGTGGATGGTGCTCCCAGTTTGTCCAAAATGAAGAGTGGAACCTTTCATTATGTAGCCCCATTGAGTTGATGCTCTAAGCAGAAGCCAGACTTAGCCTGAAGCCCTAAAGCTTATCCCCACTCTACTCTCTCTGTGTTAAAACTTCCTTTAGAATACCTACCTCCCACCACATCTTGTCCGCACACCACCCTCACCTGGTTTCTGCTTTGCCTCACATGGGGCATCTGGTCTCCTCTCCAGAAATCAGACTCCCCTCCATATTGCGGGGACTTCTGTTACCACCTTCCTTCCAGGTTTGGCTCCTTCCCCACCTGTACCTCCTCAAAAGCCCCCAAGGCAATGTCACAAATGCAGCCCCTTTATTGGAAGCTTTTTAGGACAGAATCGGTGGTCTCATCTTCCACAGTTGGCTTCCCCTCTGGAATTCTATCTAGAAGAGCCCTAGGAACCCTCCTGTGCCCATTCCTGACCTCCATCCATGAGTCCCCTCATTGCCTTCTGATCAATGCTGGAAGAGACTTTTCTCAATTCTTCCTCAAAACCACCTCCTTAGGGAAGCCTTCCCTGGCCATCTCATTTAGGCAGGTACCGACTCTGTTGGTTGCTATAATTCCTCTCTTATTTCTTTTACACTGAGCCTCACCATTTCATTTATCTGCTTGTATGTTTGCCTCCCCAACTGGACTATCTATTACAATAGGATGGAGACATATCTCTTTTGCTCACCACTGTTCCCCAGAGTCTACCACAGAAGTTTATGTGGTAAATATCAATGATATCTGGCTGGATAGATGAAGGATGGGGGGTAGATGGAAGGAGGGTGAATAGATGGGGGTGGGTAAGGCCCAACCCCTTGAAGCAGATGGTATTGATGAGGCCTCGGTGTTCTCTGGTTCCCTTTTGGGTAGTTTTTGGGTCATCTGGCTATTCCTTATAAGATCTTAATGTCCTTCTATTTCCAGGATGGGAGACATTGCCCCAGTTAGCATTTTTGAATTTTCTAAGTTGAGTTTCCTGAACTGGTTTTGCAATAGCCAACTTCCCATATTGTCCTCACCTTTCTGAAGCCTCCTCCCAGACTGAGTCAGGGTTAGTCCATGTCACCAATAGAATAAGGCAATAGAGACAGCTTGTGACTTTACACTTTTCACCTTGGTCTCATGGATCTCTCACTTTGGGGGGAGTCAGCTGCCAAGGCCTGAACGTATTTGAGCCATCCTGTGGAGAGGGCCATGTGGAGAGTTGAGTTGTCTGGCTGACAGGCAGCCCCAATGCCAGATATGTGAGTGCGCCATCTTGCCTGTGAGTGCGCCATCTTGCCTGTGAGTGCGCCATTTTGCAGTGGGTCCTCCAGTTCCAGCCCAGCTCTCAGGTGATGGCAGCTTTTGCTGACCGCACCCTCGTGAGACACCCCAAGGTAGAACCTCTCAGCTAACCTGATCCAAGTTCCTACCCACAGAAACTATAAGCAAAATGGCAAGCTAAAATGCTGTCTTCAATTGAACGAAAGTGGTTGCCTCCCATATATAACAGAGGCAAGTAACTAATAAAATGTCAACTAAAAGTAAAGGGAAGAAGGCAACACAAATTCCAAAACCTTGACTATGAGTGCTGGTTACCCCATGCTGCCTCTCTACACAGGTGCACATATGTGTGTGAACATGGCCCGCAATGACAGGGCATAGTTCACAGTTTGTCAGAAACTAAGCTGTGCTGATCCCAGGATTGATGCAACTCTTGTCTGCTGGGAGAAGAGATGAAAGTCCCTTTTTACTGAAGCACAGAAAGGGCTAAAGTAACAAACAAACCAAGTGTTTAAGCAAGACAGCCACAATCTTGGTCTCATGTTTGGCTTATTTTTTCAGGTTTAATTACAAAGAATTCGGAGTTAGAACCTAAGAAGAGGTTTCTGCCTGTTTGCATTTTCCTCCTTTTTGAGGGCCTTACCACAGGCACGCCTCCTCCCTGAAGCCTTCCCTGACCACCCAGGCGCCACTGACCCCATGGTCTCTGGATCCCTCAACTGTGTGGTCAAGACCACCCAACTGCACATAATACTTCTTTAGTTTTTGTGGTTGAGGAGAGACAATGACCTAAATTCAGCCACATTCATCCAGAGGCACAACCAGGTTCTAACATCAGCAGGAGTTGTGATCCTGGGGATGGGAGAGGTGGGGCACAGATATATCCAACTACATGGGGTCCCCCATTTGGTGTTCCTGCTACAGGTTTCTCAAATCTTCTCATTTCCTCTTATGGTCTTAACTGCATCGCCAGTGTCTTACCTCTAGCATCATGCTGTTTTTAAATTAGCATTTTTGGAAAATGGGTTCAGGAGGAGTTAATTATGCTGTCCCCATCACCTCCCCCAGTTAAACTTTTACATTCATTCAGGAAGCATGGATGGAATGTGTAGGGTTGCCCCATAAAGCATAGGATGCCCAGTGAAATTTGAATTTCAGATGAACAGCAAATAGCTTTTGAGTAAAAAGGGTGTCCCATGCAGTATTTGAATTTGCAATCCAAATTTAACTAGATTTTATTTTTTTTCTTCTTTCCTAAATCTGGTAACCCTAATTGTCTACTCTGTTCCAGACAGTGTGACATAAAGATGAATAAACGTAACCCCTGCCCCCACGGGGGTTGTCAGCCCAGTGGGAGAGACAAACACCTGTGTAGACAAAGCACGTCCTAGAGGCGTGGGGGACAGCAAGAAGGGCCCCAAACCCAGTGTGGGTGGGATCTTAATATTTCAAGAGCATAGCTTAGAGGAGGCTTCCTGGAGGTTTTATCCTGCACTGACCCTCAGTGTGGACTGGCACCTCTTAAAGGCGGGAACCTCATCTTTTTAGGATCCACTATATACCATACACAGTAGATGCTGGGCTAAATCATAGTAGTTTTCCTTTCATAACACACAGTTTTATATTTTTGTCCCTTCTCACCAAACAGATAGTTCAGTTCTTGATAAATTTCCTGGGTATGTGCTACTTTGCATCATAGCCTTACACATTTGTTTAGAGAGTCCGTTTTTTATAGCTTCCTATTGAAAACAAACATCCCAAATGGTGATTTACAATAGAAGACAATGTCATGGCATTTGTATATTTTTGGAATTAAGCCCCTAGCTTCTGCCTTTCTAACCCTGTTTTATCCACTGGTCATCTCAGAAGCAGCTGATGGCTCCTAGGGTCTACTTTTTTTTACCATGGATTTGCTGGGTAACTGTTGCAGCCTGGATTCTACCCTAGACCTGCCTGGAACAGCTTTTGGCAAGGTCAGCAATGACCTTGGTGAATTCCTTGCCCTTCCCTCAGTCTTGGATTTTCAACTTATTGGTATTTGTAGTTGGTGATCTCTTTCTCATTTACCTGCTGCCCCTGATTTCTTGGTCCAGGTTTTCCCTGATTCTTCTCCTACTTCCCTGCCTGCTCACTCACTTTTCCCCCCATTCCTGTTCTTTCCCACCAACCTTCTAAATCTTTGCACCTCATGGGGTTTTGTCTTCTGCCTACTTCCTTTTATGGCATTCTCTCTCTAGACCCTTCACCATCTCAAGGGTTGCTACCCTCATCTCTATCAACATGACAAAATCCTTACCATCAGCCCTGATCTTTTGCAAATTTCAGGTCCATATTTCCAACTGTCTTAGATCATCTTGGTGTGGACATTATGCCATTCTCTCCAGCTGCTCGTCCTTAAAAGTGATTTTCTTTGCTTCTCTTTGAAAACTGAGTGGCTTATTGAAGTCCATATTTGGCTTGTGACACAGCCAGTTCCTGAGTGTGGATTCCCACATCATGTAACACAGTAGGAGCACTTTAACTCTCCTCCACCCCATACACCCAGCTCACCAGGTGGCTTCTGTCTTAGAATGGATTCTAGCTAGAATGCCTGATCCATTGTTGCAGATTACCCAATGAAGAGACTCTTGGTTATCAGTGACAGAAAACCAACTAAAGCCTACCTATGTTAAATAGGGATTTTTGTTTTCTATTCATAAAACTGAAAATTCCTGGGATATTTCTCGGTTTAGACATGATAGGCTCCATCCAGGAACTTAACCAATGTCCTCAAGATTGGTATTTACTCTCTACATCTTTTAGGTCCTCCATGTTAGCTCTGTTTTGAGAGAGGCCTTAACTTCATAGTGGCAAAATGGCTGCCAACAGCTCCAGTCTTGTACCTCCTTCTCTGCAACCCCAGCAACAGGCGTCCTTGTCCTCTGCAGTGTAAACAAGGTCCTCAAATTGAGTCTCTAGTAACTAATTTTGTATTATGTGTCAACATTCGAAATGGTCAGTGTAACCAGAAGCATGGAATAAGTGACTCACAAAGCCTGGGCCATATGCCCACCTTTGACATGGGGATGAGGCCATAGTCAACCATAATCACAAGGACCAAGTGGGAGAGTGTTGATTCCCCAAAGAACTCTGGATTCTGGGACTGTATACAAGGAGAATGGAAGGCAAGCAGGAAAAAGTGTCTACTCAACTGTACAAAGGCTTCTCTGCAGTTATCCCAGAAGAGGCTTCATGACAGCTGACACATGCACCATTCCGGGACTGGCAAGTGATAAGGTCTGACCCTCAGCTATGGATATAATATTAAAAGAACTTCAACATGTCACAGCTGTTATTTGCAGTTGCTAACTTCGAGATGATAATGCTTCTTATCTGAAAAGAGAGGTTCCAGTATCTTCCACTACAAAGCACACCAGGCGTCAGTCAATTTGCAGAGAATATTTTTAAACTTCTAGGATATAGTCTGAGGGCATTTCCTCACACAGAAAATCTAGATTTGAAAAAAGTAGTAAAAATACCACTTACTCAAAACTTGAATTAATTTTAAATAGTGACTGTATAGAAGTTCACTTTTGTACTATCTGTTAAAAATGTTAAGTAGGGGACCCCTGGACAGCTCAGTCAGTTAAGCTCTGACTCTTGATTTCAGCTCAGGTCGTGATCTCAGAGTCACGAGGTTGAGCACCATGCTGGGCTCCATGCTCAGGATGGAGCCTGCTAAAATTCTCTTTCTGCCTCTACCTCTCCCCCCTCACTCGCATGGTCTCTCTCAAAAAAAAAAATTTTTTTTTTTAAATAAAACCCTATTACCCAGCAATTGCACTACTAGGTATCCCAAAGATACAGATGTAGTGAAAAGAAGGGGCACACACACCCCAATGTTCATAGCATCAATGTCCACAATAGCCAAACTGTGGAAAGAGCCAAAATGCCCCTCCACAGATGAATGGATAAAGAAAATGTGATCCATATGCACAATAGAATATTACTCAACCATCAGAAAGGATGAATGCCTACCATTTGCATCAACATGGATGGAAGTGGAGGGATTATGCTAAGTGAAATAAGTCAAGCAGAGAAAAACAATTATCGTATGGTTTCACTCATATGTGGAACATAAGGATTAGTACAGAGGACCACAGGGGAAGGGAGGGAAAACTGAATGGGAAGAAATCAGAGTGAGAGACTGGGTGTTATATACAAATAATGAATCACTGAACACTACATCAAAAACTAATGACGTACTGTATGTTGGCCAACTGAACATAAGAAAATTAATTTAAAAAAATTAAATGCTAAGTAAATCAGTAGTGAAAATAAGATTTCTCTGGGGATGTCTAAAGTAGTACAGAAAAGGTCTGTGTTGTTGAAAGTTTCCTTGACTTCAGTAGTATAAATTTACATATAAGTTCTGGTATAGTTTAGGAGGCTCGGGTAGTGGGTTGGAAAGGCAGGGTGAAATCTTCGACATACTCATGTTGCTTGGAAGACAAGATCTAGCAAGAAGAATGAGGCTTGCAACAGTCACATGACTGTTTTCCCCCTCATGCCAGATTTTAAATTTTCATAGGTAAGGAAGCTAAAGGGTAAGCTTCAGACCTCCAAAAGATAGAACTGAACCTCTTCTGCAGTCTTCTGGGGTTGAGCAAACAGGAATCCTCCAGACTCTCCATCAGAAGCCTGGGGTGGGGGGAGTCACTCTCAAGGCAGAGGCACTAACTGGAGGTAGACTGAATCTTATTAGGAGTTCAACCCAATCTTGACCCAGATCAATTCCTGGCAAGTGAGGGACTGATTGCATTGATCGAATCTTGCCATAGAGGAAAGGCTTGCCCACCCTGGTGCAAGTATCGTTGGGAACCTCCATGGTACTTTCATATACAGTGACTGTCATGAAATAAAATTTGACTAGACATGCAAAAAGAAGCCAGAAATTGTGACTAACAATCAGAAAACAAACAGAAAAATAATAATAAAAGCAGTGTAACAAATGATCCAGATATTGGAATTAGTTGAGGAGGATTTAAAAATAATTCAGATTGGTATGGTTTTTTAAAAAGTTGAAAATGGAGAAACATATGTAGAATTTCAACAATAGCTTGGAATCTACAAAACAAATTAAGTGTACATCCTTTAACTGAATAAAACAATGATGTTAAATATTCACTGGAAAGTTTAACACAAGAACGTAAACAGAATAAGTTAGGAATAGTGAACTTGAAGACAGAGCAATAGAAGAAAATAAAACAGATAAAAACAAATGGAAAGAATATATTTAACCTTATGGAACAGTCAAAAGTCTAACTTATACATACTTGGAATCCCATAAGGAAAGGAGGGAGATTGGAGCAGAAGGATCCTCTAAAGAAATAATGGCTATTTTTCAGAAGTGATGAGAAGCAGTCAGCTCATACTTTCAAGAAGCTCAATGAATCCCAATTAGTATAAATAGAGAGAAAATCCCATGAAACTATTGAAAATTAAAGTGCAAGAAAATCTTTCAAACATCCAGAGGAAAAAAAACTTTCAAAGGAGCAAAATTAAGACTTATAGCTGACTTTGCAATGGAAATACACTAGGAGGAAGAAAATGAGATGATAACTTGAAAGGGCAGAAAGTAAGAAAAACTGCCAACCTACAATCCAGCCCAGTGAAAATATTCTTCAGAAATGGATGAGAAATAAAAATGTTTAAAGACAAAACAGGAGTAATGAAACTCATCTGCAACAAATTCAGACTCAGACTCCAAGAACTATGAGGGGATGTGCTTCAGGTTGAAAGAAAATGAACCCAGATGGAAGCACAGAACTGCAAAATAAAGCAAAGAGCATGAAAAAGTAAATATGTTGGTAAATCTAAAAAATACCGATTGTTAAACAACAGTAACAAGATGTTTAAGGATTTATAACATATGTAGAAGTAGAATATATGACACCAGTAGTACAAAGGGAAGAACAAATGAAATTAAATTATCTTAATATTTTTGCATTGTTCTGAAAGCAGTAAAGATTCTAATTTAAGATATAGGGTAATAAGTCTGGGATGCTGATTTTAATCTCTAATCACTACAATAAATATAAAAAATATAAGCTACTAGAGGAGAAAAATAGAATAGTAAATATACATGATTTTTTTGAAGGAAAGGAGAAATAAAGAAAATAAAGGAACAAAGCCTTAATGGTACAAAAATTAATAAATAGAAGGATGGTACACTTAAACTTGGCTATGTCAGCAATTATATTAAAATTAAACAGTCAAATTAAAAAACAAAGACTACCAGATGGAGTTAAGAAACCAAACTATATGTGATTTACAAGACCACTCTTTAAGTATCAATATGTGTAGAAATATAGAAATTTCTATAGAAATAAAGGAAAAGGATGAAAAAATATATATGCTATGCAAACACTAATCAAAATAAAGCTCACCAGTTGTAATAATATCAAATATACTAGATTTAAGACAAGAAGCATTAGAAATAGAGATATTCAAGGGGCACCTAGGTTAAGTATTTGCCTTCGGCTCAGGTCAAGATCTCAGGGTCCTAGGATCAAGTCCCACATCAGGCTCACTGCTCAGCTGGGAGTCCACTTCTCCTTCTCCCTCTGCCTCTCTCCCAACTGCTCTTGCTCTCTCTCTCAGATAAAATCTTTAAAAAATAGATATTCATAATCAAAAAAGTGTCAATAATTCTATTTGGAATTGTTTCCCTTCCATCTGAAAATTTTTGTTAGAATTTATTCAAAATATTTAACACAAAAATTAGTAGAACTTAAAGGGGAGATAGACTAAAACATATCAGAGTGGAGATTTTTTTTTAAAATAAACTTTGAAATAAAACAAAAAAAACAATAGAACGTACCTATTTTAAGTATGCAATTTAATGAATTTTGACAAATGTGTGTACCCATCACCCCCAAAATTTACTTTGTAGTCAGTCCTCTACATTAACCCTGGCTCCAATCTATTCTTTGATCCCTAAAGGTTTTATATTTCTTTTCTAGAAATTCATATACATAGAATCATACAATATGTACCCTTTTGTCTCTCCTTTTGATTAACATAATATTTTTGAGACTTATTTGTGTTGTCATTGGTGTCATCGGTCCATTCTTTTTTATTGCTGAATAGGAACTCATTGTTGGATATGCCACAGTTTGTTCATGGACATTTGGATTGACTCAAGTTTTGAGCTATTAACAATAAGGCTATTATGATTATCCCTGTGTAAATTGTTGTGTGGACATTTATTTTTATTTGGAAAAAATTTGAGGTGAAATTCTCATTTCAAATGGTAAATACATGTTTAGATTTCCAAGAAGTTATCACATTGTTTTCCAAAGTAGTTGCACCATTTTGCTTTCTCACCAGTGGTGTACGTGCGTCCTATTGATCCAACTCTCACCGATACTTGGTATTCTCAGTCCATTTAATTGCAGTCATTCAAATGGATGAGTATTTGTACTCATTATGGTAATGTCTATTAATATCTAATATTAGTATCTAATATCTAAAGAGATTGGCCATTTTTACATGTAGATATTGGCCTTTTGAATATTTTTGGGGGGTTGGGGTAAATATTCAAAACGTTTTGCCCATTTTTAATTGGGTTGTTTATACTCTTCTTCTTCTTGGGCAGTGACAGTTCTTTATGTATTCTGATACAGAATCTTTGTATTGAAAGTATTTTCTCTCGCGCTGTGGCTTAACTCTGTATTTTCTTAATGATGTCTTTTAAAGAGCAGACTTTTTAAAATTTAAAATCCAGCTTGTGAAATAATAGTATCTCACTTTCTTTTGTCTGTCATTCTCTATCCTTTGACTTTTAACCTATCTGTGTCGTTATATTTAAAGTCCATTTCCTGCTGACAGCATATGGTTGTCTTGCTTTTTCAGTAGGACCACCTCTGCCTCCTATTTGTCGTGGTTGCTATTTATTTTCTACTTTTCCATTTGTTTTTATGCTTATTTTTCTTACTTTGTTTTAATGTAAAGTTTTGTTTTGGGGTTTTGTTTTGTTTTGTTTTAGCATTCCATTTTTTTTCTACACTGTTGGTTTCTTGGTTCTTTGTCTTCATCCTTTTATTGCCTTATTTATTTATTTTTGCGTGTTTATGTGCAGCGTAGTCTTTCTTGACCAGAGTTCCAAACCACAGAACTCAAGAAATGATTTCAGTGTCTGTTTTCTCAATTCTCGCAAGAATGGTATATAACCAGCACCATTCTCAGTGTATAGGACAGAAATGAATTCATCATGTATAATGGATATCTTAAGGCATTACAACTTAATCTCTGGAGGAAATCCAATTGAGAAAAGCTGTGGAAATACCAATACACTTCTTTAACTTATTCATAGTCCTCTGTCAAATAATATTAGAGAGAATTTAAACATATCCTTTGGCCTCAGATCTTTACCCTTCTATGAACAAGCCGATTTGAGGTATAATATAACGGTGATGTCACAATTAGGAGAAGCAAGGTGAGGCATTACCTTGCAGTTAATGAAGAAACCTCAGCCACCCCAGGGAAAGCACACTTAGTCTGTCTCAAGTTGTGTGTGTGTGTGTGTGTGTGCTTGCGTGCGCACATGCATGCGCCGGTGGCGGGGGGAGCAGTATTCAACCATACTGCTTGTTTCCCTCTTCTGCTATTTAGAAATAATCTCCCTTTACCATTGCCCCTAGTTTTGCTCAAACCATCATACTTTGCCTCAAAAGGTTCCCAAGAGAGAGGAATAGGGTAAGACTTTCTTAATTGTCCTGAGTATCTTGAGGAGAAAATGCTGTATGTGAATTTTCTCTTCTTAGGGAGTAATCTAACGACCTGTCTTGGGAAATAACCTGGGACCCTTGTGTAATCTGTACATTATTCTTTCTAATCGGATTTCTGCAGTTATTTAACCATTGCCACTAATCAAGACCAATTTAATAAAAAGGAAAATGAGAGTTTTGCTTGGAAAAGCTGTCCAAAGATGCTTGTATTTTTCCAAAAGCAGTGACAACAGCTGCTGTTATATTAGGGACATATATAGGTCAGTATGAGCAGCTGGAAATACCAAAAGGATGAAAAGCACACTATAATGAATAGGGATTTTATCAAGTGACATATGAAAGGGACTATCTATGTTGCCTGAAGCATCAGTGGGTCCCCTTGTACTTAAAGAAACATTAATTTCACGAATGTAAAAACACTCAGCACATCAAATACAAGAAATGATCTGACCAACCCCCCCTTCCCACTCTCCTATTTCTGCCCACACACCAGGGTCCAGGCACTCAGCTTTCCACTTCGTCCCTCCCTGGGCTTATATTCTCCTCTTACCCTCAGTGTCCAGCCCATTGCGTATGTGCTCCACATCTCTTCTTGTTCCTCTCTCGCACAGAGCACCTTTTCCCTAGCATAAAGCCTGTGTGCTCAATTAGTAGAAATTGGAAGTCATGAGGATTTCATTGCTTTAAGACTCAAAAATACATTTCAGACCTTTGTAATTCTGAAAAGATGCATTCTTTGGTAATGGTGTGGTGTGTGTTGCCTATTTAAAAAACTTTGTCTTTTTCTTTCTAAAAGTTGCTTTTCAGTGGTGATTTATAATTGAGCATATAATTAAGGATCTTCTTCATTGGTGGTTTCCTTTTTAAAAACAACTGAATACAAGCTGACTTTAGATAGGAGACAACTGTGCTTTTACTTGAATTTATAGAGATCATTTCGAACTCTCAAGACCTCTTCTGCCCTCCTGTACCTTGGACCTCTGCTCATTATCCTAAGTGTCCTCATACAAGGGATGAATTCTTCCCATCTATCTGCATTCTGTTTTTATCAAAAATAATTTCTGTTTTTGCTGAAACTCATTTGTCATTCTCCAAATATCATAAAAGACCAATTATTTTTCTAAAAAATGCCGACTTGCTATCTTCAGCCCAAACTCCACGAGATTGCATGTAAAAAGAAGACGGGTCCAGAAGCACATCTGTGATCACAATAACAAGTTAGCGAGGATTAATCTGAGCTCCCATCTTATAGAAAGATAGTCTACAGCCTGGAGGCCAAACTTTCCAAGTTTGGCTCAGGAATGAACATGGCGAAGCAGCACGGAGAGTTTGGAATGATGAAAGCATGTGGGGGTAGGGTCTGAGAACAAAAGAATTGCGCCAAATGATTATTTGATTTAAGCATCAGAGTTGGATGACCCTGAGAATCCCTCTGGAGAACATACTAGAGAATGTTGAAATTTTAGATAAGGCCAGGATGTTTTTGTACACTATTTGTACTTGAACTTCTTCTTAAGTGGCTCAAAGCTGTCCCGTGGCCATGATACATGGGATCCATGTATGTTCCTTAAATTTGAAATAGATTAAGTGATTAAGCCCTGGTCACAGAGTATAAACTAGGATTAAAGAGGCAGAGTATTAACTGTGCCTTGAAAATAGGAAAGACGAGTGTTTACAAAGAGCAATATTGTCCACTTGGATGAGAAGAGTGGACCAGTGTATTTTCATCTTCTGAATATTTCTCAGTGGAACCCATAATGGTCCCTGGCTTTCTGTTGCTCAGGATTAAATACGGACCTTTGATGATTGTCCGCCAGTCTTCCTGCCAGATGGTCACACCCTATAAGTCTTGATCTGAAATAACACCTCCCCTTCTAAAACTCCACTCTTCCAAGTGTGTCAACCACCCCACTCCTCACCCCCACGTTCCTTTTGCCTGTCTCCAAGTTTTTCTACATTTGACTCAGAAACATGAATGTTTTTCTTCTGCCCTCCCCAGCATGCCCTAATCTTTCTTTAAATGAGACCTGAAGACTATCTCTTACAGAAAACCTCCCCAGATTAAATACACATTAATCTCTTTTCCAGTGTACCGTCATTTCTAGGGCTGAGTGAAACTACATTCACACTGATAGAGATTGAATGTAGCTATATTTTGGCAAGTTTTGTGCCATTCAAAGGTGATCTTAAAAATACATAACACATCTGTTTGCATATATAAATAAAATAACGAGAAAGAGTGCTATGTTATGCAGTAGGTTATTAGTACTTATTAAGTTATAGACCATCTGGTTAAATACAGCTCTTCGTGAAGAAGACTTTAATCCCCGAGTTTCTCAACTGTGGCACTGTTAACATTTTGGACAGGATAATCCTTTGCTGGGAGGCAGGGGCTGTGCTATCCTGGGCTTTGTAGGATGTTTCCCAGCATCCCTGGTCTCTCACTAGACGCCAGGAGCACCCCTTACCTAGTCATGAGAACCGAAAATGTCTTGACACGTTGCTACATGTCCCCTGGGGGCAAAATGACCCCAGATTGATGACCAGTGTTTTCAACCTACTTATTGAAAGGGTCACTTGTTTAAAATACTTGTTTTTTGTTCAGCAGATGAAAAGAGAAAGACCTGTTGACAGAAACTTCTCTGGGCTTCCTCAGAAGTTGGTCTTTTTCATCAAGATATGGTTGTGGACTCTCATGAAATATACCAACAACGTTCGTATGTGAGCAACACTTAATCTATGGACGTGTGAAAAGAATTATACGCTCAACCTGTAGAGACTTTTACATCAGGTTATTTTTATTTAAACGTTATTTTTATTTTTCTGTTGAGAATTTTATTCTCTAGTCAGGTAATTTTTTTTTGTCTTTCCCATTAATAAAATATGAGGTCCTTGATTAATAAGTTCTGTAGTAACTACAATCAGGGTCTGTGGTACAAAGAGTGTCCAAAAACATCCTGGCCTTATCTAAAATTTCAGAGAAGCAACCATCTGTAGTAATTTCTCCAGAGGGTTTCTCAGGGTCATCCAATTCTGATGCTTAAATCAAGTAATCATTTGGTGTAATTCTTTTATTGCTCCTCAGACCCTACCCCCACATGCTTCCATCATTCCAAACTCTCCGTGCTGCTTCGCCATGTTTGTTCCGGTGCCAAATGTGGAAAGTTTGGCCTCCAGGCTGCAGACTATCTTTCAATAAGATAGGGGCTCAGATTAAATCATCGAAGCAGTATTTCAGTCTTATAAACCTGTATCTTGACCATACATTATATATAAACATGTGATTGATCATTGCTCTGTAAAAATAATCTTTCCCTCCAGGTTGTTAAATTGTGATACAGATGCATGCTGCAGTCATTGCCTGAGTCAGGGGGAATAACTCTCAGCTCCAAGGTACTGAACTGGGTAATTGAGAAGCAGGAAGGAGCCCCACTGATAGCATCTGTACTGGCCTTCTCACCTTTGTGTATCACCAGGGCATGTGCCAGCATTAACCAGATGGGATGGGGTCAGGCAAGTGGAGGGAAGAGGCAGTATCCTGCCTTCCTCTCTAGGCCACCTTGGACCGTGACCTCAGCTTTCACCTGGGGCGAGAGGACAGCAGCTGTGTGTAATTGATAGCATTAAATGGTTAGAAATCCCAGTGAAATTCTTCCAGTTAGAGAATGTTGCATGCTGACATCTTAAATAGAAGACAGCACATTGCACAAATAAATTCAAAATATTTTATTCAACAAAGGCCTAGGGGACAGGAAAGAGCATTAAGGGGAATAATTTGAAGATGGTAGGGAGAGTGATAGTGATATAGGGATATGAGAGAAAAAAGGTGAGTGTTAATGGCAACAAAACATGAGCGAGAAAGAATAACATGCATCAATTTCAGTTAGCATTCATATATGTGATATTTTTTTGAATAAGAGTCAGGGCTGCTTAGTAAAAAATTTATGGCAGAGAAAAAGACAGAGTTCAGCTCTATCCCTTAGGAGCCTGGTGACCTTGAGCAAGTTGCTACATCTCCCTGATGTAGCATCAATAACGTGGGTGTCTTTATCTCTGTGGTCCCAGTGCCCTACACAGTGTGAGGCATGTATTAGATGCTTAGTAGATTTGTTGAATAAATGCATGACAACATGAAAATAGGTGTAGCCAGAAGAAGTCTGGACTATATCTCTAGTGACCAAAGTTCCCTATAGAAACACCAGGACCTGGGGTCGTGAAAGCTGCTTCTTCTGGTTGAGCAATATGTCTCTGGAAATGAAGCCGTCAAAACTGTGTAAACTCCTATAAATTCATTCATTGGGTTATATTTGCTTCCTGTCTCTCTTGTTATTGTTGTAACCTACCTTTAATTTTCCTTTTTTTTTATTATGTTCAGCTAGCCACCATATAGTACATCATTAGTTTTTGATGTAGTGTTCAATGATTCATTCATTAGTTGCATATAACAACCAGCCTTTAATTTTCATTTAAAGGTTCCCACACATTAAATTTTATCTCTTCATTTCTTTCTGCATCTCTAAGCAACTGTCAAGGGCAATTTTCCTTTTGCCTGAAGAAAAGACCTTAGATTTCCTTTAATGCAGTCTGTTGCTTTTGAATTCTCTCAACTTTTATCTTCTGAAAATGTCTTTGTTTTGCTTTCAATTTTGAAGGCTCTTTCATGGGATGTAGAACTCTAGGTAGGAATTATTTCCTTTAAGCATTATAATATATTCCATTGTTTTCTGTGATGCCATCTGCCAATTATTGTTGTTCCTTTAAAGATACTATATTTTTCCTTCATCTCTGTTTTTCAGAAATTTTACTATGTTAAGTCAAGGTGTGGTTTTTCCTTTTATATAGGGCTTAGGATGCATGTTGTTGTTAAATCGTGGGTCTTGATGTCTTGCCAGTTTTGGAAAATTCCTCATTATATTTTATTCAAATATTGCTTCCACTGTGTTTTCTCTTGTCTCATCTTCTGTGCCTCTGATTGCACACACGTAGATCATTCACCAGATCCTATAGATCTCCTTAGCTCTTTTCTAAATTCTTCACCCTTTGTCTCTATGCTTTGGTCCTGCATATTTTCTTCTGACCTATTTTGCACTCTGTCATTTTTCTCTTTTCAGCTATGTTTAAACTGCTATGAAACTTTTTCATTGAGTTGTACTTTTCAGTTCTAGGATATCCAGGAAATTCTAGTTCTCTCCTGAAAGTTTTATTTTTTAATTTCCTATCATATCAAGCATAATCATTTTAATGTCAGTTTCTGTTGGCTCCATCAACCAAATCTCCTATAGATCAGTTTCTGTTGCCTGTTGTTTCTCCTGATTTTCAGTGTCCTCTTCTTGGTGTCCACTTAAACCTGGTTATTTTCTGAGTGTCAGACATTGTGTATGAGATTTGTAAAAATAGTTCGAGACACTGTGTATGGCTCACGTCTAAGCTGGGGCACTCAAGATCAGGGACTGAGCTTTCAGTTTCAGTTTCAGTTTATGTGAGGATGAGTCTACTTCTGATTCACCTTTCTTTTAGAAAGAGTGCTTTCTCTTAGAAATGGTGAATCAGAAGTAGACTCATCCTCAGAGGACTCGTCCTCCTAGAGGATAGCATCACAAAATCCCAACCCAGAGTCCAGCGTCAGGGGGGCTTATCTATATGACCTTTTAGCAGATTCTGGTATCCAGTTTCCCTTCACCCTGTGAATCTGGTGGAAGTTCTGCTCAGGTTTCAGACTGAACTGCCTCTTTTAATAGCTGCAGGTGTCCTAAGCAGAAAAGTTAACCTCCACTTCTCGTGTCACACCATGGGTTTCCTTTTCTACCTGAGTCATGGTCCTGTAATTCTTCCTTGCTTTGGAGACTCTGTGTTGTCTTCAAATAGAATTTTTATACATTTTGCCCACCTTCTCTAGTTGTTTTCAGTGGAAGGATGAGTCCGAATCATTCAGAGCATCATCACCAGAAACAGAATTTCCCCATTACCATTCCAGCAACTTGATGACTTTGTAATATCATGTCCTGTGGTTCCTGTGTCGCTTTTGTAACTATTGTCCTGGGGTAAGCATATAGATATTTTCTGACTTTCAATATGAACTATGCTAAGTGTCTTTCTGCTTATATCTGTGCATACTTTTCTGGTTATTTCATTTAGAATAATTCTTAAGAGTAGAATTACTGAACCAAATATATGTACATTTTAAAGGAGTATTATAACGATTTCCAGATTGCTGCATGGAAGGCTGTACCAATTTACACTTGTACCAGCTGTGCATGAAAGTGCCCATTTCTTGGCACTTCCCCAACACTGGAATATCATACTTTAATAAGCCTGGCACAGCACCAGGTAGCTACCAGCTTAGGCAAAAGAGTTATGGCTTTTAAAGTTCTCAATAATTTGGAACTATGGGTCAAAATTCATAAATCAATAAGTAAAATAACAAGGCCTGAAGTTCAAAAAAAAAAAAAAGAGTAAGCAGTTCTAGGATGGGGACTGTAGTTTAAGAGCAGTTGATGAGATAAAGAAGGTGAGAATCATAGTAGATGAAATGTAATGCAGTCCTGAATGAAATTTATAGACCTTGAAGGTAAGGATCAAGGAGGCTAAGGAATCTCACTGAACTCGAAATTAGGTGACTTATATCTAAAATGGTGCAACCCTGGTTGCATTTTGAGAACCTGAGCCACTTGACTTGATTCCAGAGTAGAGTCCCACGATGGTGATTGGTCTATAACTGTATCAGGTAGACAACAGTGGAAGGAGCAGGGGTGTGTGGATCCCACAAAAGGTATATTTGGGGGGAGGACTGATAACTTTGCCCAGCTTTGAAAATGTAGTTCTTTTCTTTTTTCTTTTTTTTTAAGATTATTTATTTATTTATTTATTTGACACAGAGAGAGAGAGAGAAGGATCACAAGTAGGCAGAGAGGGAGGGGGAAGCAGGCTCCCCGCTGAGCAGAGAGCCCGATGCGGGGCTCTATCCCAGGATCCCGAGACCATGACCCGAGCTGAAGGCAGAGGCTTCAACCCACTGAGCCACCCAGGCGCCCCAAAAATGTAGTTCTTTTCAACAGGATATTCAAAATTAAGGAATAGGAAGTTACCTGCCAAGCATTTTATTTTCGAAAACAGTTTGGCACATATTTCCTGAGGATTCCCACAAACAGGAATGGATATGAGGCTGCTGTTTTCTCCAGCCACTGCCTTTCAGGAAGTCTACCTGCCAGGACCCTGAATCGTTTACAGCAGACACAGTGTGTAGATGCATGATGTAGCCATGGAGTTCAGTGCTTTATCCCTGTGGTGTCTTTTTAGCTTTTATTGTCAGATGAAGAGAGATTGGCTTGCCTTCTGTCCCCTCCACATTCAATGGTTTTGTTTTGTTTTTCTTTACAAACAACACCCTTCTGGAGAGGTAGGTACGTATGAAAATCAATCAATCAAATAAAGTACAGGTGGGATGAAGGCGGGAGCTCGTATCCACAAAGCAAATACCCTTTGTGGGGAGAAGGAGAGAGTCCCCTAGAGTTATTGAGAAGGGATTCATTAGCCTTTCTTTTCTTAGTAGATAGCTGTGATAGACCATTTGGATGAGGTTCTTGTGAATAATTTTTTTTTAACAATTCCAGTAGAAGAACAAAAATAAATACGTCTGTATGTGTATTTTTGTGGTAAGATGTTACAGTTTATAACAAAATGGAAACTATATTATCAGAACAGGAATGTTTTGCTGCATTAGTGGGCAAAAGTGTGTTTCTAGACAGACAGAGATGTGGTCAATATGAATGGCGGTGTGGTGTAATCCTTGTCGTCAGTCACACTGAGTGTTTTCCGTGCGCCAGCCCTGTCCAGCCAGCGACATAAACCATGCCCCATAATCCTCCCAGCTGGTATTATTATGATTTACAAGCAAGGAAACGAGCTCAGAGAGACTTAACTATGACTAAGTCACAGAGATAGTTAGTCATGGGTCTTGGATTTGACCTCAGGTCTTGTGATCCTATTTTACTTGGGGAGGCGAGGAGGCTAACATGAAAATGTGAGTTCTAGTTCAAGGGGAAGCTGCTGGTGGGCTTAATTGGCCACTTCCTCTTATCTTCCACTAAACACAGATTTTCCGTTTATAAAAATGAGCAGGGAAACCTTTAACTTAAACCTGATGACTTTGCAGCAATTTTTACATTTCCTTATTTCAGTGCACTGTAGTAAGATCTTGTTTAATACTTAAGAAAAATAGAGACACACACAATTTTGTTTATACAAAATTTCTTCTAACTAGTAACTCGTCTGAAACCTTTTCGTAACTATTTCCTTTGAAATTATTACAAATAGATTTTTCAGGAGGACTTCAGGTATCCCTGTATGACATTCTGTCACTAGGAAATAAGGGGATTTTGGCTTTTCTTGGTTAAAAGTCTTGTGGGTCATTCATAAGTTATTCATACCTATGTGTTATGTCAGTCTAGCTGAGTTATCTCTTTTTTTTCTTTCACTTTTTGTCAGGTCAACATTACTTAGTTTTAATGCCCAGTTAAGTTGACTGTTTGTCCAGCTTTGCATAGTTACTGTAAGGTAGTTGATAGGAATGCGTCCACTCTTTCCTCGTCCCACAGGACCGGGAGGGAGCCCTGTGCACTCCTGACTGTCCTCCCGGAGGCAAAGCCATGGCCAGCCCCAGTGATGGAAAGGACAACACTGACCGTGAACTTCATTTTCCATATCCACTCGAAGGCAGCCAGTATTGTCCTGGTAGAAATCCTACAGTTTCCACAGTGGCCCTTTCAATGCTGCCTCATTTACACTCTTATGTTTTAATTTAAGATGGACTAAGGGAGGCCCAGAGTAGATTAAGGATTTGGTGATCATGCATGGGTGGTGTTTCCAGCCTCATTCCCGGCAAGGACTAGGTTTTCTATTTTGGTTCAAGAATAGTGTGTATCGAGGATGAATTTAAATACCCAATTCTGTCAACACAACACCAACAACAGAAGAGCCAATATATTCATTTGTTCAGCAAAATAAGATATTTTAATAAACTTAAGCTTTGTAGCAAAGGTCCAGATTGGTTAGCAGGGTAGAGAGCCTACACTTAAGGCATGTAAATATTTGATGAAGGAATGAGCGGGCACTACTGTTTAACGCGTCGATCAAGGCAATCAAGCATTAGTTTTGTATTTAGTGTGTTCAAGAAGGCAGCGTTTGAGGCATCTCGAGGGGTTCTCAGAGTTGGCTCAGGCTTCAGGGAGCTGATAGGCCCGTGAGCCTACAGCCGATGGACAGAAACAGCTGCGCCCCAGGCAGAATGTGGACATGCAGTCTCAAGTGGGGAGAAGAGGGTTCTTCCTGAGCCACCAGGGAGAGCTTGAAGGTCAGGAGTGTCTCAGGGACCCCGAGGGACGGGGCAGAGCTCAGCAAGTAGAAGGGAAGGCAAGAAAAAAGGCATGCTCACCCAGCCTTTCCGTGCGTTGTCACAGTCATCCTATTTCTGTCCTCATCCTATCTAACTGTAGAGATTCAAGTGAACTTGAACGCCGCCAGGAGCCAGGCAGGTGTTATAAATGAACGAGGCCGGCCGGGCATAAGATGGTAGGTTACTTCTGCCCTGTGGCCTCAATGGGCAGACGCACTAGGGCTGGTGGGGCCGGGAGCCCTGGCGGCTTCTCTTCAGTTTTAGCCAATTGTGTCCACCTGATGTGCAAGCCCGGGGTTGTTATTTTTCCTCGAATCTTCCCCTCCAAGAAGCTTCATGTCCAGATTTGTCTGCGAATTCTGTTAGATGTTAGCAACTAAATCAAACTGACAACACTTGGGTGCACGCACGTGGGGCCAGACCATCAAGAGCTGCAGGCTGAGGGGACCACGGGAATCGCCACCCTGGGAAACCACACTTTTCTAGCACGGTGGCGTTGAAAACGTGGCGCCCACATGGGCAGAGTCAGCATCACCTGGGAACCTGCTAGAATCACAGATGCCTGGGCTTCGTCCCGAGCCGCAGAATAAGAAACTCTGTGACGGGCCCTACCGTCGGTTTCAACAAGCCCTCCAGGTGGCTTTGGTGCTCACTCAGGTTCGAGAATGGTTTTTTTACATTTCTTATTGGCTGGAAAAAAAAATCAAGAGAATAATATTTTATGATACATAAAATTGAAGTTCAGATTTTAGTTTCCATAAATAAAGTTTTACTGGCACGTAGCCCCACTTGATCATTGAGCTTTGGTTTCTGGCTGTGTCTGCAAGACGGCAGAGTCGAAGTTTGTGGCAGGGACCTCAGGGCCCACTGAGCTCAAAGTCTTTATTTCAAACATGGATTCCTTAGGGTGCCTGGGTGGCTCAGTGGGTTAAGCCTCCGCCTTCGGCTCAGGTCAAGATCTCAGGGTCCTGGGATCGGGCTCTCTGCTCAGCAGGGAGCCTGCTTCCCCCTGCCTCTCTGCCTACTTGTGGTCTCTCTCTCTGTCAAATAAATGAATAAGATCTTTTTAAAAAATAAATAAAATAAAATATGGGTTCATTATATCTAGCTCTTTCCAGAAAATGTTTGTCAGCATGTCCGGCGCAGTGAGTAGGGGTAGGCTGCACTTTTGGAATACAGGTGAGGTTCGGTGGGGTAGAGTCCGGAGCTGAGGAACAAGAAAGAATTATCGAGACGTCTTTGGTGCAAAATGGTGGTTTATTAAAGCACGGGGACAGGACCCGCGGGGAGAAAGAGCTGTTGCCCCCGAGGTGTGAGGGGTGGCTGATTGTATTATATAGGGTTGGGGGAGGTAAGGAAAAAGGGCGGTTTCAAGAAGGAACTTTCATATGCTAAAGAAGACTCACAGGATATCAGGGGCTTTGCCATTGTCAAGTTAAGGTTGTTTACTCTTCTAGTAAAGCATTAACATGAAGACAGTTGGGAACTTGTCCCTTCAAGTGTCAGTGGATGGGCTGCAGGTTATAAGGACATTTAACTGTATTTACATTCCCTTCTGGAAGCTAGGTTATTGATAGAAATGCTTTGTTCTTGTAGATCGCTAAATTTGTAAGCTGAGGGAGACTGAGGTCTTGCAGGATTGTGGTCTCTGTAGGTTAAGTAGTTAACTAGTTGTTTTTCCCTTCCTTAGATTTAGGGCAGCCAGGAGTGCCTGAGGAATGTGGAGGGAGTTGTGGGGTGTCAGCTTCTGCTCTGTCCTCAGCTTGCCTTCTGTTCCGCCATCAGAGGGAGAGAAACGGAGTCAGGGCTGCTGAGGAATGTCCCCAGGAGGTCATACTCAGGATGGAGGAGAGAAGGATAACTGAGCCCTGCCATCGAGAACAGTGTGGCCGGCGTGCTGCTGAGAGAGTGGCCACAGTGGAGCTGGGTGGGGACCATGCAGCAGGCCTAGAGCCGCCGAGATGCGTGGGGGGAGGGGGAGAAGCCCAGAGTTGGGCCACTGGTTCAGCGTAGGCCTGAGAGGAAGGAAGGAGTCAGAGGACGGTATGCATGTGGCCTTTTGAGGATGGTGATGACACCAGGCGTGAGGGGGGCGGGTCACAGCCTGGGGAATGCACTTGGCCGGGGAGGGGTGAGATGCGAGTGGGTTTTAACCTGCCCATTGGAGTTGCTGGTAAGATCTCTGTTGGACACGACTTGTGGGGCATTTGCAACCCATTTGGGCTTAAGAGAGAGGTAGGAGCTGGGGATTTGGAATCGGGAATCTTCAACAAAGAGGACGAAGTCGTCCATCAGTGTCACTAGATTGATGACCATTTGGTTTCACTAATATTTTATTTTATTATTTTATTTTATTTTTTAGAATTAAGTTTAGATTTTATTTATTTATTTGAAAGAGAGAAATCACAAGTAAGCAGAGAGGTTGGCAGAGAGAGAGAGAGGGGGAAGCAGGCTCCCCGCAAGCAGAGAGCCCGACGTGGGCCTTGATCCCAGGACCCTGAGATCATGACCTGAGTCGACGCAGAGGCTTTAACCCACTGAGCCACCCAGGTGCCCTGGTTTCACTAATATTTTAACAAGAAGAGACTTGGACTCGAATTTTCCTTCAGGGGAGAAAAAAAAGTTACTGATTGTAACTTTTTGTCCCAGAACGGAGCTAAGTTGAGGGTAGAAAACGACACCCTCCAGAGGGTGAAGTCCTGCCAGTCCAGGGGAGATTTGTGTGGTCGCGCCCAGAGGCCACTTGAGGCCCTGGCTTGCTCCTCCTGAGTCGCGGTTTCCTGGCTGGACCACCCCGGCCCACGGCCCGGCTCCGCCGTGCTCCTCCTGACTGGGGGGGCCTCTGCTCCATCCGGTGCTCCTTTGCTCTTGCGGCTCCCGTTTCCTCCTGATTCTGAGCCCCAGATGTGATGGGGAGAGCCAGTGAGAGTCCCGCTCCAGTTTTTATCTGCAGTTGTGAAATGCGAATTCTCCTAGATCTCTGGGTGGCTTCCAGCATGAGTTTTCGTGGAGCACTTAGAGCGTGTTTTATATTAAAAAAAAAAAAAATTAGCAATTAGCTGTAATTCTATTTGTACTGGAAAAACTTGTTTGCGCTGGGCTTTCGTTAGGATGCAGTGACTCGACAGTGCCTCTGATCGATAGCAGGGTTCCTTTTTAAAGGGCTTATTATATTCTGCTAATGTTTATTTGAAAGAGATTACAGTGATGCTTTATAAATGGCCCTCAGTCAACATGTGAATGGGATATTCGCCCCAGAAGACAGCTTGCATGCAAACAAACCAGCAACTTAAGCTATTAACTTCATCTGACTGACAGTTTTGAAATGGTCTTGTAGAAAAATATGGTACATGAATGTTTCCAGACATCAAATTAGTTAGATAAATGAACTTTGAATTGAAAACCAAGCTTTCCAGTTAATAAACACAGTGCATGTTATCCTACGGCTGTGTCTTTCAAAACGAGACAAGTCATTCCGAACAGCAGTGTTCCGTGCTGCTTTCCAATAGTACGTCCCTGATATCCGTAAGCCAATCTCAGAAAGTACTTCCTTTAGAATATTTCACCTCAGAATGAAGGGCATTCACTGTCTTGTGCGGTATCCCTGGGGTCTTGCAGAATGTTCCATCCCTTCTGTGGTACTGATCATACAAGTGTAAGATCTTCCCATGTGGAGCTGGGTCATAACTAGCTCATAATTAGGCCCCCAATTAATGAATGTATGATATTTGATTTTGAAGACTTATTAACTTCAGAAATCTTATTTAGGGCACTTAGGTGGCTCCGTCAGTTAAGTGTCTGCCTTCAGCTCAGGTCATGATCCCAGAGTCCTGGGATCGAGTCCCACATTGGGCTCCTTGCTCAGTGGGGAGTCTGCTTCTCCCTCTCCCACTCCCCCTGCTTGTGCTCTCTCTCTCTCTCTCTGTGTGTCAAATGAATAAATGTAAAAAAAAGAAATGCCAAAAAGCCTTATTTAGATCTAAGTACAAAAGACCCAAAGAGTTACAATTCGGATAAATAGCAATAAATAACACGTGATGGGCATTTGTCACGGTCGCTCTGTGAAGGAGCAGTCTCACTTGTGATCGCATTTCTCGCACGGACCAGCATTTTCAGTTTATTGCCCATCCTGGTTTCCCAACAGACATTTTCCCCTTTGAATCTCATAGCGATCTCTCCTGAGTCTGTCAGTTTCCTGTCAGTGCTGTGACAGATGACCGCAGCGTAAGTGACTTCGAACAATTCCCACTGACGAGCTCTCAGTTCTGAAGATCAGAAGCCTGGTTGTGTTCACTGCTTCACATCTCACCAGGGTAACACCAGGATGTTCCCAGGACCGCTATTCCTGGTGGAGGCATTAGGGCAGGATCCGTTTCTGGCTCATTTGAGATATTGACAGAATCCTGCTCTTTGAGGCCGTAGGGCCAGGTCTCGACGTTCTTGCTGGCTCTAGGCTGATGGCCATTCCCAGCTTCTTGAGGTCGTAGCGTGTTGCGTCTCTCCGACCCCAGCAGTGAAAGGTCCTGGGCTTTCAAGGAGTCTCATCATTACATTGGGTCCATCCGAATAATCCAGGATAATCTTCCTCTTTCAAAGTCCTGCCCTTAGTCACATGAGTGAAGTCCCTTTTTCCAAGTAAGGTGACATGGTCACAGGTTCCAGGGATGAGGATGAGGCCTCGTTATTCTGCTGACCACACTGCTAGACGGGAACAGTACAGTTGTCCCTGTTTTCCGGGTGAGGAAACTGAGGCCCAGCAGAGTTCAATGAGTGGCCATCGGTCCTATGGTCTGAAGACCTATGGCGGCATCCACGAGTCTGCAGGCAGATCTCCAGCCTCTGCTCCCCCCGCCCCCTCGGTGTGCAGCCTCCTAGGTGGGAAAAAAAACACTGTTTCTAAGATGAAATTAAATAGCTCATTTTTAATTTAAAATTATTATTCCTTTGCAATCAAAGGAGGAGAAATTGTTACCTATGTGCAAACTTCCTAAGTAGGATGCCCTTAGAAGAAGAGCACAGCGGCCTCCTTCTGGGGCGTTGGAGGTGGTTTGAGGATGCCCGCGTGCACCTGGGCCCTGGCAGCCAGCCCAGGCTGTGTTCATGTGACAGCATGACAGCGGTCGTCACCACAGGCCCCATCGCCTGGAGGCGCAGACACCGAACACTCAGCAGGGGCCAGTCCCCGTGGGGGTGGCGTTGGACACGTCACGTGGGGGCTGTGGGTGGCTCTGTGAGTTGTCCGGGTGCATGTCTGGAGGGAAGGTGTCCTGATGTTCCAGAGCCGTCAGCAGGCGGCCGGGTCAAGGACGAGGTATTCTCTCCTTCGAACAGACACGTGTGAAGGCAGAAGAGGATTGGGGACAGCAGAGATCTGAGGACACGGTGCCACAACCGGTGGGGCGGGGGGGTCCAGCGTCCGCACAGCCCTGCTCAGAGGCGAACTGGTTGCAACCTGACCTCACCCTGCGATTTTATCCCCAGAGGTACCATGTTACCCCCCAGTCCTGCTCCCAGGCCCCCATGTCACTTTGCATCCAGGATATGGTCCCCGCACCTGGGACAGTTAATAACCAATAAGTTGTTACCAGCAAACAAGTCTTGCTCGAATCCCTCCTGCCCTGACTTTGCTCAGCACGCGCCCCCATGTTGACGTGACTCTGATTTCTGCTTCTCCCCCCCGCCCCCCGGCAGTCTGCCCTATATTGCACTTTGATTTATACTTCATCACATGCCCTGCTCCTCTTGCCACCTGCTCCAGGTCCCTCGGCCCTGATTAGGATTCTTTACCACTGAGGTCCAAAGAAACTGAGCAGGAGGAGCAGGAGGGTGCTAGGAACTAGACGTTTTTATCAGTCCCAAGCATAGATGTGAAGAATTCAGCTCCCGGTAAGTCCTACCCACCCCCCTTAGAGGAACAGAATGCAAGTCATAGTCAAAGGCCCAGTCCCTTGCTCAGTGTACAGGGATCCTCTGTCCGGCCACGTGGGTCCATGAGGGACATCAGCCTCCAGGGGCAAGGCAGGCAGCCCATCGGGTCGGAGGAAGAGACTGTAGGCTTCTCCGTGGGGACAGTTCCTATGGGAGAGGAGGGTCCCGATGTCCCTTTCATACCTTCTGACTTGACGTCTATGGCTCTGGGGTTTCTTCGCTGCCCCTCAGGCTGTGATCCCTCTGCCACCTCTGACAGCCTCTGGACCTGTTTCCGTCCCCACAGATGTTTCCAGGTGCCCCTGTTCTGGGTGTTGGGAACGGAATGGGGAACAAGGCCAAAAAATTCCCTCTGCCTGCAAAGTTTGTTTTCCTGGGAGATACACAGTCCACAAGTGAAATAAACACACCAGTGAATGATCACAAATGAGAAAATCCAGGACCGGTGGGAACTGGGTGTGGGAGCGCAGAGCCCCACTAAGATGGCCCCGCTTCTCTGAGGCGGCGATGTCCAGCCTGAGACCCGGCAGTGGAGCCCAGGGAGGACCGCCATGCGGAGGGTCAGCAGGTGGAAAGCCCTGGAAGCTGGCCGGAGCCTGGCCAGCTCAGTCGTGTGCAGGAAGCCTGGTGAGCAGAGGCCAGATCTTTCATGGTCTGAAGGCCATGGTTTTAGTCTAAGTACAATGGGCCACTGACGAAGAGTTTTTCAGAGAGAGCATCGTCGCCAAGCTAGCTCTTCACCAGAGTCAGCACTGCTTTGATTTTCCCCAACTTCCTCTCTGGAATGGATGGAGGGGCAGTAAAATAAAAAATGAGTTTTAGATGTGTGAGTTTTGAGAAACCTGCATCGTAGGGTTTTCCAGATTGCTTTCTGTTAAGGCATGTTGTCGCTGTCCTAACAACCCAGTTGTGAGCTCCAACAGGGGACCGATGACCCTGTCTGCTTCAGAATCAGCCTCTGTCCTCCTCCAGAGAGCACGGCGCATGGGGGACTATGAGCCCATCGCGTACAGATGCCCGTGGGGGAGGCTGGCAACACTTCAATGAATAAATAGAGCTTGTAAGATGTTTTGGTTGTAGCTACGGTAATCTAAAATGAAAATCAAAAACGTTTGCTGCAAATTTAAGCATTAGCGATCACTCCAGCAGCCACAGGATAAAGAACTTGAACTCTGAGCGTCACGCATGCTGGTGGCGGTGAGTTTTGTTGTGGGAAGAGAGAAGCAGGCTGAAAATGTGTAAACCCCTCATGTCCCACAAATACCTTAAGGAGAGTCTGTACCAAAGATAACTCAACATGTTAATCCACAGAAACCTTAGAAATGACATTACCTATATTTCAAGATTTTTTTTTTATTTATTTGACAGAGAGAGATCACAAGTAGGCAAGAGAGGCAGACAGAGAGAGAGGAGGAAGCAGGCTCCCCGCTGAGCAGAGAGCCCCATGCGGGGCTCGATCCCATGACCCTGAGATCGTGACCTGAGCCGAAGGCAGAGGCTTTAACCCACTGAGCCATCTAAGTGCCCCAATTACCTGTATTTCAAAAGCAGTTTTTATCTGAGATTGATGATGTGCCATTCTGCATCTCTTAACAAGGTGTTTGTTAAGGTAAGTTTCCATCAGAAAAAAAAAA
>CM052812.1:69143718-69163495 GCA_028533885.1 Nasua narica | reverse complement strand
ATTCATTGGCATCCCAGTGCTTCGGTGAGCACCTCGCACGTAGACCAGGCCTTATTTTGAGAAGAATACATGTGTTATGGCCTTTGATTCTTCCCATAACCCGACGATGTGTGGGGTCTATGGTGGCCGTCCTCATTTCGCAGATGACGATGTGAAGCTGGAGGAATGCAACACCCAAGACTTGAACCCGCATCAGATGCCTTCTCCTGCAGCCCTCCACCAGGGCCTGCTGCCCTCAGAGCCCTTCGAGACCCTTCAGATTCTCAAGTCATTAGCGTGGAGAGATGACCAAGTCCCAGGAGCCTGTCGCTGAGTCACTGGACCCCTATGGGAGCTCAGGAAGCGGGCCTCATGTTTGTTTTCTAGAATTTTAGTGAATGGCCGGACAGAGAAGGAGATAAAGTTCTGGCCACTGTGTGCTGACTGTATTATTTCTTTGTTGCCACCAGGCTGATTCGGGCGGGTATTTTGAGAGTCACACATTCATTATTTCTGGTTGATGTTTTTACGAGAACCAAAAACTAGATAAGAGCAAAGAATTCTTGCTTGATGACTTATTCTCAGGGTCGCCGTCCAGCCTTGTCTCAAGTAATTCCCTTTCTTCTTGGGCTGTGGACGCCATCAGTTCCTTATGACTCGGGGCCAGGAAGCACACGAGTTTCTCAGGACCGGTCCAGACACTGGGATGGCCCATGCGTCACTGACAACAGGCTCCCTCCCCAGTGTCTCGCAGGGATGGGCGGGTGGGTGACAGCTTCCAAGTTCCTGTTGCCTCTGCGATCCGTGAGTGGAATTTAGTGGGATTTTTCTCACTGCTGGCGTTGTTGACACTGTACTTGGGTGGAATCAAAGCTCTTTCGTCTAGGAGAAATGGCAAGGAGGGTTAATGCGATACACAAGCGTTTTATGTGATGGTATCTTAAAACCATCTCTGAAGATAGTGACGCTGAGAGCAAGCATGCACGTGATTCTTCTTAAGCTTCCCGACGTTCCGACACCCTACGAGGTACAGTTGGCTTGAGATGGCCAGTTCGAGGTTCAACACCAAAGGGTTTTCTTAGGAACCATGTTCAGATCTTTCAAAGGGTAATTGGAGTTATTTTCCAAGGAGAAATGATCTTACACGACTTGGAAAGCCTTTTCACTGAAATATGAAATGGCATTTCTTCTTTCCTGTAGAAAAATAAATGCTTAAATAGGTACCTGCCGGGATGGCTGGATATCAGCAGAATTTACCCAAGGTTGTCCGTGGCATTTTCTTGAGGACAGAACTGTGAAATCTGGGACGTTTCACAAGAGCTTCAAAATGAAGGGACGAGTTAAGCAATTACTCTCGACTTTATGTCAGTATCAGCAGCCTGCAGATGCCTTCAATCCTCCCACTTTCTGAGAAACAGGGGTAACATTTCGTTCCCTGAGCCATTTTATTTTGTTTTGTTTTGTTTTCTGCCTGTCATCTCCTCCACAAGTCCAGAATTTTGTGTTCTGCTTTATTTTCTTTGCCTTTACCATCTTTCTGAGGCCCTCCCCATTCGTTCCTTCCTTTCCCTCTCTAAATATGCTGTGATCTCTCTGTCGTTAAAGAGGACTCTATGTCCTTCCCCTTCTCCATTTCTCCACCGGCCCACCCATCCCCAGGCAGATTTTTCTCTTTCATCTTGCAGGTACACCGCATATGACTGTGGGCCCTGCCACCCGCCTCTTCTCCCTTCGTCCATCTCCTCCCCACCTTCTTGCAGGGACCCCCGAGGAAGGGCCACATTCTTGTCGACTCCGAAGCCTTTTTCCTCAGTCAATTCCTCCTTGCCTTCTGGCCCTGTTGGGATCTTCTCCTTGAAGGACCCGCTTCTCTGACTTCCATGGTGATCCTAGTGTCCCCAGACTATCTCACTGCTAATGTTCTTCCTCCTCCGGCCTCTAAGTGTGGATGGGCACCAAGGCACACAGTCCTCAGTCCCCAGGATCTTAATTCGCTCGGCTTTCTCTGAGGCCTACCTCCCACTGCCTTGGGTTCCCAAATGAGTGCCACCAGCCCTGGCCAATCACCCACCGTCCAGTCCTTCAGGGATGTCCCATTTCCCCCCAAGGCCTGCCTCTCCAAATATGACTTCCTGGTACCCTCTTTGCCCCCCTTGGCTTTAATTCCCAACTGCACTCCTTCTTCTCAGGCTGACAGGAACTCGTTCTGCTCTCACGGTCTAGATCTAGTCTGCATTCTTGTTTTTTCCTTCAGAGTCCCTCCTGGGTGTGTCCTTTCTCTTCCCTTCCCTGCTCCAAGGGTCTGACTTTGCATGTGTGTTCATTTAGGGGATTTCAGGTCTCCTAGATGACCTTCCAGAAAAATCCTGTCACCAACTTGTAAAGGTGCCAGTCTCGAATACCAGACGTGTCATGTCCCAGGGCGTGTCACTCCTGCTCTCTCACCTTTAATGGTTTCCCTCTTCAGACAGCGGGGTGTCCTGCTTCCTTAGGATAGCCTGTAGGTCCCCGTGTCCTGACTCCAGCTGCTGTCAGTGTTGGTTGCTGCTTACCCCCCTCCTCCTCCGTGCAGCCCCCTCCCAGATCACACACCCTCCGTTTCGCCCACATGTAATCATCGCTCCCCTCAGACACCCCTGGACACTGCCCTCCCCACGTCCCTGCCCGCACAGTCCTCTTGTCCAGCGCGTGCTCCTCACCTTTGCTTGGTGAGGTAGCATGCACTCGTGTTCTTTCTTTTTTTAAAATATTTTATTTATTTATTTGAGAGAGAGAGAGTGAGCGAGTGAGAGAGAGAGAAAACACAAGCGGGCGAGGGGCAGACTCCCCACTAAGCGGGGAGCTTGACCTGGGGCTCGAATCCGATTCCGGGATTCCAGAATCGTGACCTGAGCGGAAGGCAGGTGCTTCACCGACTGAGCCCCCCAGGGCCCACATCCGCTCGTGTTCTAACGTACGGTCCAGCGTCATCTTTTCAGAGCTGTTGCTGTTCGGTTTACTGCTCCCGCGCCCCTCCCCCGCCCCGGCTGGCCGTTCGCCTCGTCTTCAGCCGCTACAACCCGGTCATAGTCTGTGCGGCCCATGAAATCTGATCATCGGTCTGCTTGTATTAATGGAGCGGGAGCGACCTGGGATCTGACACATGGTATCTTCTCTTCGAATCCCCAGCACGAGACCTATATTAATGGATGCCAATACACGCGGATTGAATGACTTGTTGGTGACACTTTCCTGCCGAGAAGCAGGGGTGGGTCCCTGTGATTCGGTTCACCCAGGGCAGACATTCCCCGTTCTCACCGCGATTCTCCACCTCACGGTCGGCTCACGTCCTCCAGAAAACCCGGGGCCCGTTCGCACACGAGGGCCGTGTTCCTTGTGCCCTGTCTTCTCTCTGCCTCCGGAAGCTGGTCCTTCTCCCTCGCCTCCTGTCCCCTTCCTCTGTTCCACGAGTTTGACGGTTACGGGTCACCGGCAGCCAGCACCCTGCGTGCTTAAGTACTTAAGAGGGGTCTCCAGCTGTCTTTCGCCAAATTTGTCTCACCTCCCAGACTCGTGCGCTCGGCGGAGCGCGGACAGAGGTCACGCTGGGCGGTTTTGAACCCCGCCAAAGCCGACTCCGTGGCACGCGCACAGCTGTGCGTCAAATACTCGACGCGCTGTTTAGAGGCCTCCTGCTTCATTTCCAAGTACGCGAGACCATCAGAGCCACAGTGTAAAGGCTGAGCCCTGATGCTCGGATCACAGAGCTGCCAAAACATGAGTAGGAGTCTGGAAATGACTAGAATTTGAGCAATAGAATCCTCCCGCCCCCAACCTGATCTGGTTGGTGCACTGTGCCCTTTGCTAGACTCGCAGAGCTACAAATCTCTTCTACACTCGTTGGCTCTAGAATTTAAAAGAGCTCAGAGGTAGAGGACAGTCACTGATATTGAGCCTTAAATTATGCAGCGGCAGTGTCTGCCCAGGCTGGCCCGGCCAGAAGCCCTCTGAGCTCCGCAGAGTAGCCAGGGTCTGACGCCAGGACGGAAGATGTTCGAAGCCGCTTGCACTTGGCTGCTTCTCAGAAATGCCGAGATTTTTGTCTAAAATGCAGAGTGTTTTTAAAATCAGCATTCTCCTATTCCTAAAGCAGGTGTCTGTACAAAGACCACTTTTATTCCTCCCCAAAAGATGTCAGTAAAAATATATTCATCTCAAAGTACAAAGCACATCCCACCAATGCTTTCACGTGGCCTGCACGACCTCCCCCCACACGCAGACACAGAGAGCTGTTCCCCACCGGTCCCCACGGAGGGCGGCCTTCGTCTCTGCCTCAGAACGAGCCAAGAGAATTGCATAGGGTGAGACACGAGCAGAGTTTAGGACTGTGCAGGGCTCACGGTGAGCAGTCGGTAGAGGTGGGGCTGGGCGACAATGACGCACTCGGGACCGCGAGCGTCATTACCCCCTGTCATCCTTCTGTGTCGCATGAGTATCTTGGAGCTGGGCCCAGGTCGGCCTCGGAGGATCTGCTGGAGGGAGGCAGCAGTCTGCGGCAGGAACCCCACGCCCGGGCTCTCCCGTGGCAGACAGTGGGTGGATGCAGCCGGCTCGGCCGCTGCCCGCTGAGTCACGGGGTCACGGTGGCCTCCTCCTGGGACATTGTGTCACAGCTGTCACAGTGGCTCTGAGTGTGCAGACGGGATGACTGTCTAAGGGGAGAAGAAATGGATGAGGTCATCCGCGGCCCCACAGGGGTGGGCGAGTGTGGCCATGGCTTGGGCTCGCCCGTACGTCTCTGTGGGGCAGGGCCTTGGCTGGGTCACATCCCTTTCGGGGGACAGCTCCAGTGAGCAAAGCAGAGGAATGTGTCCTGCCATGAGAGCCTAACAGTCCACAGCACTTTGCGCCGGGGTCCAAACCAGGCATGAGAAACAGCACGCGGGAGCTCCTCCCGGCAAGTCTAAGGCCGAAGCTGAGACACACTGTGTCTGCTCTGCTCGATTCTTCTCGAATGCAGGCATCCCAAGGCACCTGGGACCCCAGCCATGGCTTTGCTTGTCGTGGGCGTAGCGAATCGAGAGCCAACCCCTGTTCGCACTCAAACAAAGCCGAGCTGCTCCCCTCCACACAGGTTTGCTGGACGTGTCATCAGAGGGCTTGCAGGGACCCACTGTGGACAGGTTGGGGGGGAGGGGCAGCCCGCGACGTGCCCCCTGCCACGTTCCCACAGCCTCACCCTCGCCCCTCCCCCACGCATCACCAAGCTGCTTAAGTTGCACTTCACTCTACAGCACTTTGCCTTGATTTCGACAACCTTTCGTGGGACTCCATGGAAAGTAAGCTTGTCTGGTTGGTATTTACTGCTGAACAGGAACGACAGCTCTGTTCCCCGCTTGTAGGAAAGCTTTAGCACTAAAAGTCCGATGCTAGAAAATAGGTGGGTGGGGGGGTTCCTTCAAGTCGAGGGTATTTTAAAGTATGTTTTTACAACTGGACAGAGTCTGGGGAGAAAAGAGGCTTCAAACTGGAGTGGAGGGAGCTGCTGCCAATTGAAAATGAATCACAAATGAAGATAAATCACCCCTGAGCATATAATGTGGAACGATGGGAAAATATTATCAGAATTGTGAAAATGTGATTTGTGTGCAACTTCTTAGAAACATAGCTTTGCAAGCATAAACTGAAGCAAACAGATTGACTCACATAATGGGGGGGGAGGGGAATCGGTCTAAGATTCCAAACATGTATGTCAGGAGATGATTATTGGATTTGAAAAAACAAAACAAAACAACACTCTGTTTTTCAAAGTGTACCCCACCATCTCTTTCTTCGCTACGGGGGTTCCAAAGAGCGTTTATAAAATGCATTCACTGCCGAGATGCTGTAGAGTGTATTGATAAGACTATTAATAACACGACGTACTAGGGATCTGTTGCTTCTGTGCATTCCGTGCACACATTACCTCCACCCCTCACAATAATCTTACAAGCGTTCTTTACCCATTTAGAGACGGGGACACTCTGTGCAGTGTTTACACAACTTGGCCCAGGCCTCATACATAGCCAACGAGGGACAAAGTCAAGGTCCACTCACTTTACCCTGGTCTAAAACACACGTGCTCTCCCACAACTTCCCAGTGACTCCCCAAGCAAGTGAGGGCAGGAAGGAGCAACTTCACATCATGGCCTTGATGTGTCTAGCAGACTGCAGCCCAGACCGTGGCCCAGCCCGGCCTCTGTGTTATGCTTTTCGGGACGAAGGGCTGTCACCCAAGACAGAGATTCTGCAGGGTGGAGGAAAGTCATGTGTTCTAAGAGACTGGGAGGAAACAATTTACCGAATGCCATTTTTTAAGAAGTCAGTTTTATTTCCTAGTTATGATCTTTTAATTGAGGCATAATTCACGTAACATAAAACTCACTATTTTACAGTGTGTAATTGCTGTGGTTTTAGTATATTCACGATGTCATGCGGCCATTACCACTGCGTAATTCCTGAGCATTCCCATCATCCCCAGAAAGAAACCCCATACCTAATAAGGTCACCGCCTGGTCGCCGTGTTCCCTGTCCCCGACCCCCTGGCAAGCACTGATCTTTCTATCTCTATGGATTTGCCTGTTCTGGACATTTCCTACAAAGGAAATTACGTGTGGCCTTTCGTGTCTGGCTTTGTTCACTCAGCGTCGTGTTTTGGGGTTCATCCATATCACAGCCTGTGCCGACACCCTGTTCCTTTTCCTGGCTGAATAGTATTCCACTGTGTGGATACACCACACTTGGCTTATCTGTGCATCAGTTTCTGAATGATATTTTTCTGCCACTTGACATTTCATTCCGGAGTTAGATGTAAGTGCTAGCAGACCAACAAGGTCAAGTCTGTGCCTGTCAAATTCAGGCCTAATGGCAGTCCAGCTAGGCCTCCAGCGGCTTCTTGTAGCTCGAGAAATAACATGGAAACTCTTGACGGAAACCTTCCCGGCCAGGGTGTCCCCCCGTCAGTCTCGCACTCACTCAGAGGTTAGGCCCTCTCACTGCTCCAACAAGCGTCCTTTCTGCCTGAGAGTCTTCACGGGTTCTGTCCTCTGCCTGGAAGTTTCTGCCTCCTCGTCCTGCCTGCCCAGCTGCCACCTCCTCGGCCCTCAGGCTGCGGCCTGAATGTGGGGAGTATGACCAGCCACCCTTATTCTTTCCTAGCGCTCCCTTCCCTTCTGTTAAAAGTACGTTTCTTACTTGTAACTGTGTGCATTGTGTGTCCACGCATTTCATGCGGGTCTCCTCCTCCGCCCCAGTCACCATCGACAGGCTGCCTTTGGGTTTGTGTTACTGTGTCTCTCGGGCCTGTGTGTGGGTGTGGCCAGTGCCCGCATGGTTGTGTTGTGTCAAGGATACAACCGGAGTGACCTCCCCAGACCAGCAGCAGCAGCACCTGGGGACAAGTTAGACAGGCCAGTTTCTGGCCCCCACCCAAGACTTCCTCAATCAGAAACCCCCCGGGGGAGGGGACTCCGTAGTCTGAGTCCTTATGGACTGCTGCTGCACCCTAGGTTTGAAAAGCACCAATGTAGGAAACAGCCCCAAATTATCTCTTTTTACTGCGCGCAGTGGAGCCCCTTGGACCCAGTGAGTGAGACGCCCAGAGATACCTGAGCATCACCTGCCTGAGGGGCCCACTGCTTGGGAGGTGCACTCGAATGAGGTTTAACAAAGCGTGGGTGACTTACCTTCTTTCTTCAGCAAAGGAGGAGTCCTTAGAAACGCACACTCCAGGCTCAGGCCTGAGTGGGAGGCAAGGAAAACGTCCTGCCAGGTCTCTGCCCTTGGGGTGTCCACTGAGCCACTGAGCACTGCGTGTGCCAATGGCAGTGTAGACACCCGGTAGAGCGGGCTCAGCAAGGGAATCTGTGTGGACTCAGGGCAGACGCTGCGGCAGGTGCTGTAGAGGCGTGCGGGCTCAGGAGGGTGGAGGGAAGGACGCCCGGCGTCGCGGTGGGCACCCAGCCACTGTGCGTAAAATCCTGACTTGGAAACTGCTCGAACCAGAACCCCGCCAGGACTCCAGCCATGATATGCATAGTGTGTTCACCTGCCCTCCAGGGGTGCAGATGCTGGCCTCTCTTTGGACAGGGACCAAATTTAAAAATTTTTATACATATAGCTTCCTTTATTGTAGTTTTTCCGGCTTTACTGAGGATCGACCCCCCCCCCCAAAAAAAGCAGATGTATTCTGGTTATATAATGTGATGTGTTTAAAAAGTGTACAATATGATGATTTAAAATATATATATATATATATACACATTGTGAAATGATTATTACAAGTTAATGAGCACATCCGGCACCTCACGGAGTTACCGTTTTGAATCTACTTTTGTCCAGTTTTATTGAGAAATGACTGGTACACATCGCTGTATAAGTTTAAGGTTTGGTTTCCATACCATACCATACCATACCATAAGGTATAAGTTTGGTTTCCATCTCCTGTGAAATGATCACCAGCAGGTTTGGCTGACTCCTGTCTTCTCGTGCAGATACAATAAGAAGAAAGAATAAAGGGGAAAAAATTTTCTCCTTGTGATAAGAACTCTTCAGATTTACTCTCTTAATGACGCCCCTCTATGTCACATAGTCAGGTTGGCCATAGGTGTCCTGTCGTTCGTGACATCCCGGGAATTCATTCCCATCAGAGGACCGTGAATACAGGTTCCCGTAGTTCCTGATGAAGAGAATGGTTCTCGTCAACTCCCAACCTTTCTGGAACCTAATAGTGAGATTTGTAACCAAAAGTTGCAATCATCACATCACTCCTTGGGTCCAGCAGTGAAGAATTCTGCTTATCTCTTTTTAAGAGATTTTTCCTCATTGAGAAAATGCAGAGCTAAATAAATACTGTATGCTTTAAATCGGTTTCCAAAAAGAACATGTTACCCCTACTGCTGTTTATTTTAGGAAGGTGGGATCTGGCCCTGTGAACCAAAGCTTCGAGCTAGCCATTTGTCTAGACTTCCTCAATTACTCAGAAGGTTGATGGTTAGAAGTCCAGGGAGATTTTTTGCAAAAAGCAACAAGGAGAGGGCTGCTGATCTTGCAGGGATGACATTTCCAGCAGATTCGCTGTTAGGTCGCATCTCCTAGAAAGGGCTGACTCTGCACCCACCTTCCCCACCAGGCCGGGCGATTACATCTGAGCTCCATGGAAACAATGTGGTTTTTTTCCTGCGCACCTTTTACTTCTGCAGTTTTCATACCCTACCTCTAGAACGCATTGATAAATGATATGTACGTGCAATGCCCTTTCAATTAGTTCAGCCTCAAAAGTTAATCTTTAACATTGACATTTTTGCTGGAGATGGTTCTCCCTTCCTCCCACAAAAAAGAATAAAATGTTGACACAGTTTTTACTTCTTAATTTTGGTTTATTTCAGCTCCCATGGTGCCCACTTTGTCAATGTGATCAGACTCCTAGAACCGGAGGCCTAAATATTTTAGTCCTGGAAACCTTCTCTTTTATCTCTTTGTCAATGAATAATTCATTTGTCTGCATAGCCTCTGAAGCAGATCCTCTTTATAAAAGAAATGGGGTGGGGGGACGTGTAATAGAGCAGAATAAGTGAAATTTCAGGTTTGCTCTTGGAAACCAAGCTAAGATTTTAAGAGAGAAAATGAATTTCTGGTTCTTGTGCCTCTTTAGCTGGCACAGAACTATAAATTTCTTTTTTTTTTTTTAATGAGCTATTGACTGGAGGTAATAATGGCATAGATACTTAAGCATAGTGCCACATAAATTCCTATTCCAGAGATTAAATTCCACCTTCTGTTAATTTCTAGAAAGTTCTCTGCAGTTTTAGACGTATCACTTAAACTCTCAGGATGTAACTTAAAATACCACGGTAGCAAGAGCTTGGGGGACCTCATTCTACACAAGACATGGACCCATCTAAGAGAATGAAAGAATTCTTACAAATAAAAACCCTTTTAATGACTTTTTAAAAGGCATGTTTTGGATGGTTTCTCTGCATGGCCGGCGGCTGTCCTTGCAGACTAGCAAACAACCCAACGAAAATTTCTCCATTAGTGTTCTTATTAGAACTAAGAATAAGATAGTGGGTTACATATCTCTCAGAGTCCAGGAAAGGAGGCATAACAGTCCTAAAGTCAGTCTCCGAATTAAAGAGACCACGAAGGTACTTATTTAAAGAGCGCTGGGAAAAGTGTTAATAAAGGCGGGCGTGAGTGGGCGAGGCGGGCTGGGGCAGGAGGAATGTGCTGTCCCTGGATCTGCTTATACTTGTCCACATGCGACGAGTTTCAGATTCTCTGCAGAGGAGGTTGCGCGCTGCCTGCCCCTGGGAGCGCACTCCCACTGCCGCCGCCGCTTCCAGGGTCTGGTTCCCGGGCCTGGACGAGGCCACCTTCAGGGCTCTTGTCCATCTCCTGAGATCTCATCGCTCCTGAGACCCTTCCCCAGGCTTCTCCTTGCTGGTGCTCTTCCCTCTCCACACGCTTCCACCCAACACACAGACCGGTGTCTCCAGCTCTGATTGCTCTGAGTTCCAGATCGGTCTGGTAATTTCTAGAAACCAGAATGTCCATGCCCAGCCATCCCAGAGCATCTCAGACTCAGTAAATCCAAAACTAAGCTGTAGTCTTGCTCTCCTTAACGCCCATTGTCTCGGGGGCTCCCCATCTCAGGCTCCACGTCTCCACCCACCCAGCAGCCAGAGTCGGACCCTCGAGAGTCCGCTGGTGCATTGCCTCCGTGCACCAGGGCCTGCTGATGCGGGCTTTGGCACATCTCCTGATCCCCTTGATTTTCTCACCTCCATTGCTGTTCTCCTAGCTCAGCTGCACCCGCTGTCTCTGCAGGAGCCGGACAGCCACCTGCAGGTGACCTCCATCCTGGAGCAAAAATGTTCCCTCCGATCACAAATGTGTCCTTCCTCCTCCCTTGTGGAAGGACACAAATGTGTCCTTCCTCCTCCCCTCTTAAGATGAGACCTACCCCACCCCTTGGGGCACAGCACTCACCCCTGTGCCCCAGCCCTCCCCGCCCTGCTTACCCTGAACTGGGGACATCCCCTGGGTGGCTTGTACTCCCGAGGCCCCTGGTCTGGCCAAGCCCTGCCGACATGCAGGTGAGCCGCCACCTCCCCGCACTGGCTCAGCACCCCCAAACGTCCGTCTCGTCCACATTGTACCTCCTCCGTCCAACAGGCAGCCAGCCGGTCCTGGGGTTTCACCCTCTCATTCCTGGGGTTCCAACCCTCTTTGAACATCTCCATTATTTCTCATGTAAACCAGTGGCTTTTCAACACTTTTAAAACAATAGAGTCCTTTCCTTCCAGTGAGACGCAGAGCAGAAAGTAGGGAAGGGGCAGTAACAGGAAGAGACTGGGGGAGGGGGAGCTAAATCCTAAATGGCTAAATGTCTACTGAACATGAACTGAGCTCTGGGCCTTGACTCTTCAGACGGAGGCAGCAGAGCCTGTCTCTCAGACAAGGACACGGCGTGTGGGAGCGTGCAGAACCCGAGGAAGGGAAGGAGGTAAAGAGGGCAGAGGGCAGAGCCCTGCGTCTCTGTGGCCTCTGTCGCCTTGCCTTCGTCCGATGCTTCTTGCTTGTCCCGTCTCCCCCCAGGTATATCTTCGCTTGCCTTTGACTGCATTTGTGCTGCTATTGTGTCACTCCCTTGAGGTGACGGCCGCCTCAGGCTTGCCCTTGGCCTGTCACCTACTGGGCGGTGGTGGCCTGGCCTCGACTCAGTGGTCCGGTGGAGCAGGGACATAGTCTTCGGCACTTCCTGTCCCCTCCAGCTCCTCGATGACTCTCCCCTGCTCCTCCCCCATCCTTCTGGTCTTACTCACAGGAGCCCTGCCTTAATTTCCCACACACAGCCTGATGCCTTATTAATGGCCCACTACAGTGAGTGGGCCGGCCGTGTGCCTGTGCAGCCCCGAGTCGGGGGCTTCCTCCGGGGTAACCTGTGGCCGGACTGTGCCCGGTTGTTTGCTGGCGTGAACGTTGGTGTGAACCAACGTGGTGTGAACCCTCCCACTTTGGGGAACTATTCTTGGTTTCCAAAGCTAGCTGGCTTACCACCAATCTGGGATCTCTGTCCTTATTTGCATGGATGGAGGCAAATACAAATCTAGATATTGAAGAGTAAGCATCCAAAGGGGCCAACAGAAGCCTGGAGACCTAATGGTGTTTCTGTTTCCCTCAGGCCGGGCATGTCTTCAGTTTCGGTAATCTTTCATGTTTTTACATCCTTTATGGCACTCAGCTCAGTCTTGGGCGCTGACTAAGCTACTCAATAAGCAACAAAAGACCCGTATTGTTGAACTGTAAATGTTGTTATTTGATCTGCTTTCTGAGCCTGTGTTTGTATGTGGGGTCACGTGGCTTATATGCTGTGTAATAATAGAAAATATTTATATTGGTCTTTGCCCCAAACCCTCACACAGGCTCTTAAATGCTTGGTGATTTCCCAAGTGGTAAGAACACTGGAAGCATCTTTTGTTACAATATCTGGTGTTTTTTTTTTTAAGATTTTATTGATTGATTGATTGATTGATGAGAGAGAGTGAGCACGAGCAGTGGTGATGGGGAGCAGGGACAAGCAGACTCCACATTGACTGCAGAGCCCGATGCGGGACTCGATCCCAGGACCCTGAGATCATGACCTGAGCGGAAATCAAGAGTGAGACACTCAACCAACTGAGCCACCCAGGCGCCCCTATAATACTTGGTCTTCGGCTCTGCTTCCTGACACAGAGCTCCCAAATCCCTTCGAATTTCCCGGGTGAGAACATGTCTCTTGTTCTAACAAGGAGCCCGTGGGTGGACTTCGGGGTCGGGGCTGGTCACTAGAAAGACTAAGCCATGATTAGAAGCCTGGAAATTTTCGCCACACCCCTCAGGGGCGAGGTGCTAGCGATGGAGTTAGTGACCCATCGATCGTGAGTACATGATGAAACCTCCGTAAAAATCCCACCGTGTGGGACTCACAGAGCTTCTGGGCTGGCGACCCCGTCCACGTGCTAGGAGGGTGATGTGCCCCAAGTGCGTGGAAGGAGGTTTTGAGCTCGGGACCCTATGGACTTGATGCCATGTGTGTCTTCATCTCTGTCTTCATCGGCACCCTTCATCCTCCCCTTTATTGTCACCAAGTGCTGAACATAAGTAAGTGTTTCCCTGCGTTCTGTGAGCTGTTCTAGCAGATGAATCGAGGGCGGGGGTTGTGGGAACCTCTGATTCGTCAAGTTGGACACAAGTGGTGGGTAAGCTGGGCACCGACTGCTCGTGATGGGCCTCTGAGGTGGGCGGCAGTCTTGGGGGCCTGAGCCCGTCCACTGGGGGGCCTGTGCTCACTCTGCTCACCGTCCGGGTTGAATTGAATTCTAGGACACCCAGCTGGTTGCTCAAAGTTTGGGGAAGGAACCCACATACCTGGTGTCGGAAGCGCCGTGAGTATGGTTGTCACAGGAAGGTAAACGGGAACCAGGAGTGTATTTTTGTCTCCCACGTGCCAATATCGGTCAAGACGATCGCCATGGCAAAGTGTTCTCCACATTTCTGTATTTGAGACTTGGCAACAGCAGCCCGACCAGCTTTCAGAGAAACACAACTCACCGAGCTACTTTAGCATCTGCTTAAGGAACGGTTTTGAGTTTCTATTGACATGTACGTTTCATCACAACTGCAATTATCTTTTGTTATAACCGCGACTCCTGAGATTATCTAAAATACAGAAAGCACAGATAAGGAAAAGGAAAGAAATGGCACATAATGTCATCACTCTTTGGTTGTTTCCTTCCAGTCTTTTTTCTGTGACATGCCTGAATTTATAACTCACGGTTTTCCTTGGAGAGGCCTGGCGCTTGTGCCGATTAGCGGGGGAGTCTCTGCTCTATCTAGCCCTGCCGTGTGTCACCAGCCCTGTCATTACCTCCCACGGGAGGGAGAGCTACAGCAGCTTCTGCTTTCTTTACTGGAAAACTGGTGTGTGTTTATTTTCTCATCTGATGCGTGCAAAGACAATGATGATGTGTTACCCCCTGCTTCATCTCTTCTCATTTCCTTTATGGAACCTTTGGGATATGGAATTATGTATACAGAGGACATAAAATATCAAGTGCGATGTATAAACAGAGTTGCCACTTGCCTCTTTATCTGTGATCATAAATCAAAGACCGCTTTACTGCAGCGTGAGTGCGGTTCTCCTACAGGGGGGCTCACCGTACCGGATGCTAGTGGAGGGAACCCCCCAGTTGGAAGCATCTAACTCACAAATGGTCAACGACTACACAATGATCCCCTTTCTGCTAGACTTCTGAGACTCTTGGGGGGCCGGGGTTCATGTTCTGATACCTCTTGCCTGGTGGGTCTGTCTCCCGTGTCTCCACCCTCTCCCTCCTTCCCAGCTCCTATGTCACCCGTAAAACACAGCAGCCTTGAAACTACGCCTCCTTTCTCCACCCACCCACCCCGACCACGCAGACCCTGCAGCGCCCCCTCACGTGTTCACCTCCCTCTGTCCTTCCATCCCCCCATCCCTTCTCGTCCACACCAGCCCTCATCCCCCATTTTTGCTACGTCCATTCCCTCGACCCCCATGCCTTTTCTGGTGCTGACCCACGTGAACTTTGTTTGGCATGGTTCCTCAGTTTCTCCTTCTTTAGTGCCTTCCTCACTGGATTCCATGACTCTGGGCTTTCCTGGCGCCCTCTGGCCACCCTCCAGGCTCCTTTCCTACCTCTTCCTCGGCTGCTGCTCCTCCTCCCAGGTCTGAAGTGATGGCCCTGTGGGAGACCCATCCTCTGGCATGATTTCAACTCCTGCCTCTTGGCTGTTGGAGCCCCAATTTACATCTGCAGCCCCTGCCTATCCCGGGAGCTCGGCCCCGGGCCCCAGCAGGGGAGTCTTGGAGGTCTCTGGCTGGGTGCTGTCTGCAGGCACGTCAGAGGTCACAGGACATATCCAGTCTCCATGGCTTTGCCCTGCAGACCCCCTCCCCTGGGTTCTGTGGCTCCACCAGGGGGCCTGGCCCCCAGCCACCCACTTGGCCCCCTGGCCCCTCCATTTTCTGACATCCCAAGGATTCTACATCCTAAGTATCTTTCATGTTCTTTTCCTTCCTCTCTCCTCCCACAGTTTTCCTAGTTCTGACCTTGGCCAGTGTCCCCTGGGGCCACAGTAATAGCCACATAACTGTAGTGGGCGGTTCTCCCGTGACTGACTGATTTTGCCATTAGCGTGTCAGTGGATGAGCTACTGGATGGACAACATGGAGAGAAAAAGCCATGGAGAGCTGACCCCAGACGTCGGGCAGCGCAGCTGAGGGAACCTGCAGGGGCTGCTTGAGACGAGGGAGGGGGCCCATTTTTGTTTTGTTTTGCCCGTGGTGGAGGTAGACACATTGGTTTCTTGCTGCAGCTTGGACAAATTACATTTAGTGGCTTAAAGCACCACAGGTACCGTACAGTTCTGGAGGTGGTGGGGGGAATCCTTTTCCTTGCTTTCTCCCACTTGTGGAGGTCACCTGCGTTCCTTGGCGTTTGGTCCCTTCTCCACCTGTAAAGCCAGCAGCGTAGGATCTTCTAGCCTCTCTGACTCGTCTCTCCTGCAAGGACCCTTTGCGATTGCACTGGGCCCAGCCAGAGGGCGCGGGACCACTTCGCCCACCTCAGAGCCCTGAATCATGACGGAGACCCTGTGTCAGGTGAAGCATCTTTGAGGGGCCTTTATTCAGTCCATGACAGGGCATAACGGGGTGAGGGAATACTAATACCAGCGGGCTCTTACCCCTGGGAAGCCTGTGGCGTCTCCTAGACATTCAAGTGCACATGATGAAATGTAAGTCTAGAATTCAGAGCTGGAAAAAACAGTTGGGGATCAAGAGAATAGAAATTAAGGCTAATTGAGGCATTGAAGGAAAGAAGATATGGAGGAGAAGCAGATCAAGGACTGAGCCCCGGATCCCTGTGTGGCCCCAACATGTTGAGGTTGGGAGGAGGAAGAAGTTCTTCACAAAGAAAGGAAAGAAGCAGCCAGCAAGGTAGGGAGGAAATCCAGATTGAAGGCAGTGTTGCAAGGAGGAGGAGGAGGAGGAGGAGGAGAAGTGCTCCTCAGGTTTGGCTGGGGGGCTAATTTGGTCACCTTGGTGCCCTTTCAGTGAAGGCAGGAGCCCCATTGCAGCAGGTGGGGAGAGAATGAAAGGTAAGGAAGTAGACACAACACATGGGGCAGAGTCCCGGGGAATGGAACGGGACCTGGAACTGGAGACGGGGCAGTTGTGTCCAGAACGTGGGGGTTACGAAGGCACATTTGCATGATGGGAAAGACCTGTTAGTGAGAGCTGTTTGTTTTTTTTTTTTTTTCCTATTAATCTCCTATTTCTGTTTCCCTGTTTTCTCCTTCTTAAAAGAGATTTTTAAGTTTCCAGAAAAGCATTACTATTATAAAATGCTGGGAGAAAGAGGCCAAGATTTCTAACACAAAGAAAAGCAAGCGCGGTGATTAAGTCTCCTCCAAACATTCAGTGGCCGCAGTTTGGTGGAGCAGAACGTGCTCTTCCAGCAAACCTCTGTCTCTAGTCGATTGAAGAAATCATCTTTTGAGCTAAAGCTATTAAGATACAAGAATATGCAGATTTACTGTATATGGCAGGCAAAAGTCACAAGAGACTTACAGAAGAATGCTTCCATTTACGGAACAATGCACCAAAGAATCCCTTTTAAATTGATGTCTTATGTTTTTAATATAATGATTTTGGTTGCTAAAATTCAGCTTACAATCTTTTAAAATGCAATCTTTTGCATTTTACATAGGATAGAATCCCCTAACATTTTATGTATGTCCTTCTTCAACATAATAGTAAAGAAAAAAAAAACAACTCTAAAGGGTAAGAGTGTAATATTGAATGAAATAAAAATTTGAAACTTGTAGATATTAAATATAAAATCCAAGGACAAAGAGCAAATGACACACTGGAAAGACCATTGTCAGTATAGATATAGTTAATATATAATAAACTTTTTTTCTGAAGATTTTATTTATTTATTTGACAGAGTGAGCAAGAGAGGGAATTCAAGCAGGGGGAGTGGGAGAGGGAGAGGCAGGCTTCCTGCTAACCAGAGAGCCTAATGCGGGCTTGATCCCAGGACACTGGGATCACTACCCAAGCTGAAGGCAGACGCTTAAAGGCAGAGCCACCCAGGTGCCCTTATATAAAGAACTTTTCTAAATCAAGAATCAGAAGATGTTCACATTAAGATAAAAATTAGCTTAAGACAGTCACAAAGCGCAAATGAGGAATGAATATGGAGGAAGACCCTTAAACTGATGATTACTAAAATGCATTCTCAAATGAGGGACAATTTTTCACTTGCCAGATTGGCAGAAATTAAAAAAAAGGCTACTATTCCGTGTTGATGAGGTTTCTGGAAAGTGGGTAGACTCAGACACAGTTTGGAAGAATGGAACTTTGGGCACCTTGAGGTAGAGCAGTTGGGCAATAAATATTAAATATATTTTACCCTTTGAGCAACTGCGCATCAAGGATTTACTCTAAGGAAAGTAGCTAATATATCCCAAGGTATATATTCACTGCAGACTGGTTATGATATTCACTGAAGATATATTTATTGCATATCAACTAAGAGACAGAAGCAGTGTTAGGTGCCGGGGAGGTAATGGGGATGGTTTGAAACGGACTTAGCCCCTGGCCCCATTCCCTCTGTCCCTGTTATCTGAGGTACAGATGGGTCCATCAGCCGTGACAGCCCACCTCCACGGCGCTCTGAGGGCTGGAAGAGCACACAGAGCTTACACACATCTGCTCCGGGCTTACAGGGACAGGAGTTGGCTGTGTCCGGAGAAGGATGGAGGAAGTCACATCTCGGTCAAGGTGAGAAGGATCAGGAAGAATTGGCCACATATAAAGGACAGGTAGGAATTGGCCAGACCCAAGGATGAAGGCCAGCAATTTGGAGATAAAAATGATGCTACAGAAACACAAAACATGTTGGGGTGCTGCATGCATGGAATATAGGGGTGCCCCCCGGAGCCAGGTCAGGAAGGCTGTGGAAGGCCTGCTTTCACCCTTCAGTAGTAAGAACAAGAGAATGAAACCAGTAAAAAAATTAAAAATCGTATCTCAGCACAGTTATTAGACCAGAAGGCAAAACTCCACCCCAACCGTAGTTTGAGGGTGAGAAAGGGGTGTGGCTTGCAAAGGAAAATGTGAGCTTGGCAGTTGGAAGGAGAGAGGGTGAGTGGAGGGTAGGGAAGTTCAGAGAGGAGGGAGGAAGGAAGAATATGCACACATATCGAAAAAGGACGGAAGGAAAGATATGCATAAAATTGTTAAGTAATGTTCTCTGGAATGTGTTATTAGGCACTTGAAATGTCTTTTTTATAATTTTCTGTAGTTAACATATATTGTTTTTCTAATCCTAAAATTTTATTTAAAGAGCGCTACTTATGAATTCATTAAGATGAATAAAAGTTTCAGTGGGGACGCCTGGATGGCTCGGTGGGTTGAGGCCTCTGCCTTCGGCTCGGGTCATGATCTCAGGGTCCTGGGATCGAGCCCCGCATTGGGCTCTCTGCTCAGCGGGGAGCCTGCTTCCCCCTCTCTCTCTGCCTGCCTCTCTGCCTACTTTTGATCTCTCTCTGTCGAATAAATAAATAAAATCTTAAAAAAAAAAAAAGTTTCAGTGCATCTAACGTAATATATCCTTCAACCTGCTGCACCATTGAGCACCCCACAAACCCCAAATTGAGGCTATGAAGGCACAGAAACCAAACAATACTCGGATTTGGTTTCTACAGACTTTTGCTCAAAAGGAGAAGTGAGAGCCTATGAATCAATTAATGACATTGGCCCCACACCATGCTTTTCTTTCCAACCCCATTCTCAGCCCGTCTCCAGGGATGGGGGGGTGAGTCAAAGGCATCCACGTGTGTGATCACTTGAATAAGGAAACCTCTGGGCCCCATGTTTCCGTGTATATGGTCATCCTAGGTTGTTTTTTGTGTTTTGCTATTACTGTGGTTGTGGTTCTGGTGGTTTTCTGGACAAACGGGGTAATCACAAAAGGTTTCGTATTTTCTTTCCGTCTGCACCCAACGATTTGCTAGTGCTTCTGACAACTCTTGTATGCACTGCCAATATGATTTTTTTATCCATACAGTCTCACTCCACATAATCACTGGATTTACAAAGAGATTTACTATGTGTTTGCAAGGGAAATAGCATTTTTCATTTAAAGAACAGAGGAGGCTTAGAGCAGAAGAGATGATGCACGGGTGGGACCTGTCTTTACTGGAGATTGTGATTTATGGACAGAGAAACAAATATAAGGTTCACCCCTCCTCTTGATAACCAGAACTTGAGAATGCTCTGGGGAAGGGCAAATATGTATAACGAAGTATTTCATTGAGTATGAAATTGTCCTGCATTTCTAGAGTGTAAAAATACCTGCCAGAAACATGATTTCTAATTATCTGGCTTCATTCTAGTATGAAACAGACTTAGGACTAGGGTGGTTTCCATTTAAGTATTTCTAAAAAACATGTGTCTTAAAAAATTTAACTAAATCTTCTTAGGGTTTTATAAAAATTAAATCCTTCTATCTGAGCCCAACGTTGTACATTTGAAGTTACTTTTTGAAAGTCTGTTTCGCTTCTGTTCCTTCAACTGCCAGTTCCTGGGCTTGAATGAAATGATCTCTGGGAATCATGCTTTTCGTAGAAGCTGAATGAAGGAGAAACCCTAGGGTGTACTTTGATGTATCAAAAATTCTCCCATTCAAAG
>CM052812.1:69069345-69143218 GCA_028533885.1 Nasua narica | reverse complement strand
AAAATTAAATCCTTCTATCTGAGCCCAACGTTGTACATTTGAAGTTACTTTTTGAAAGTCTGTTTCGCTTCTGTTCCTTCAACTGCCAGTTCCTGGGCTTGAATGAAATGATCTCTGGGAATCATGCTTTTCGTAGAAGCTGAATGAAGGAGAAACCCTAGGGTGTACTTTGATGTATCAAAAATTCTCCCATTCAAAGCGTTAAGCTTTTATTAATAGCAATTATTTGCTGGCACACTGGAGCGTTCTTAAGACTTGGGGAACTTTCAGTAAGTGTTGGTTTGCCTTCGCCAAGGAGGGCTGGGCAGTGTTGGGCATGTGCAGGCCGCAAGTGGCCAGGTGGTGGGCGTTCCCCCGTTAGGCATCCTTCTGTCTACATTTGGAGTGAAGACTAGAACTGCTAGGGCGGTCCTTGGCCTTCCCTCCCCTGGCCTGTGGAAGCTTCTCTCCTCCCAGACCAGAGGCCCTGAGTCAGGGATGTCACCACAGGAAGGCACCCGCCCACACCTCCTCCAGGGACCTCAAGGCTTCGGGGAAGTGCTGAGGGTGGGGTTCTGTGGGGGCTGCCAGCCCTCTGCCCGGGGCCCTTCCTTCTCCCCTCCTCCCTGCTTGCAGCTTTCTTTTGGCCTTACAAAAGTATTGGGATTTTTGTTTTCCTGTCCCTTTTGGTGTTTTTCTTAGCCTTGTGAGATCATCAGGATTATATGGTGGGGTTCCTAGGAAGGAAGAGTGGAGAGTCGCTTTTTACCAAGAGATGGCCACCTTCATGAATCAGTGCTTTTCAAACCTGAATAAGCCTATGAATCCCTGGGGATATTGTAGAAATACAGATTCTCAATCAGTGGGACTGGGGCCTGAGAGTTTATGTTTCTGACAAGCTCCCAGGTGATGCATAGTAGCAGATGGCGTTACTTGGAAAGGAATGTTTTACTTGAAAATCAATGCAAAAATCCATCTAAGGGGCAGAGCAAAAGGTCTCGTATGTAGTAAGTGCTTAATAATGAGCTTGAAGATGATGAAAAGATAATGATGGTGATAGTAATGATGATAATGATGATGATGGTGGTGGTGGCAGTGATGGTGATGATGATGGTGATGGTGGTAATGATGATGATGATGGTCATCTTGATGATAGTGATGGTGATGATGGTGATGATTATGATGGTGATGGTGGTGATGGCGATGATGATGGTGATGACAGTGATGATGGTGGTGATGGTGGTGATGGTGGTGATGATAGGGTTGAAGATGATGGTGGTGAGGATGGTGATGGTCGTCGGGATGATAGTGATGGTGATGATGGTGATGATTATGATGGTGATGGTGGTGATGGCGATGATGATGTGGTGGTGATGATAGTGATGATGGTGATGGTGATGATGGTGGTGATGATATTGATGATGGTGGTGGTGGTGATGGTGGTGATGATGATGATGGTTGTCGGGATGATAGTGATGGTGATGATGGTGATGATTATGATGGTGATGGTGGTGATGGCGAAGATGATGTGGTGGTGATGATGATGATGATGGTCGTGGTGATGAAAGTGATGATGATGATGGTGATGATTATGATGGTGGTGATGGCGATGATGATGTGGTGGTAATGATATTGATGGTGGTGGTGATGGTGATGATGACAATGGTGGTGGCAGTGATGGTGATGATGATGGTCGTCGTGATGATAGTGATGATGGTGGTGATGGTGATGGTGACAATGGTGGTGGCAGTGATGGTGATGATGATGGTGGTGGTGGTGATGGTGATGATGATGGTGATGACAGTGATGATGGTGGTGATAGTGGTGGTGATGGTGGTGATGATGATGATGATGTGGTGGTGATGATATTGATGATGGTGGTGGTGGTGGTGATGATGACAATGGTGGTGGCAGTGGTGGTGGTGATGGCAATAATGCTGCAAATACCAGGGAACATTTATTTTAATGGAAATAACATCGTTGACTCTGCCATAGGATGAGGAGTTATTTTCAGAGAGCAAACGTCAAAGGAAACAGAGCATGGGAATTCATTCATGTTGGCTGATAAATATGTGCTCATATTTATCCCCATGCATTTTGTACAGTTTGCAAACTAGCCCTAGTTCTTTAGACTGCACGTTCTAGAGGTAGAAACAGAGTCAGTCTTTGTTAGCCCTGTGTCCTCGCACCTGGCAAAAATGCCTGGCACATAGTAATCCCTCGATAAATGTTGGCTACTGTTTTCACTTATTGAGCACTTAGTGTATGCTGAGCACTCTGCATGCATTTTGGTGCGACCATACTTAGAAGGGTGTAAGTATTAATTCCATTTTACAGATGTGGAAACCAAATCGTGGCCAGGGTCGCTCAGCAGGTTGGGCAAAGGCAGAATTCAAACTCAGGTCCCTCAGATTCTGCAGCCCAAACCCTTCCCCCAGCCATCCTGGTCCTGCTGTGAGAAAGTAAGGATCTTGGAGCCGAGCTGCTATGATGTGTGTCTCAGCCTTGCTGAAGGGGCCCTTGAAACCTTTGCCCATGTGGTCAGCAGTCAGGAAGACTTCCCTCTCCCCGTGGAATCTGCTGACCACAGCACTCATCAGCCACGTCCACGTGCACCCTTATCCTCCTCTTGCTGCTGTCCTTGAACTCATCCTTCCTTCCCACATGGTTCTGATTGTGTCCTGGAGAGCTGTGTTCAGGCAGACATCCAGGGGCTGAAAGAACAGCGTCAGACCCCTGGGAATCACACAGAGCTTATTGTTCCATTATTCAACTCTCCTCTCTAACCCATCTGTACATGTGCACAGAGCTTGATCCTGACTTGCATGGACTGTCAGTGCTGGGCGTCCTGGGTCTACAGCTGGTCCACACCAAGATGCTTGTCTCTGCTGCCCTCTGGGGGCACTAGGACCACACCCCAGCTGACCATTTCTGGTTTCGAGGGGAGCTTTGCTCCATACCCCCGTTTCTGTTAAAGTTATGAAAAGCTTCAACATACATTCCATTTGAGAGGTAGCTAGGATTGCTGTGCAGTGGACTCTTACATTCTGTTGTGAGGTTATTTTAATAGTCACTTTGGGCCCCTGGGAATTCCCAGTTGCAATTCCAGAGAGCTCAGAGAGGAGTGATGTTTCCAGCCATATTTCCATAAACTGTGGTTCATATTGAAGTCCTTGCTTATTTTGGTGCTAAAAGCTGAAAATGGTGTGTACTAAAAATTCAGCTGGTCATCAGACTGGCAGACAAGACCAACCTGCTTGGTGAAGGGGAGCTCCTCAACCCTCATTTTGCATCCTGAATGCATGCTTATTTTCCAGGCCCATTTGTTAAACATGCATGCCTCATAGAAGTCTGGCTCCCAAGTGAAAAGTAAAAGCCCATTGATTTTCCAAACGATCAAGCAAGGTAATAAAAGGATCAAGGAAGTTCTCATGCTGACCTTGCGCTAATTTGCTATGTGTCCTTGCAGAGGTCTCTTCACCTCTCTGGGCTTGTTTCCTCACCTGTAAAATGAAAGCATTTAACTAGAAAACTGTGCGGACATCATTCAGCTTTGAAATTCTGTGACTGCCAGATTGTAGTCCTCGAGTGTGTGACATGTTCTTAAGTAAATCTTTTCTTATTATTTCATCTCCACTTCGATGCTTCGTAACCTTGGAATGTGACCTCTAACAAGGAAACGGTGCTTTAACAAATGCAGCCAGCTCTCTTCCTCCCTTACCAAGGGGTTTGGGCCAATACATGTGAGGTGTGAATGGCTCCATCCCCAGAGAAGCATTCTGCCTCAGCCAGTCCAAACAGAGACGTGAGATGAGATGCCTCCTCCATCGCCTGGGCGTACTTCCTTTCTAAAGAGCTGTTTCTCACCCGCAAGCCTGACTCACAGTGGCAGGAACTTTTCTGTGCCTTGTAGTAAATGGTAAAAACCATCCTTGTAAAGAGGGAGGCTGGGGGGGCCAGCTTGGCTCTGGTGCTTCCCTGATGCCCAGCTCCCCCGAGCAATTGCTTGCTTATCTCCTGCTGCAGCAGCAGCTTGGACCTGCTAGGCACGTACGTTTGCTTGGGCCTGACGCGGCCACTCTTTTACACTATAGTGGAGTTGAGAAGGGAGCAGGTGGGCTGCTTTTCTTGTATGTGTGGGGTGCAGGTTTTTGGTGCTGTTAGGGAAATTCTTCTCAAATCGCTTGCTTTTATTGTTCTTTCTCAAATTTGAGTTGTGGCCCTTTAAAGATTTTATATACATACCCAGTAGGTTCTCAACTCATACATTCAAGGACATCGAAAAACAGAAGGTTGTTATTCATTGTACTGCATGTGATATGTCTGGCAAAGATAGACAACAGAGTGATTTCTGTGGAGAAATAACACCATCCTCAATTAATGGTCATAGTCCTGGTACTTATAACCTTGACTGATTTGAGAGAGCAGAAGAATGTGACAGGCACAAGCTGAAATGTGGGAAATACTTCTTTGAAATTAAGTTTCATCTCTGTTAGAGTGTTATACTTCAGACTTATTAAGGAAGCAAAAGCGACTGGATTTAATGATACAAGGTCATTTAGAATTGTGCTTATGATAGGCCAGTTACCTCCCTCTTAAACTGTATCCTATTTCAATGGATGGGCTTGAGGGATTTCCACAAGACGGTGGCCTAGGAAGATTCTGAACTCATCTCCTCCCACGGACACACCACACCTACAGCTACACATGGATCATTTCCATCTGAAAGCGATCCGAAAATGAGAAGAGATGTTTCCCCATAACAAAGGATAAAAAGGCCACATCAAGACAGGTGAGACAGCTCTCACCAAAACCCTGCCCCCAGAACATAGACACGCAATAGGAGGGATCTCACAGACCAGGAGATCTGGAGGTGGGACAGGTGTCTCTCCTGGAGAAGCAGAGCAAGGGGTGGGTGCCCCACATCTCCAACCCCTGGATCTGCACCAAACAGATAAGCCCCTAAAATGTCTGGCTTATAAAACTAATGGGACTAATATCCAAAGCTGTAGGAAACCAAGATTCTCCTTGCTTGCCTGTGGTCTCACTTGCCCAAAAACCCAATAGAAAATTGAAGAGTACTAAGACTATGTGTGAAGGAAAAGTCATTTGCTAATCTGAAAGTATCTGCTGGAGGGTCAGGGAATGGTTGAAATTCTCCCTGGAGATGGAAGGTCTGGCGAGCTCAGAAGTAGCACCCTCCCACCACCTTGCTGAGATAAGCTTCAGCAAGTGTTTGTGGCACTATCACAGCATCTTTCTGAAGCCAGAGAGCACAAGTAATTGTGATACTTTTCTGTTCCCTGGCTGGGGCAGGTTAGTACAAAGAGTTGCTGCGATCTCCCGTTGGCTAGCTAAAGTCTTCTAGCTTGGACAGTTATGATACTTCCTCTGCTTCCTGGTTCCAGCTGATAAGTGCAAGCAGGGGTGGTGGCATCCTCCCTGTCTCATCTTACAGACAAGGCACCCTCCCGCTGCATTCCTAAAGCCCAGAGGTGTGCATGGAATCAAGGTATTTATTTTCCCACCACCTTTCTGAAGCCAGTGAATGTGCCCCACCTTCTATACTCTCCTGCTGCCTAGCTGAAGCCAGCGTGTGTATGCAGTCTGCACAGGGGATGGCCCTAGATCACGTGGCCCTGGTGGTCAAGAAGCCTGGCATTCCTGAGCTCCGCTGGGAAAGTAACAATTGGAAAGATAGTTCTTGAGAGACCACCATCCCCAGGACACTGGACAGACAACAGACTGAAACACAACCCCAGTCTTCCTGTGGAAAAAAACATATTTACTTAGCTTGGAGCTTCTGCCTAAGACACAGGCTTCAGATTTCCCACACATCTACAGGCTTAGAAGGCATTCCCAGAGAACATAAACAGAGACACCATCATCTCTCACTGCCTTGGCCTTGCTACAGCTCCATAAGATCTCCCAGAAAGGAGCTTAATCTAGAGCTCTGATTTTTACAACTGTCACTCAGTGGACACCTCTAGATCTCCTGGTATATAGGCCAGCAGGGATTATGATTGTGGCCTCACAGGACTGTATATATTTGCCGATATTAAAAGCTTCTGCCTGAGGGTCTGGCTTCCAATCTGCCTGAAACTCCTAGCTAAATGAGATTACTCCCCTTGGAACATGGACAGGTCTTGGCACATCCTCAACAATGGGGACCTATCAAGAATAAGCTTAGAAAATCATGGAGGTTAGATAGAAACAAAGAACTAGGGGAAGGTCTAATGAGAAGGTTCATGATCTACACAGGATCACTTCTTCAAGAGTGAAAGAGGTGGCTGTTGTACCTGTTAGGAACAAAACAGAGAGTTGAACAAAATGAAGAAAGATGAATATGTTCCCAGTTAAAGTACAAGACAAGACCTCAGAAAAAGACTTTAATGTTATGAAGATAAGTAATCTATTTGAAAAAGAATTCAAGGTAATGGTCCTAAAGATGCTCATTTAATTTGGGAGAATAGATTAATATATTATAGATTATATAATATATTATTAATTATTAATAATATAATATATATTAATAATATATAATAATAAGTGATAACTTCAACAAAGAGATGGAAGACATAAGAAACTGCTGAACAGAAGTCACAGGGCTGAAGAATACAATAATGAACTAAAAAATACATTACAGGGGTTCGAGAGCAGGCTGGATGAAGTAGAAGAACAGATCAGTGAGCTGGAAGACAAAGCAATGGAATTCACCCAGACAAAGCAGCAAAAAGAAAAAAGAAGAATCTTTAAAAAATGAATATAACTTCAGAGAACTATGGGACGACACCAATCAGAATAACATTTGCATCATTGGGATCCCAGAGGGAGAAGAGAGAGAGAAAGAAGCAAAACTTATTTGAAGAAATAATGGCTGAAAACTTCCCTAACCTAGGGAAAGAAACAGATATCCAGGTCCAGGAACCCCAGAGAGTTCCAAAGAAGATGAACCCAAAGAGATCCACACCAAGAAAAATTATAATTAAAATGTCTGAAGTTAAAGATTCTTAAAAATAGGGAGAGAAAAACAAATTGTTATATACAAGGGAAACCCCATAAGACTCTCAGCAGATTTCTCAGCTCATTTTGCAGGTTATCACTCAGAATCGAAGGAGAGGTAGAGTTTTCTAGGCCAGCAAAAGCTAAAGGAGTTCAATATTACTAAATCAGCCTTAAAACAAATATTAAAGGGACTTGTTTAAGCTGGAAAGAATTGACAAGAAAACATAGAAAAGTAAAAATCTCTCTGGAAAAGGTAAATATATTGTAAAGGTAGTGGATTAATCACTTCTAAAGTTACTACAAAAATACTAAAATTAACAGAAATGTTAATAATTAGTTGAGGGATACAAAAAATAAAGAGGGATACAAAAAATAACAAGATATAAAATGTGACATCAAAAACATAAAATTGGAGGGGGAGAAAAATACAGAGTTTGGGAATATGTTCAAATTTAAGTTGTTATTAACTTAAAATGGACTGTTTTGAACCTCACAGTAACCACAAAGTAAAAACTTAGAGTAAATACACAAAAGAAAATGAGAAAAGAATGTAAATGGAATAGTAAAGAAAATCATCAAACCACAAAGGAAGAGAGAAAGAGGAGAAAGGAACAGAGAGGAATTACAAAAGTAGTCAGAAAATAATTAACAAGATGGCAAAAAGTACATACCTATCAACAATTACTTTAAATGTGAATGGACTAAATTCTTCAATCAAAAAACAGAGTGACCAAATGGATTAAAGGACAAGACACATCTGTATACAGCCTACAGGAGACTCATCTCAGATGTAAGGACACACAGACATTGAAAGAGAAGGGGTGGAAAAAGATGTGTCATGCAAACTGAAACAAAAAGAAAGCTGGATTATTATCTAATACTTGTATTAGAAAAAATAGACTTTAAAACAAAGAGGTAATAAAAGACAAAGGTAAACATTACATAATGATAAAAGGGTCAATCCAACAAGAAGATATAGATATATCTATATATCTATTAATATAGATATCTATCTATCTATATATCTATAGATATAGATATATATATAAATATAAATGCATCCAACATAGAAGCACCAAAATAAATAAATCAGATGTTAACAGACCTAAAGGGAGAAAATGATTGTGATACAATAATAGTAGGGGACTTAAACACCCCACTTATAACATTGGCTAGATCACCCAGAACAGAAAATCAATAAGAAAACATTCACCTTATATGACACATTAAGCCAGATGGACTTAGTAGTTACATACAGAACATTCCATCCCAAAGCAGCAAAATACACATTCTTCTCAAATGTGCATAGAACATTCTCTAGAAAAGATCCCATGTTAGGCCACCAAACCAATCTCAAAAAATTCAAGAAGTTTGAAATCATGTCAAGCATCTTTTCCAACAACAATTGTATGAAACTAGAAGTCAATTATAAGGAGAAAATGAAAAACTACAAATATGTAGAGGTTAAGCAACATGTTACTGAGAATACTACTGGGTCATAGAAAAAATCAAAAAGTACCTAGAGGCAGATGATAAAAGAAATATGACATATCAAAATCTGTGGGATGCAGCAAAAGTAGTTGTAAGAAGGAAGTTCATAGCAATACAGCCCTACCATAAGAAATGAGAGAAATCCCAAATAAACTATTTAACTTTACATGTAAAGGAGCTAGAAAAAGAAGGACAAATGAATCCCAAGGTGAGTAGGAGGAAGTAAATAATAAAGATCAGAGTGGAAATAAATGAAAAAACTAAAAAGACAGTCCAAAAGGTCAATAAAACCAGACTTGGTTCTTTGAAAAGATAAAACAAAATTGACAGATCTTTAGCTGGACTCACCAAGAAAAAAGAGACAGCACTCAAATAAATAAAATCAGAAATGAAAGAGTTACAGCTGATACCACCGAAACACAATCATAAGAGACTACTATGAACAATTATATGACAACACTGAACAATCTAGAAGAAATGGTTAAATTCCTATGAACTTACAATCTTCCAAGACTGAATCATGAAGAAATAAAAAATATGAGTAGACCAATTGCTAGTAGGGAGATTGAATCAGTCATCAAAAACCTCCTAACAAACTACAGTCCAGGACCAGATGGCTTCACTGGTGAATTCTATGAGACATTCAAGGAAAATTTAATACCTATCCTTCTCAAAGTCTTCCAATCAAAGACGAGGTCAATCCAATCAAATATAACATTTTACAAGGCCACCATAACCCTAAAACCAAAACCACACAAGGATAACACCAAAAAAATTATAGGTCAAAACACTTGATGAACAAAGATGCAGAAATATTCAACAAAATGTTGTGAAACCAAATTCAACAATATATTAAAAGGATCATACGTCATTACCAAGTGGGATTTGTCCCAGGGATGCAAGCATGGTTCAACATCTGCAAATCAATCAATGTGATACACCACATTAACAAAGTGAAAGATAAAAAGCATATGATCAGCTCAGTGACTATTATCAAAAAGACAAGGAATATTAAGTGTTGTTGAGAATGTGGAGAGAAGGGAATCCTCCTGCTCTGTTGGTGGGGATGGAAACTGGCTCAGCTGCTATGGAAATCAGTATGGAGATTCCTTAAAAAATTAAAAACAGAACAACCGTATGATCCAGCAATCCCACTACTGGGTAGTTCTCTAAAGAGAACACGAACACTCATGTGAAAAGATATATTCACCTCTATGTTCATCAAAGCGTTATTTACAATAAGCAAGATACAGACACGACCTAAATGTCCATCAACAGACGAATGGATAAAGAAGATGTGGCATATAGTCATATAGTGTCCATATAGTCAATGGAATATTCGATTATCTTTAAAAAAGAATAAAATCATGCCATTTGCAACAGCAGGGACAGACCTTGAAGTTAAGTGAAATAAGTCACCCAGAGAAAGACATGATTTCACTTAAATTTGGAATCTAAAAAATGAAACAAACAAAACAAAACCTGGACTCATAGATACAGAGAACAGATGGGTGGTGGCCAGAGGAGATGTGGGGTCAGGGGGAGGGTGTGAAATGAATGAATCAGGTCAAGCAGTACAGACTTCCAGCTCTAAAATCAGTAAGTCATGGGGGCAAAATGCACAGCATGGGGAATATAATCAATAATATATTAACTTTGGTGATGTATTATGATCATTTCACAATGTATGCAATAATGAAATCATCACATTGTACACCTGAAACTAATACAATATCATATGTCAGTTACACCTCAAAAAATATATAAATAAATGGGCTTGTGAGAACTTATAAACCGTAAATTGATCAGGAAAATGACAGAGGCAAAATGAAAATTATTTTTTATTTGAATAAGGCGTTTGCAGTCGATTTGGCAGAGCTGAATCTGATCTCGAGGAAGCAGAGGGACAATTAGCAAGCATGATGAATCAGCTGACAATGGCTTTTTTCCCTTGGCCCTGTGTGAAATGATGGAAAATTTCCTATTGCTGGTCTAATTTCCCAAGAAATTGGAGTATATGTGGAAGAAAGACTGAGGCCTCTCAGGAGAGTCAGAAATCCTTGTGAGGGTGAACACATGAAGACGGGAAGAGTATGCTGGTTCATCGGCTGCCGCAGACACTCTTGATAGAGATTACAGATTCTCAACAACTTCCGCTTCCACTGGCTGTTCCTGAAAATTGAAGTCACTACCATGATGCCTGTTTTCTTTATGGTTAGAAAACAACCCAACAATGCAAGACGAGAGTCCAAAATGGAAGCTTTAGGGGAGTGTCTAGATCAAAATGCCGGACAGACCCATTGTGTGGCCCGGACTCTGGGAACAACAGTTTGCAAGAAGAGACTTCATGAGCCTGTGTGCTGAGTACTTACTGTGAGTGGGGCTTGTGCTCAGCTCTCCCCCCTAAAACCCACTGAGACAAACACTAGCCTTTTCCCCATTTTCACATGAGGAAACATACTCATGGAGGCTTACGGGATTTGCGCAAGGACACATAGCTATGACTGGGGCCTCGTAACCTGCCAATTCAATTTCTTAGAAGTCTTCAGAGGCAAACTGCCCTGAATACAGTGTTTTTTATGAGGGAGATGGCCACGCTGCAGGGATTTTCAGACCTGGGATCCTCTCTCCACGTTGAGGCGTTGTGCAGAACTCCAGAGCACCCCATCAGTAATCCTGGGGGCTAGGAGTCTGTGAGCTGTCCCTATAATTGAGTGCCGTCCCTTTGCTTAAAGAATAGCATGGTCCATGATTCCATGTCATGCGTGTGTTTGCATGTGCTGGGTTAGCCAGCATCACGGCTCAAACGAGGCTAAACTCATCTGCTAAGACTCTTAAGAGACAAACCCTCTTCAGGGAGGACTTCTGAAGGATGGTGCGGGGGCATCCGCTGGGTTGCCCAGGACAAGATGACCTCTTGAGACCCAGTCTGGGTTTCTGGCTCCAAGGGTCTATGTGTGTTCAGTGATTCAGAGATGAACACTGGCATCAAGAAGACTAAAGATGCTGCCATTTTTCATATTTGATTTGTGACAACTCTGGTGGCTGCATGTCTCATTAATATGATAGAGTTTCATAGCATCTGGGTCAGCCCACTTGCTCTTCAGGGAGAATAAGGGAGATCTAATCTCCCTTGCAAAGGGGTGGCTCCAGGTCTTTGAATTTCAGACCCGCCTCCCGTTCCCACCCAAGATGGATTTTGGCACTACTCTTTCCTCCCGTTGGATGTGAACAATGAATAACCACTTGTAGCCAAATTCCTTTTCCTTAAGTGAGAGAGAAAAGACAGATGGTGAAGAGTTTATTTTAGGTATTTTAACCTTGTCCACATGTTGTAACATTATAAAAAGAGTGGAAACTGGCACGTATTAAAATCGCCCATAATCCAATAACTTAAGCACAATAATTGTTATTTTATATGTCCCTTTCAGAGCTTATATAGAATTGTGTTGCATCACCATGTATATGAGTCCTAGGCTTGGTCTCCACTGAGGTTTGCAGACTTCCTACTTGGTATGGCAAGGTGCTGTTTATTACCATGGCAAATTCCAGAATTATTGAGCTCTTGTCTCTCCATTTGTTCATCTTATTTCCGATTCCCCATTGCCTAGTTTTGACAACTGTGATCCAGGTCAATTCCCATTGATTATCTAATTCAGTGCAAAACCCAATTTCTGATTTTCCCTACAAACTGACAAAAATTTTTCTGTCACCTAGGGTTGTCTGGTAATAGCAATCAGCAAGGAGAGTCTATTAGAAAAAAAAATTTTTTTTTAATAGATGGAGTTAATGTATCAAACCCGTTAAATTGATGGTTTAACTGACAAAATGTATTGATTAGCTCATAGAACCTAGAGCTACGTGAGAAAAGATGACTTTGAGAAATGGCAGAGTGTCTGTTTCTATCGTGAGCTATTATATTTGACTAAAACCATTCAGCTATAAGAATTTTCACCAGACTCCTCTGAGTTGTTAAAATATAATATCATAGTAACACTTACAATTGGATTTATGGACATTCCTTTTCTCTATAAAACGTGGACATTTTATAGCTCTCCAATCTTAAAAAGAGAGAGAAAGAGAGAAAGGAAAGGACCCCTTTGCATCCCGCAGTGCAAAGAGGTAAAAGTATGTCCAGGTCAGGAAAGGCTCCGGGCCTGCCCGCCGGGAGCGAGGCATGGGGCCCGGGGGGGTATGGCTGCTATGATGGGTCAGCCCGAGCCACCCTGAAGGGGTCTCCATGGAGGGCATGAGGGACAGCAGCAGGCCTGGATCTCAAAGCTACAACATTGTCCCATCATCACGTCTGGACTAATAAATCCTTCTGAGGCTTGTGGCAATGGGCTCGATATTGCTTTTGTCCTTTTTCACTCAAGGGCAACCCCAAACAGGCTGGGCCCTTAGGGTTGCTCAGTTGTGGAGAAAAGTACGTGGGTTCGGAGTTTTCCATACCTCACTGTCACATCGTAGCCTCATAACTTACTACCTGTGGCCTCTACATCTCATTTTCCTCACTTGTGAATTTCTGATAACATTTCCGTGCAGGATTGGGAGGATTGACTGTAATGTCTATAAAGCATCAGGCACAAGGCCAGGCCTGGAGCAGGTGTGCAATTGATGGAAGGTGTTGATATCAACATTTACGGCAAATATCTGAACTACTTGCTTTTATTCATCACCCCCCAACATCTCCACAAATCCTAATTCGTCAGATGCCATTCTCTTCCTAGTGACGCATGAGAAATGGAATAGAACAGTACATACTCCTTTTGAAGGATTTATTTCTGGGGTTGGCTTTTGTGTTCAGTCGAAAGTTGGACAAGGGTACTATTTGAACAGCAGAAAAAGAAAACAGGTACAGATCCAGTGCTGTGGGGTGAATGAACGAAGACTACAGGAAGGCAGCCCATTTGCCAAGTGGCCTTCGTGTCCCCTGCCCATAACACCTGTTCCTAGACACTTTCACAGAGTTTGAGAGTTTTCTCAGTGTTCTGCTTTGGCCCTTCTAACAGACACAAAGCACCAAGATACCCATAGTGTGTCTCTTATTGCCTGGGAGTCTGCCCAGAAGAGCCAGTGCCTTGAAATGAGTTCTAAACCTAGCTCTGCTTCTTATTAGCTGTGTGACCTTGAGCAAGCCTTGGTGTTCCTATCTGTAAAATGAGGATAATAATTCCTACCTCACTGAGTAGATGTGGAGTTAGTTAGGGGAACTACATGTCCACCTTTGCCTGGGACAGTCTGGTTTATGCCTATCATCAGGTCGTGTTTACTGATATTTTTCACTCTTATATATGTCTCAAATTGAATGATGGTCACCCTAAATATATAAATACCCAACAATCGATTCTGCTCTGATTGTTGGTAATGATTGATGATTATCATAATATCGGTAAACCAAAAAAATCTCTTTAAAACTTCTAATTTTTCTTATTAGAAAATATAATCATTTACATGGACCCCAAATTCCCCAAATACATAATAAGCTTTTGCTATTCTCTTATGATAGCTTCATAGATTGGGGGTTTTTTCGTTTCCTTCCTGTAGAGACCTACAGGACTGATTATTTTTTTTCTCAGTAAGCTAGGCTGTCTTCTGGATAAACTTTAGTCCATCTTTTCAAAGATCACATTCATTTAGGACATTCATTAGGTACGTAAAGTTTAGTTTTTTGTAGTCATTATTATAAATGTGCATTTATCTTATCCCATCTTCTCTGTTGTAAAAGATATTTGTACTTACTGTCATTATTTTATTAATTAAGCTCCTCTAATGTACAAAGACGTGTTTGCTAGCATCTCTGATTCTTGAGCTCAGAGTCTGAAAATATAACACCAAGAGAAGAGGGAAAAACAAAAATCTTCTCCTTAATTGTTACATGGGATTTCAGGTGAAAAAAACAGTATATGGGAACTTACAGGAAAAAGGCCCTGGGCTTGAAGAATCAGGGTGTGGCCGTAGTTGAGGACCTGGAACCCCTTTGGGGGCATCTTGAGGATCATCTTTCAAAATCTGGAATTCTCTCTTTGGCCCAAAGCAGTGTCCTCTGGCCTTCTGCCAGGGTCATCCTGGCGGCCCGGCTGGGTTCCAGGAAGGGAGGGAGGCTGCCTCCCCAACCTACTGAGCCCTCTGGTTTTTGATATATGTTCAGCATTCCAAACGATTGAAACGAAAGGCATTGTTAATATAGGACGGGTTCGAAGTAACATTTGAAGCAGTGCGATACCTTTCCCATTATGGTAGAAAGAGAAGATTTATAATCCTGCAGGATCAGCCCCTTTCCTGGACTTGCTCGGGCCTCACGGTTTCTTGAGGCTGAAACCAAAGGCCTACCACAAGCTGTGATTTATGGAGCAGGCGCTGATGGAGCACATCTTGTCAGAGGCGAAGCTGGGAGCTCGCAAGCGCCGTAACAGCTGGAAAACAAATGGCTCGGCCTCGTTGGGCTGACTGGCGCTCGCGTAGGGTTTGTGTTTTAATCTTAATGGGAATCCTTTTAACTTCTGAGTGGGATTTACCACTTCAGGAAAGGCCGTCTTGTCCTCCCTGGGTGGAGCCCAGCCTCGCCCTCCCCACCCCACCCCGCACCCGCCGCCCCCAGTCCCACCCGGTGTCTCCCCCAGGTCGGGAACACTGGGAGGCTCGGCGGCACACGTGACAGGACACCTCAGTGTGGGACTGGGAGATGACGCTATCCTCTCTCTCATCATTCAGACTATTTCAAAGAACACGCTGTGAGCAAATATTTTTAGCACCGAACAGCCCAGCGAACATGGAAAGGGGACAACAAAGGCTGAAATCTAATGACTCAGGGGGGAGCGGTCACCGCTGCTGCCTCCAGGTGGGGTCCCGTCTGGACGCGGCTGCAGATGTCCCGAGGGAATGTCAGCTCGAGGACGTTAGCCACAAAAGCGGGCAGCTCGTGAGCTCTCACTGGTCAAAAGGTTGATGTGTTCACGGATCCTGTGGCCCTCGGCGTACACACCTGATCTGTCCTATTTACACAAGCGCTTTAGGCCATGGTTGTGCTGGGGGGGTGACCAGTAGACAACTTGCTTTCATGGGCACACACTCTGCTTTTGAAAAATGTCCTTGTTTTCGTCATGGGCTTGAGGCTCCCACCCGAGCGGAGTCCTCTCCTTTGCCCTGTGAGTCCTACCCCTGCTGTGGGCAGCTCAGGGCTGGGCCCGCCGAGGGGTGCACCTTCTGCGGGTTCCCATCCCACTCAACCTTAACATGTGTCAGCTGCTAGTAAAGCCTTCCCTAGCCGCCGGGCCTCAGTCCCCCTCTCTCCCCAGTGATGGCCATGCAGTCCCAGAATCTAAGCCCCTCAGTCAGTCACTTCACTATGTGCTGTGATTTTAGGTGACCTTGAACTGAATTGCACACCCCCCTAGGGGACGGCCCTGTCCCAGGATCTCCCCCACATATGTAACACAGAGTATTGAAACCCAGAGTTGATGGAAGGAGAAGAGGGGAAGCAACCGTAGCCAGGGAGGGGACAAGAGGAGAGAGAAGCCCTGTGGGCTTGTCCCCGAGCCCAAGATACAGGGGCTCTGTTCACCCTCCAGCCAGTGGTGCCCAGGGGTGGTGTCATCCCTGCATCCCCCGGGGACGCTGAGGCCCAGAGAAGGGAAGGCGCCTACCCAGGTTGGACAGCCAAACCTGGTGGCGGCAGAGTGATGTCTGGATGCAGGTGGCCTGGACCTGAGCTAGGAGCCACATGACCCCTCCCCAAAGGCGCTGGTGGGAATGGTACGGTCAGGGAACGGTGAGGCTGGCCTGTGTCTGAAGGGCAGGGCACATTGGGCTGGACAGATGGAGAGTGGTCAGACATGCCAAGAGACCTCCATGGCTGGATCCAGGAGTTTGGACCTGGCACCATGGGACAGGGGTGTAGACAAGGGTTCTGAGCAGAGAGATGGCCCAGTGAGGGTTTCGGGACAAGCCTCTCAGCCAGACAGGAGTTGGCAAGATGAGGAGAAGGGATGGGAAGTGGGAGGCCAGCGGAGGAGCAGTGGCCTCACCCACACAGCTGCCACGGAAAGTGAGCTCATGGCCCGTGGTGGGGCTGAGGGCCCCCCTCCTGGGAGTTTGCTCTTCCAGGGCCAAAAATGGCCTATGCATGGCCACCTGCATTGAGTGAGGAGTCCAAGTTGAGTCATTATGAACGTCATAGACACTCATCTTAAAAACATTTGCTCCTGTCAGGGGCCCTATTTCTTCATTTTGTAAAAAGTGAGGCTTTTTATTAGGTCACACATGCACACATTGAAAAGAAAATATCCCTCCAGACCCTGCAGAACCTTCTCTCAAGCACAGCCCCTATTTCCAGTCCCTCATATACATTTCCAGAGACGACCCACGTGCATGTTAGCACGTCTGTGAATGGGGACAAGAAGAGTGGCAGATACTTGCATGATGTTTACAGTATGTCCCATCCTAAGTGCTTTGCAAATATCTTCCCATAGGAACAGCTCTTAGCAACCCTCTAGGTAGGAACTGTAACTGTCCCCCCATTTTCCAGACGGGGGAACAGAGGAGGGACTGACTTCCCGAGTCCTGTCGCTGCTACAGGGCAGAGCGGGGAGGTGACTGCGTGGTGCCGGTCACTCTGTCCCTGGCTTCCTGCCCTCACTGCCGGGAGTTACTGTGTGACCAGCCCCACGCTTCTACTCGTGGTTTTCATGCTGCACAGAATGGCACGGGCTGGATGAACTCAGACCCCCCTAACCAGCTTCTTCTTATTGTCGGGTACTTAGGTTGTTTCCAGTCCTCTGATTTCATCATATTTGTGAGGTGATTCATTGGGTCAAGTCATAAATTTGGACTTTTGCAGTCATTGTGCTATTTTCTTAAGAGTCATAACGAGACATTTGTGAAGCTGCTGATCACTGAACCTAGAATTCACCTCAGTTCAGAAAGCGGGTTTTTAGAAGGAAGCTGCTTTAATTTGCTTTTACTCCGTGCATGGAAAGGAGAGGCAACAGAGGGTCTCTGCTTTAAGCGGTAAGCCAGCAAGAGTTCATTCTAGAGTTTGGGCCGGGAAACTTTTAAGAACATTGTTGAAACACCGTCCTGGTGCTCCACTTCCATCTGAGTGCTTTTAGCAACCCGAGAGGTTTTCAAACTATGGATTACCAATCGCAACGATAATTAGCGTCAGTCACGTGGAGATTTAATATTAAGAATAAATATGCAGTTTCATGTTGGCAGGTAACTTAGCCTGTGCGTACTTGATTCGTAGCAATTATTCTGCAACCCTCATAGAGAAAATTAAATAAATAAATAAATAAATAAATAAATAAATAATGCTATTATTTTAAAAAAATCCCTCTGGGTTCATACAGGAAAATACGCAGGAAGCAGATGGTGGGACTGACCTCAGAGGTCCCCATGCCTTTGTAAGTATTTGATCATGACCAAAGAAAAAAATTCTTTGCCTATTATTGCAGTAAAATGGAAAAGAATCAATCTCTCCATAATCAAGACTGCTATTAAGTTCAGAAGCCTCCAGATGTTTATGTTTAGGGGAGACCCAGGTCTGTCCCTGAGCTGGATACAATTCCATCAGCAGAGCTAGCCTGAGACCTCACAGTACCCGAGGTACCAGGGCAGCCTGGTTTTCTTCGCATGTACAGGAAGAGATGGATTGGCCAAAAACAAACAAACAAAAACAAACACAAAAAAAAAAAAAAGAGAAAAGAGCTGCCACTTCACTTTCTCTTCTTTTGAAGATTGTTAGCAAAAGATAAACTGATGCTTAATCAAGACAAGTATACCGTAGTCTTTCAAGGCTCGGGAGTGGAGCACATGTGCGTCCAGACTATACCTGTTACTCCTCAGTTCAGGGTGCAGTTGGTGGAATTTTGTCACTTGGGTGAAAATACGGCGTCCTGATCATTCTTAGAACAAATTACTATTTCAAAATTCTAGGTAACGAGCCCGAGCTGTTATGTTAATGTTGACACCATATTCTCAGAATGAATTTTCACATCTGTGTGAGCTTTTTTTCAAGTCTGTGGATGAGCACACATCAAAGAGGAGAAAATCCTTGTTTGGAAGATAGGAATCAGAGCCCGAATCCCCGTGCGCACGGTGCCTCCCATCGCGGTGCACAGCCAGGCTCTTGAGCTGCATGGCGGTGGGGCGAGGAGCACATGGGAACTAACTGCCATGTCCTAGGACGGTAATTAAGCCCCAGATAACCCCTGTTCCTTTCCTGTCTCCTAAATTCTGCATTCCCCATTGGACTTCACAACTGCTCCAGCCTGAGAGTATTTGGTCTAATTGGTTTCAAATAACAGAAAACCTAACTCAAAATAGTTTATGCATGAAGGGTGTTCGTCAGCTCCCGTGGTCTCCGTCGTTCTGTACTTTACTCTTTGTGGGTTTCATCAGCCTGCATCTGACCACAGGGAGCATGGAGGCTGTAGGCAGGTCCAGGGTCATGTGGTCTTGAGTTCCCTCCCCTTTGAGAATATGTCAACTCTCTTTCGCAGTCTCTGTGAAGATCAGTGAAGGAAAAAGAGCGTAAGCGGGGCACCCATCCCTTAAGGACCACTCACTGCGCCCAGGAGAGTGGGGTGTTCTGCATGTCCAACCTGGGGAGCACGCCCTGGGTTAGGTGTGCATGTAGCCCCACATGGCCTCTCAACCCTCGGCTAGAAGATAAGTTCACCACCCATCTCACCTTGCAAACAGCAATGAAGAAGCAAGACCACAGCAGTAAAGCCCCTCCCTCCATCTGTGAAAGGAGCTCAAGAGGAAACATACTTTCAGCAGGTTTGGATGCAGTTATGTGATGTCACGGGGGTGAGTTCTCTCCATCTGGGAAGGCACTCTGTCTCCATTCTCTCCAGAACCTCTCCTTGGGCAGCCCCATGTGCTTGCAAATGGCGGCAGCTTTGTGCCTCCCATTATGATACCAAAGCCGCCCTGCGGGGCAGAGAGGGAGTCCCTCACGTCAGAGGAAAACCAAGATCCACCATTGGTGGAGTTAATTCCACCAAACCAAAAAGACTGAGAATGAGAAAAGGGTAGTTAGCTGAAGGAAATATGGAGCCACTGGCAGAAAACGGGGGCCAGAATGCCACATGCCCGGAGGCCATCCACGAATACCCACTGCAACCTTTCCATGAGCTCCCAGACTGTCCGACCTCTCATGACTTTCTTCCCTCCCTATCACCCTATTCCTGGGGTCCAGAAAAGCTCTCACTGTGGTTCAACCTCATCCTCTGCTCTCTTCTGCCTTCCAAAATGCAGGGCACCAGTGGAGAGAAGTCTCTCCTCCCTGTACGAACGTCCACATCTCGTCCCTGGTGACATCCGTGTCCTAGTCACCATTTCCCATCCCATCATTTCAAATGTACACCTACAATCCTCTTCATTGGACTCGTTTATTCAGCCTTTAGGAGAGACTCGCCCACACATCCTGTCACCAGAACATTTTCCAGGATGTTCTCCCTTGTGCCCCTCCCTCCCTCATCATGCTTTGCTCTTTCCCATTTAGCATGCAGCACGCCGCATGGTCATTGCCTCAATACTAGTCTGGGACCTGCTGGGTGCCCGGTGACTCGGTGGGGCTGGCACCCAGGAGTGGGTGGGAGGAACTAGCCCCCTTTCTTTAGGACTTGAGAGTAAAAGACAGTATTGTTTGTAAAACACCCAGTACAGCCCTGATACAGAGGAAACCATAGTCAATGTCAGTTGCCATTATGTCGTCTTTGTCATGTGCTGTTTCTGGAAGGATGAGATGGCGTTTACCAGACACAGACAAAGGGAAGGACCCTCCCCATAGCGGGTCAGCCCAGGAGGAAGCTAGCAGGCATGGATGCCCCTGGCAGGGAGGGAGAAGATAAAACATTTCTGTTGTAGCCCGAGAGGGCGGAGAATCAAGCCTATGAATTAAGTCAGTATCTGGAGAACCCCAAGATGTAGTTATGGATTAATAAAAACATCAAGGAGTAAGTTGCACATGCATTATTTTGAATAGAATGTCCAGCAGGGTAGTTGGATGCTCCGTAGGATGATCAGCTGTATGTTGAATTTTCACGGATCCAGACCCCTCCATCTGCTGAATCGTGGGTTCTGCTCGTGAGCTCAATGCTAACTGGACGGGAAGCTTCTTGTGTTAGAAGATCTGTGCTTTGGAGCCTCTGAGGCTGATAACCTGCATCCGGTGTAACAAGACAGTCCTTGCTTGATCATCCTCGTCCTAAAAACTTCTTGAATAGTTCTTGGGAGGAATGCAGCTGAATGATCTGGACGATTTGGATAATAATGACCACTGTCCCAAACTCTACCGTTGTAAAATCTGTTCCACTTGTCACAGTCGAAGGCGCGACAAATCATCGTGGCATGACGTCAAATCCTAATAAATTCTCCGTGAAAACAGGACACCGCTAAAGGCAGTTTTGTCTTTTATGCCAAGAAAAGAAAGGAACAGCACTGTCCATCGAGTCATTTCTATTCTCTTCTATCAGTTTGGGACAATTTTCCCATGTCCAGCAGAATTCTGTAGAGGTGTCTGAAAAAATTTACACCCAAGGGTGCTACCATAATAAAGATTTCAGAAGCTGCCTTTTTTTCCTCCCACTCTCTTCATCAAGGTGGGAACAGCCTGCCTTTTCTGGAAGTGGCCATGAGAAGAAATTAAAGAATGAAAAATGTGCTGCCTCTGTTGATAGGACTCGGGTTCCTTGCCAGAATTCCTGACTGAGGATTGACAGTGTTCTCGCCTTTGGAACTCCAGCTTTCATTGCTGTCTCGCTGGTCTCACTTTTGACAGCACTATAATGAGTAATAGAAAAGTTCCATTAATCCTTGAAAAGAAACGTTCCATCATTTGACATTTCTCAGAGAATATTCTTATGACAAAAAGTTGGCGCAGAATTGAGGAAAAGCTCGCTTTGTAGGGGCGAAGGGACGTGATCGCTGAGAAAACTATGGGAGGGAGCAGCAAGAAAATCTCTTCCCCTTTCTCTTCTTTCTCAGCTGCAGTGCTGGGATTTCTGATGGATGAGATTCAGAGAGGTTGACTCATCCCACTGGGCCTCATAGACTTTTCTTGCAACACTCAGAGGATCATTTTAGCCAGATTGTTCAGACCGTTCTCTTTTTCTGCTCAGTCTTCCTGTGCTGTGAGCTGTTGGTTTCTTTTATCTGCATTTGAGGCATTGATTTTATCCCCCAATAAACAGTTATCATATTTCCTGTTGGCTGATCACCTATCATGGAAAAGCAAAGAGAAATCCTATTTGATTTCTTTCTCTTTACTGAAACCATTTTGAGAACTCTGTGTCTGGTGCCTCTCGTATCTGTTTGTTCTGGTGCATAACTACGTATGAATCTTTTTTTAAGATTTTCTTTATTTATTGGAGAAAGAGAGTGTGAGTGCAATCAGGAGGAGGAGCAGAGGGAGAGGGACAAGGGACAAGGGACAAGCAGACTCTGCACTGCGTGCAGAGCCCGACACGGGGCTCGATCCCACGACCCAGAGATCACGACCTGAGCCGAAATCAAGACTCAGGTGCTTAACTGACTGAGCCCCCCAGGCGCCCCTGTGATGTTTTAAGAGCTCTAAGAGCCATCCAACTGACCAAGAGCTAAACCCTGACGACGCTGGGACGGGTTTCTGAACCTCAGGACTAGTGACTTTTGCAGAGGAGGGGATAATTCCCTCCCTGACCCCTGCCCACCATCTAACCTCTCCATTGTGACAGCCAAAAGCGTCTTCATGTATTACCAATGTTCTCTGTGGGGCAAAACCACTCCAACTGATTACTACTGATTTAAAATAAGGAACTTATTTTAAATCGTCAGAGCAACGTGAGAGCAACTTCTTCACGTCCTCCACAGGTTTCCTTCCCCAGTCTCAGGCAGCAGCTAAAAGTATTTCTTCTTTAGAGCAGCAGGACTCTCACGTCAGGAAACACAGGGTGGCAGGCCTACCTAATCCCACCCCCCAGATGCAGTTCTGTGCATACTAACCCTCTTTCTGTAAAACAAACGTTGCCAGAAGGAAAAAAAAAAAAGGACAGAGACCATTGAAATCTGTTAGCTTGCGTGGAAGTCTTGCTGGCCACTGTTTCTCCTTTTAGTGTTGTTCGTGGTAAAATATGTAAGGGTCTGGGTATATTTTTGTAATCTTATCTAACCATAGACTCTGGGATTTTATCTCCCAATTCCTGAGGGATGACGATAAGGAGATGAGTGGGACAAGACTATTGGTATTTGAGAAACTATTTAAATAACAGCAGCTCTTAGCGTCAGCAAATAATCTAGAGTAGTATAAACGTTGAAAGGTTTGCAACAGTGTTAGAGAATCACAAAAGGAATTACATGTTAGTAAGCAGTGGCCATGCGAGTTAGTATAAGTTACTTTCATTAGCACGGAAATGATGGTAGTCTGCTCTGATTATGGATCAGGTCTGTTCCTGGCAGACAGGAGCTGAGACCAAGTCCTCAACGCCAACGGCATTTCAAACCCACTAAAACAATGCCTGAACTATACGGAGGCACGTCGAGCTCTTCTCAGAGCACTGTTCCTTAAGTTATCATTTTACTGCAGTTCCACGTGCGCTATCTCACCTCAAACTGAGTTCTAATAATTTAAGTAATCTGCTGTAACACAACTGAGACTGCAAGGAAAGATCCTCATGCCTCACTATTTCTTACTTACGAAATCAAAAGTATGTCAACTCTGCTCAGATTTTTGGCCCCACCAGCAGCTTTCTGCAGAGAGGTGTCCTAAACCCTCCCCCTTTTCCTCTGTGCCTTCTCCCTGTTCCTCCTCTTCCGCAGGCTTTCTGATCCACGATCACAAAATATCCATCTGAAGTGACTTTCGGTTTATATTCTTCATCCCTGGTTTCCTTCCTCTGTGTCTGCCGAGAATTGCAAACCCTTCGAGAGAAAGAAAACCCACATACAGCAGCATACTGCTTAGAGCATGGTTCTTGCATATTACTTTCTTTAAATGTTGGTGTTGGTCGGACAGTGTCATAATTGCCCCCCTCGGTTCTTCGCAGATACAGAAAAACATCCCCTAATAGAAAGAGAGACCTTTTTTTGGAGAGCAGACAATTAGCATGTTTGTCAACATTAGATATGAATACACATGTTCTGGAAGCAGGAGGCTGTGTTTCTCTTGATTCATGAGATGTTATGATTAACTTAATTCCCTGGCTGAGTGTTAAGGAGTCAACTCTTTTACTTTCATGCTTGCATTTGAAACTGTTTTCAAAATTGGATTAGTCTGTCTCCCTAGACCAGTAGGAGAGTGTCTCAACTGAGTGTAGTTTAATGGCACATTGCTGTTTTTGGAGAGGGTCTTGAGGTCTCTCGAGCTCAGTATTTCTGGTATGTATGGCAAGTACTTTTTGAGAGGGTAAAAAAGAAATTCAAGGTCCATGTACTTGTTCTATAGACTAGTGGAAGACTTGCTGGATGACCTTGCTTTTACATTCTATTTTCCCCCAATAAGAAGTTTAACAACCTCACAATGCCAAAGCTTTCTGAGGTTCAGTTATTTGAGTTCAAGTGTGACCCTGTTTTGCTATACTTGAGGTAATTTGTTTAGATGCTGCTGGAAAAAAAAAATTAGGCATTTCTTAGACACATGAAATCTTGCTGGGAAGGCGAGATTATAGCCTTCCCATCAAAATTTTTAGACTATGATGTGTTTTTTTTAATGTAGATGAGTGTACATATGAGTGTGTGTTATTGGAATTCACCCAGATACCAGTGATGTTTTAACTCATAAAACTGCTCATCTGGTGACCAAAATATTTCAAATTTTTTAAAGTATCAACAATAAGAAATATCACCACAACATAGTGAACAGCATTTCCCAAGGAGTAGCATTTAGGCACATTGTAGGATCGCCAACAAGAGTCGAAAATTGATGGGAGGGGCAGAGATACAAGGGGTTTGCAAAGTCTGAGACAAAAAGTGTCTTAGCCTGGGTTTTGTCTTCACTTCTAGAAAATACAGCATGAGTTTGCTTCTCACCTACCTGATGGGAGGATTCCACTTGATCTATGAAAACCTGTCTCTTTCTAAAGGATGTTCTATATGAAGGACAGGTCATGTTTAACAAGTACACTGACCCAGAATTGGTATGGATTGACCTGAGTTTTAAGAAGTGGGGTAATAGGTCACTGGATGTGGCCAGTCCCATTCATTTCCAGTTTTGTAGTTATTAGTAACATTAACTCAAATCTTTAGCTATCCTTTGTAAAGTGGGTTCTTGTCATTAAACTAATTTAACCTAAGGGGAGTGAAGCTGGCCCAAAGTACAGAGGGAGTTTGTTTCTGTAGAGTTAGGATTTTTCTGCATGTAAGTGAGAGAAAGCTAGCCCAGATTGCTTGATGAAAACATAAAGAAGTTTTTGCATCACGTATCTAGGAAGCAAGGTGCAACTTGCTTCAGGCATGGCTGGAGCCAAGGGCTCAGCTTGTCACTGGGGCCCTGTCTCCCTGGCTGTCTCTTGGTCAGGCTCTCTTTCTGTGACAGTCGAGAGGGCCATCGGCATCTGCAGACTCATACACTCTCAGCTTTGGGAATTGCAGGTGAAGGAGACCATTTCTCTCAGGAACCTGCAGCCAAATCTTGTAGCGGTTTCCATTTGGCCTTTCATGATATTTCCCCTGTCCCCTGAGCTAATCACCGTGGTCATGAAATGGGGATTGCCATGGGAGCTCGATTTTCATGCCCATCCCCGTGACCGTGGGTGATGTCCTACCTAATCCCCTTAGAATAGGTTGTCCACAGGAGTGGGGGTTATGGTACCGGAAAAAGGGGGAAGAGCTGATGGATGGGGCAGGAGGGGATGAGGGAAGGATGACAGGAACAGCAATGTGGCCGTGTAAAAATGAATCTGGATAAGATGCATTTAGAAGTTCAACCCTTATTTAAAATCTGTGATACAAAAGACTCTTTCCTAGGAAGACAGAAGTCTAGAAGATACTAGATGTATAAGGAGCCGTCCTGCCTCTTGAGAACGTGCATCCTAGTGAATTCATTCAGCAAATGATTTTGGAGCTCCTGTGATTAATTTGCATTTCTGGACATATATTTCCCAGAGCCAGGCACCATGCTGGGTGCTGCTTGCACAGTGCTGGGGAGGAGAGGAGGCCCAGTTCCTGCCTTCAGGGAATTGGGACCCTGTGAGGTGGATGAGGGGAGGCTCTCTGCGTGGGGCACTGACCACAGAGAGAAATCCCACCGTCTCACCCTCCAGGCTAAGCCAGGATTTCTCCGACACGACTGTGCTTCCCAGAACGTGGTGCCTGGGAGCTCGTGAATTCGAATCAGGCTCCCCTCACACTCCATACTGCCGAAGCCGTCCAAACAAGATCCTCAAGTGACCCGTTAGGTGACCCTCATGTACATGCTGAGGTTGAGGAGCCTCTGGTTCAGAGCAGTGGTGAGCCAGCAAGGACCCCTCGGCCAACTTCCCATAAATAAAGTTTTATTGAAACACAGCCACGCCCCTTCCCTTATGTGTTCTCTGTGGCGGCTTTGATGCCACCAGGGCCAAGTGGGGCGGTTGTGACCAAGACCGCATGGCCTGCAAAGCCTAAAATACCTGTCATCTGGACATTTCCAGAAAAGATTTGCTTGTAAGCAGAGCCAGTTTCGTGGATGTGCAAACTGAGGAGTCCCCCTGCCCCAGCCTCACTCTGGTTTGATGCTCTGCCATTGTTGTCTGGAAATTCTTTATAAACAGTAAGCAAGGGGCACCACATTTTCCTTTGCACTGGGAACCACGAGTTCCGAGCTAGTCCTGCTGGCAGACACCAAGTCCTATTAGCCTCGTGAGCCCAAGCCACATGCGTGGCCAGGGAAGGAGTAACTAGCATGGCCTCCGTGGGTCAGACGAGGCTCCCTCGAGCTGATCATTGGCTAAGCCTGCAGGGATGAGAGGGATTTCTGGGGGCCCCTGCCTGTGAAGACAGGACACGAAGTGGGGATGTGCTTTCCAACGAGTCACGGCATACCCAACCCAAAGTGGCTTCAGCCTGAGGGGTTTGTGGTCTTAGGTCAAAAGGCAGAGGTGGCCCTTCTGGCTCAGTTGGGTCTGCCGCCGAGCACCACCAGCCGCCTGGGGCCGCTACTCGGTACTTCCCCTGAGCTTTCTCCGCGAGGTTAGAGCCGATGCTGCAACTGCAAGCATCACAGCTTAACGAGCAGCGTCTAATGGTTAAAAAAGAAAAGGAAGCCATGTTTCCTCCCTCACATTGCTCTTTCCAGTAGGGGAGAAAACCTTTCCAAAAATCCTCACAGCAGACCACTGGCCAGGATTAGACCCAAGGGGCAGGGAGACTGCCATTTCCAGCCTCAACATCAGGAGGGAGTCCCACCATGAGGAGGAGAGACAGATGGACACGAGCAGCTGGAAGCTTGCAGCCCAGCCCAGCCACCCCTCCCAGGCCAAGCCCCAGTGGCTGCTCCTGTCACAGAAAGCTCATTGTGGAATTCCTTCAGTCCCTGAGCAAACTCCTGAGGGCACTGAGAAGATGACTCGGTTCCCAAAAAACAACAATAATAATAGAAATGGAAGTCTGATTTACTTGGTTTTTCCAGGAACACATCTACCACAGAAAAGAAGGCCCAACGGGAATAGCCAGGCTCCCAAGGGAGGGCTGGGGCCTAGCAGGGAGGGTCATGCCCTCTCGTCGCCCAAATTACGAAACTTTTTAAAGCACTTCCGAATAGTTTCTGAGGAATTTGTGGGAGTAGGAGGGAAAATGGTACCTGGAAAGATATTTGGTCAGATCCTGTCAGAGGAGTTAAGGATATTCAGGATATATTTGTGAAAAATTATTTCTTATCTAAAAATTGAATGGCTCTTCAGTAAAATGGTATTTGATGCTTTGATAGAGTTTATGCCTAAATCATTTTTCTCACTGACTTCTGTGTTTCTGCATGTTTATGTTTCTATATTTGTTCAAAAAAGAACGTCTGAAATCTGTAAAACATAATTTTTCTTGGCTGAAGCACCTACATTCCACACAGGAATTCCACTATACTTGCTTTTTATAAAGTAAAGTTAAAACGTCTGTTGCAGTATTTACCTTAAATATGATTTTAGTTACAATTGAACCGAGGTTATTTTTTTCCTCCCTCAAACTGTAATTCTTTTGAATAGATGTCGGAGGATGGCATAGAGCATTAATATAGATGTCAAACCAATAATGCTTTCCTGTCTCTTATAGAAAAGCACTACCGTGATTCCTCCAGATTAAATCAGATGCATTCTCTTGTTAGGTATTAAGGTAGGAAACTTTAAATTTAGAAGTGAATGTCCTGCATGGTTTTTTCGCCCCATGAACAACGTGTCTGTCCATTTCCCCATCCACCCATTCTCTTTGCTCACCTCTTACTGAGAACAACTGCAGACTGCTTAACGCCTGAGCTTTCACAAAAGATGTCTAGTTAAAGGTGTCACAGGGGAAGAACCATTCCCCTACGAGGTTTGAGAGTTGTGATTTACCATTTACATTTAAAAGGAACCAGGACAAAAGTTTATACATAATTCCCTTGCCGTTCTACCGTCTGCAACAATGTGAAGTAAAAGTGTCTTGCACGGAGACATGTTTTTCTTTTCAGTGGTTTGAAGATTGAGTGTCAAGGTGACCTTCGGAAAAATGTTAGAAAGGCATTTCAGAGACACCTAGGTATGCGAACATCCAGTCGTTTGGGAACTTTATACAACTTGAAGCCACTTGAATTCTGCAGACGCTTCGAGATGATGAGAATTCTGTTGAAGTAAAGTGCTTTTTGCCTCTTGGCCCCGGCCAAATTGCACGGTGTGAGTAGCTTGTATTTTTAGTTGAAGGTTTTGCTTTGGATTTCAACTGCAATTTTACTTTCCTTGTCGTCTTAAATCTGTAATTTTGAGAGAAAGTTTTTAAAAATATCTTCTCTCCACTATAGCAATTATTCTGACTGGAGAATGACCCTTATTTCTTCTGGGTAGAAAAAATAGAGAAAAGGAGAAGAAGAAATAGAGCACTTTGGGGTTTTTCAAGCCCTTGGATTACAGGGTGGGACACCTCAAAATGCAAAAGGAAGATTTTCAGACTTCGTGATGTCATTTGATAGTCATTAAATTTACACAAAATTATAGTTCCGTGAACTTAAGGGTGGGCCAAAAGGGGTAAAAGCGGCAATAGTCAGAAAGCTCAAAATCTGGAATCACTTTACTGAAAACAAATTAACCAACAATTATGGTATGCCTTGTTTATTTTTCTAAAAATCTTGAAATAAGGTAAAAGTCCTCCACAGGTACTAATAGCTATAAAGCCCCGTGAGTGCATTCTGGAGCTGAATTTCTCCGCAGGGGTGGATGTGTAGGCCCGGTGAGAGAATATTTCCACCCAAATGTTTGTAGGTTGTGATCTAGCAATGGAGCATGTCGAGAGGGGACAAATGTGGGAAGCCAGGGGCTACTCAGATATCATACGGATTTTTTACTTTTCCACTGGGCTGGATGAGTTCTGCCATTACAAATAAAGAGGACCATCCCTCTTCTTCCCAGATGTCTTCCGGCTTAATTACATACTCGATAAACCAGAGTCACACCGCCACACCCAACGGGTCTCTGCCCACGGCCCAGTCCTGCTCCCAGGAGCAGCGTCCTCACTCCTGGTCTTTCTTGACATTGACCGAGGCCCCCTTGGCCTTCTCCTTCTCTCCACATAGTTGTTAAGCCTCCATGTTGATTTGCCTTTAGCTCTATCTGTTGTCACCCCCACTGTCCTACCTGGTGATTAGGCTCAGGTCCTCGTTCTGCTCTAACATTCATGGACGGCCCTCTGGTTATTCATTTCCTGGGGCTGGCGTGACAAAGGACCACAAATTGTACTTTGCTTGGAATAACAGAAATGCATTCTCTCATCGTTCTGGTGGCCAGAACTCTGAAGTCAAGGACTTCTGATGTCTGGTAGGACCACGCTGCCTCTGAAGGCTGTAGGGAAGGATCCGTGTGTGCCTGTCTTCTTGGAAGGATACCAGTCACTGGACGAGGGCCACCCTGCTCCAACATGACTTCAGCTTCACTGGAGCCCATTTGCTAAGACTCTGTTTCCAAATAAGGTCACAATCATGGGTACTTGGGCTGGGGGCTTTCGCATATCTTTCTGGGCGGACGCAATTGAACCCGCAGTATCTACCATGTGGTTCCCTCTCAAATGTCCCTTTTCCTATCACTCAGTTGCTCAGAAACCTTCTTGCCTATGGGAGAGATTCCGACTACCTTAGCTGGGGGCTCATAGTCTTCCCCAGCCTGGCCAAGCCTACTTTTCCAGTCTTCTTTCCCATCATCCCCATTTGCGAGCCCTCTGCCCTGCCTAGAATGATCTACTTATTGTCTCCAGAACATTGTATGTGCATCTGCAGCATCTGTGTCTTTGCTCACAGCACCTCTCCCTGTTGCTTTGAATTGACTACTACCATCCCCCCTTTTCCTCCATCTCCCCACATCTAAGTCCTGGTGGCTCTCCACACCCTGGGGTCTCTTCCTCTGGAGTCTTCAGGACTCCAACCCTGGGAGACCTGTCTCTCCTCTGAATTTTCTGAACCATTCAGAGCTTGTCATGTAGTGCTTCCCTGGTGCTGGTGTTGGTCTTGCTGCAAATCACTAATGCTCTCGGAGTCCCACCCAATTTTTCTGGCTCCAGAAGCCTCACTCTTAACCTGCACACTCCCCTGCTTCCTCAGGTGGTAGTGACTTTCCCGGGGGCAGGGTTTGATTTCCATAATTCGAGCATAGACAATTTGAGTGTTGATGCTACACCAGAAGTGTTTGTTGATTGAGGAGACATCTGATCTTGTTGGAGGGTCACATTCTGGCTATTAATAAGTTGCTCAGACCTTTCAAAGGCATGAACTTTGGGTTAGCCGAAGCCACAGGAGGTCCGGTGTCCTTTCTGGGCTCTCCTCGCCCTCCAGCCTCCCCCCACCCCCAGTCCTAGGGAATCATACTTCCCTCCAACCAACACCTTGCACCTGTTCTACCTCAGCATGGCTCAGGTTGGACCCCTCATGGAAATGCCAATTAGCAGAATATTGTAATTCATAGGACAGGGAATATTAAGGAGTGTTTTATAGGCAATAATGTTCCAGTTGTAAATGTGTCAGTCCTAGTGTTGATGGATGGTGTGGGCCGTGATGGGTGTGGAAGACTTGATCCATGTATCATTTGTGACCCTGCCAAGTGCCTGCATTTAGTGCGAGGGTCGGGTAGTGGAACTTCTGTTTTTATTAGTCAATTGACCACAAAGCATCCCTTGATCAGATACTCACTGCCTCTGTTTGCTGATGGAATAAGCCTTAATTCTTGTTTCAAGAATTGTTTCATGTACAATGTCCATTCACTCGAGTGAGAGGAGCATGATTTATTTTAAAAGAATGCATCCATCTGTCATGATCCCAGAGTCCTGGGATCGAGCCCCGCATTGGGCTCCCCACTCGGCAGAGGGCCTACTTCCCCCTCTCCTTCTGCCATTCCCCCTGCTTTTGCGCTCTCTCTCCCTCTCAAGTGAATAAATAAAATCTTTAAAGAAAAGAAAAGGAAGATAATGCATTCTCTGTTGTTTCATTATCAGGAAATATTGGTGGCATGTAGAAAAACTATGTTAATTTTTTTGTATTTCATTTATAATTTAAAATATTTGGTTTCTTCTGACTTAATGAAAAAGAACTCCTCAGAGTCTAAAAATGAACCGCGTTGGCTTCCATCCATCAGACATAACAGTGTATGAAACGTGCTCTGCAGTAGTATGTTTATGATGTATATTCATGTATGTTCACATCGACCGAGGGATGCTGGAGACTCGTGTTGCTGCTAACAGCCTGTGGGGCCGAGGTCTGTTGTGGTGAAGGGGGGAGCCCCGGGGGTTGGGGGGTGTAGGCGTGGGCAGGATTTAAAGGCACCCCCCCCCCCAGCACCCAGCGTGTTCGCTGGCAGCTAGGCCGGCTGTGAACTGGGCAGGACGTCAAGCGGTCGCTAAGGAGACTGGCTGTGTGTCCCCCTGCCTACGACCCCCGCGTGAGCCGCCCCAGTGGGTGGTGTGACCTGGGTCGTTTCCGCCAGCAGACTTGCTTCCGCTTATCCAGCCGGCAGGAGTGAGTAGGTCGTTTCGCCAGTGTCGCGCGGCTACCTCACCTCACTGACATCATCCCGGTCCCCCAAGTCACTTGTTCTCAATCTTCCAGAGACTTGCCCCAAACCGAGGCTTCGTGGGCTCAGTCTGAGCACCGTGGGGTCCTCGGCCTGGCAAGGAGGTCGTTTCGCAGGGGAGGCGGGACTGGACTTCTTCCCAGGGCGGCAGAGCACAAAAGCTCGCTGTGCAGAGGGGCAGGCTTCCCTGAAGGAAAACTCTGGAACCTGCAGCCTGTTGCCTCGAGCCTGCCTCCTTTACTCTTTGATATCAGATAGATGCTAGTAAAATGGGACATATATCTGATATACTGGGAAAAGCCGTTTCTTCCCCTCCTGAAAAATGTGCTCCTCTTTTCTCACCACAGCTGGGAGTTTTGAATGTGACTAAATCGCCAGGAATTTGGCAGTAACCGTATATTCATAAATACACATGAGTTTTGGTGGGGTTTAAAGAAAAATAGAATTAAAAGAGCATATTGTCAGGTGGAAGCCCAGACGTACCTCGAGACAAAAAACAAAAAACAAAAAACCCAAGTTTGTTTCTAATGGGCTGTTCATTTGCTTTGCAAGGCTGGGTGCCAGGCGCTGGGGCCCTGGGGATGTGGGAGGACTCCAGTCTTCAGGCCTGGAAACCCAAGTGACGGCAGTAACATCCGGCAAGGAGGCTGCCCTTGCACCGGCCGCAGACTCTGCCTCCGTCAACCAGACGGCCCATCTGGGGCTGCCAGAGCCAGTGAAACCCGGTCCATGTGCCCCCTCTGTGGCTTCCTTGCAGGGGCTGGGAACAGAGAGGCACATAGGACCCAGAGCTCCCCAGGGCCCTTCTGGTCCTTGTCCCGGTCCTGTAGATTCTGTCATCTGACACTTCATCAGACCTCCATCCAGATGGTGTGACTTCTCAGCCACGGCAGGGGTGAGGTCAGATCTGGAAAGCGCGTCTGCTGCTGGACATGATGTGGCATGGGCCCCAGCCCTCTCCCGTCCCCCGTTTGTGGGTCCTGTGGGCTCGCCAGGGAGGGCTGCAGAGCCACCTGTTTCCGTCTGGCTCTCGGCCCGTCTTTCGAGCTGGTGCTGTCGCAGGAAGGGAAGCTTCTTTCTCATCTTCACGTTTCTCATGAACCAGTCATGTCACATGTGAGCCGCACCTGCCCACGGAGGCCCCTGTCCCTTTTCCGTCTCCTCCGGTAGCTCACGGAAGGTGACGTCACCTCATGCTTGGCAGAGAACTTCAGGGTCTTCTGGGTGCTCCCCTCTTCCTGGGGCGCTCAGGCTCATGAGGAATGTTCTTCTCCATTGGTATCCTCCCCACCTCCCAAAGATGTTCCCGCCACACGGCTCTGTCTGTAACTTCCCCCTCCATGTGCGCACGTATCACCCTGTCCCCTGCTCACCCCCAGGGCTCATCTCCCCGCTCTCTAGAAGCTGCCAGCTGAAGCTGCTGCTCCTTCCTGTTGCCTCATCTGTCATTCCTGTCTGCCCACATCTGGGAGCCCCTGCTGTGTTTCCTAGCTCCTCACCCTGTTCTCAGGAATCCACAAACTCCATCTCCTTGTCCAGCCCTGCTTGTCTCTCGGTCTCGAAACCCTGCTGCCTTGGTTTGTGGCACTGTGTGCAGCCTGTGCAACAGTCCATGGTCCGGCTGCCTGTGCCGGGTCCCATCCTCTCCCACCTGCAGGACAGCCTCCCACACCAGCTCCCTCCAGCATCATCGGGCGTCGGTTCTGTCCTGGACAGCTCCTAAGGCTCTGAAACCCGTCTTCTTAGAAATGAAACCTCCCTTCTCTTCACCACCACTCCAGCAACTGCTCCTGCTTAGAGCCGAACTCCTGATTTGTCTCCTTGACGATTCCTTGCCTCTTCTTCTCTTCTGTCCCAGTCATTCTACCAAATTAACTCTTCCTGGGTCACTGCTGACCTGTGAGTAGTTAAAGAGTCAGTGCTCAGTCCTGGCCTTTTATAACCACGACTCAGAAACGCCTTCTTTGCTTGGCTTTTCAGCTCCCATCCACCCTCGAGCACCTGCTTGTTCCTCCCGGCCTGCCAGACCTCCGAGGCATGGGCACCCAGCCTTGCCTTGGTCTGCAGGCACATCCTCCTGGTCTGCACCCTCACTGCCCTGTGACCTCATTCAGTCCTCGCCTTGGACCTCCGGTTCGTTGACTGAGCATATGTTGGGTACCAAAGGCGTGTAAATGCCAAATATAGGCAGGCAGCTTCCTGTGCCAGCCAGGGGCCTTTCTCTGGCTCATCTCTGTCCTCGGGTGCTCAACAGGCCGGCGTCACTCAAGGCACGTCCGGTTCCCACACTCCCCCGGTTCTTGTCTGACCTTTCTGATGCTCCTCTTCAGATCCCTGGTTGATTTTGCTCCCTCTTCTCTGCCTCCTGATCTCCCACTGAGACTACGCAACCTTCCATGAAACTTGCCAACTCTCATCCTGTGTTTTTACCTTGAACTGAAATTTGGTAAAATTAAAATCCTCCTCTCCCCCCCCTTTAAAAAAATGTTATAAGCAACGGGTGCTCCTTATAGAACCTACAGAAACAGGGAGAAAAGCTTTATTTATAATCTTACTCTCCAGTAACTAATTATAGCTAGGCAATTATGATTAACTATGACGTTCACTACACACATTCTTTTCTGAGCACACAATGACTAATGTATACTAGTTATGGGAACTGGTGAGATTTTTCACGCTGTTCCAACAGCTCCCATCCTCATTCACTCATTCAAAAGGGTCATTCACTTTTGTACCCCACGTGGCCGCCTGCGTAACACTTCTGCCTAGAAAGGGCTCCGTTGGTCATTGAAGCCATCTGGGTTGGTCAAGTGTAAATGACTAAGGGATGTGCAAGCACACATTTCAGAAAGTTGAAGACATGACTCAGAGGAAATGTACAGCGCGCCTCCGTCAGAGGCGTGAGCGGCTGGCCAGGCTGGCTCGCGGGAGCGGGGAAGGCATATCAGGGTCCATTAGATAAAAAATCCAGCGTGCGTCCTGCAGCGTGGAGAGACCCTAACTTTAGGGGATTATCTTTTCTACCAGATGAAATTGCTTGTAATTTATGCGCCTTCTACAAGTTAGCATCTAACGCTACAGGATCTAGTCCCTAATCAAGAACAAATAGTAAACCAACCCAGTAGCACCCCCTAGTGCGAGGGTCAGCCTGTGCCTTCTGTGAAGGGCCACCGAGGAACATTCTTGGGCTTCGCAGGCTGTTTGGCCCCAGTCGCGATGACTCAACCACAGAGCTGCTAACGGGAACATGTGAACCACTGTGTTCCTCTAGAGCTTTATTTACCATGAGCAGGCCCGAGCGGCAGATCGCTGACCCCGGCCCCCGTTAGCCACCAGATCCTAGCTGGCTTCATCAGGTGGTGTTCTGGTTTGACTTGGAAAGTGCACGTAGCGAGCTTTGTGCCTTATTCTCAAGTTTAAGATCATGGACCCCCATCTTTTAGATACCAGTTCCCAGACGTTTATCATCGGTCAATAGAGTAGTAAAAAAAATAAAATAATGTTTCCTTGGACTGCAGCAATATTTAAGATTGGTCCATGTTTGATGCAGATTTTCCATATGACAGCCCTGCAGCCTTAGCTTCCAATAACAAAGGGATCGGTTTCCACCTCGGGGACACAGGCGTTCAAGGACTGCTTCCTGGCAGAATTTCAGAGACAGATGAGGTCTCATTATCCTATTCAGGCAAACGAAGCTCTCAGGATTTTCAGACCGTTCTGTATCCCGTAAGTCTGTAAATGACGCTGTGTGCGAGGGTATTGTTAAAATCAAATACAGAAACATTACATGTAGAACCCGCACCAGGGTCACATTTTTTGGAAACTAAATAGGAGCGGTTTTGTTTCAACAAAACCACATTACCCGTTCGGTTGAATTAATATCATTCAATTGAGCATTCTTGTGTTGGCAGCCCAGTGCTTATAAATCTGTTTTGGTTGGGAGAAGAGCTATAAGTGAATGTGTATACCTTGTTTTATGCTTGTATACATTTAAGTAGTATTAGAATAAAAATAATTTGAGTCAACATCAGAGAGAGGTGGCTCTTAAAATTGGGAGAATCTTTGCCCACAGGTGAGAAATGCCACATTCGACTGTGTGTTTCCGTGGGCACCGGGTCCACAAAATTACCTGAGTCTCCTTCCCCATAATTGGCGAGGTGTACGCTTCCTTTTCTTCCCTTTGCCTTTGATTTGTCCCCAAAAGCTGAAAGCATTCTTCTCCAGTCTTCACACAGATGGGCTGACAGCCTCCAGAAAGCCTCCCCCCCTCCGCCCCCGTGTGCAAGCTTCTCATTATGTGTCTGCAACTTTGGGCAGAGACAGAAGCACCGAGCATGCTCCCCGGTTGGAAACTGGGTCACTCTGAAGTTCGATTTAATGTTTGCACCCATAACACTCTGTTTTCCGAGCCTTTTTTTTTTAATCCTCTCCTGATAAGCGCCTAGTGTGCTTATTAAGTAGTATTCTCCTCCTTTCACAAATGCAAGTTCTCCAGGAAGGGAAGCACTGATTTTAAAGCATTTCAGCCGGCCGCACAGCAGAGCCCGTGCCCACACCCAACCCTTTCCAGATCAATCCTTTCACGCTGGCTTTCTGTTTCCAGCGTTCCCCCCACATGCCTGAGACATGTTAATGCTGTGGTCGGTCATTTCTTTGACTTTTGAAAGACTCTGTCCCTTTTCTGGGTTATGTGGTTGAGTTTTGCTTTGAGTGTCCAGTTTTATGGTGAGCAGTAAGGAAATCCTGGAAGCGCATTTTCTTAAGGGAATTAAGCTGTGGCAGATATCAGATCGGTTGCCTGCTTCCCAGCCGTCTGAGCGCAGCGACTTGAGCGCAGCGACTTTGCAAATGAACGGGAAGCGGGTCCTCTTGGTCACCTGAGTTCACTGTCTTCTGGAATCATTGACTCAGTCACACCCAGGGTATATGTTCTGCCTTCCTTTTTTTTTTTTTTTTTTCCCTTCAGTAAACCATTACAGTCAATCCCTCGGCAGAGTTTGCCTATTGTTTCCTTTCGGAAGTAGGTTGAATGTCCTTGCCTCTTGCAGAACCGCCTGGCACAAACCCACAGCTCGAGATCAGTTAAGCTGATGCTACTGGAGCACAGATAGTCCCGGGCCGAAATGGGCCCTCGTGATTGTACAAAATGCCACCGGACTCCTTGGGAAAATTTGATCTTTTTAAATGTTTCATGACTACTTCAGAAGTCACGTGATCAGCCGTCAGAGAAAGGCAACTTTAACATTTCTCTAAAGAGGGCCGCGTCTACTGAAGTACAAAATGGAGCTTTGAGGCAGAGGGGTAAAGAGATGATGGGTGATGGATGGGTGGATGGATGGATGGGTGGATGATGGATGATCAATGGTAACAGAGATGACGATTCAAATGCTGTTGAGAAAAGGATCCCAAAGATGAAAATGAGAGGTTAAAAGGTGTATAAAGGGATGTCATGGATCAAATATAAGAGAAATGTTTGCATGCGTAGGAGATGCTTATGACTGCTTCAGCTCCCTGAAATAGAAATTAGGAAACAAGAATGTTCTTCAGCACCAAATTGTATGGTCACACACAGGTAAGGCCTGTGTGCTTCTTCCCAGAAGAATGCCTGATATATAATAGGTCTAAAGTAAGCCTAAGTGATGTATGGATTGACAGACTGATATGTTGATGTCCTATTTAGTGCATTCAGATGAGAAGTTTTGATAAGTATTTTGTTGTGGGGAGTAATACGAGACCACCCTGAGGTCTGAAGACTTCTTCAACAGGGACGTAGCCAAGAAAATTAGGGCAGGCTCAGCGGTACATATGGTGTCTAATAAAGGTCCACAGAGGAGGGCTTTGATTTGGGTTGTGAACTTAGAACGACATTCAACTTTTGGTTCTCAGAATCTGCTTCCAACATATTTTTCCTTATGAGCCATCCTGGATGGAGGAAAGAAACTGAATATGATATGGAGGCTTGGGTTGGGAGGAAGAAGGGGGCAGAGAACACTGAGAACATGGTGTGTTCATCAAAGAGCTGTTGCAATATATAGGGCAGCAGCAGCTGGACTCACTGATCCCTTCCGTCTGGCTTTTTTTTTTTTAAGATTTTATTTATTTATTTGACAGAGAGAGATCACAAGTAGGCAGAGAGGCAGGCAGAGAGAGAGGGGGAAGCAGGCTCCCTGCTGAGCAGAGAGCCCGATGCGGGGCTTGATCCCAGGACCCTGAGATCATGACCTGAGCTGAAGGCAGAGGCTTAACCCAGTGGGCCACCCAGGCGCCCCTAGTCTGGCTTTTTAAATGACAGCACCCTCAGAACTTTAAACCTCCTCTGCAGAGACCCGAACCTTCTTCCTTAGGTGCCTGATCCGAGCTGAGCAGGCTCTGAGCTAAATCAGATGGAAGCCTCTGCTTGGATCCTCATTCTGCTCACCAGGCTGCCCCAGCTCCAGCCATTCGCAGGAGTGATGGGCTCTGAGTGTAGCGGAGGGTGTCAGCAGAGACCCAGGTACAGTGTGGCTACCTAATGCACATTTACTCTGACCCAGAGGAACAGGAAGGGAGGGGTCTTCAAAGCACCTTTAACTTCAGCTCCAGCAAGAACTTAAAACCCGTGACTCCAGCACGTGTGCGGTGCCTGGCTTACTCCCGGGTGCTGTCCTCATTTCCGTGCAAGGGTCAGCTCCCTTCTCCTGTAGATGGGCTCTTTGTAGTCACTTTCAGGTGACTGAGGCCCAGTTGCTGTGTCACCGCCCCCAAGGGCAGGAAGGCTGTGGCCTCGGGGGTGGAGTTTCTGGCGGGGGGCATCCCATGGGAGACCCCTTGGGCACCTGACCTGGACTCCGTGCGCAGGTGTGGGACACAGCCACCGGCTCAGCCCCCAAATGCCTGTGTGTCAGCGTTCTGGTTTCCTTAGCTTTCAAAAGGAGCTAGGAGGAAGGTCAAAACCATTTACTGAAAGGCCCCCAGCAGCAAAAAGACACTTGATACTTCATTTCCTTCTCAGCTGGGGAGAGCTTAAAAAAGAGAAGGAATGAGGACAACAAAATCACATGGAGACCATCTCGCCAAAGAGGGCCATTTCTCTGGGGGACACCTGTCCTTCGTTGTACCTGTAATTTGAGAAGAAACGGAAAAAGTTTACCAACGTGGCAATTTGCACGATGCGAAAGATTTGTAAATGGAAACAGCTTCGAGACATTAGGATAAATGAAATAACTGAGTTAAGACATCACTCACATCGTAACTTAAAAACAGCACGGGGAGTAGCCACAGGACAGGGAAGGTGCTGGTCCCGAGAGAAGACGGCAGAGTTCGGCATCGAGAGCCAGGTAGGGACTGCTCTGCCCATAGCCGGTGACCATGGCCTTCAATGAGCATGTTTGCCCACCGAGCCTCAGTTTCCCCATCTATAAGACAAAGATGGCGGTACCTGTGCCTCAGAGCCGTCTTGGAGATGAAAGGAAGCTAGGACACGGATGAAAGTGTGTCTGTGCGGTTGGTCCTATCAAAATGTCGGCTCATCCAACGCGACGCTGTCTGAAGAGCCTCAGGGGTTGTTCCAGGGAAACAAACTCTCCAGGGAAACAAACTCTCCTTCACTCGGATGGCTGCCCAGCCAGACACGTCACTGGAACTCTTCACTGACATGGCACTGTGTCACAGTTCTCCAGTCACAGCTGCTCGTTTGTTCATTACTGGCCAGATGACTCCCCAAAGGTAATGGTGGCTCAAATAGGTCAACAGAATTTTGGCGTCCTGGGAGGACTACGGCACGAGGGCCCGGCAGGCGCGTGTTACACACTGACAGTCAGAAGGGAGAAGTCACACACAGTTGTAGAGATGAGTTTCCCGATACGGGCCTGGCTGGCGACCGCGAGCAAACTCTGATTGCTGCCAGCATCCGGGGGAGTGCGGGGCAGACGCCGCAGCTCTCTCCAGGCTCCTTGTCCCTGGCGGGGCCCGAGCAGTAACATTGCGGACAGAGGTCGCCGGCTCGCCATTACAAAGCAAGTCCAGGCAGAACGTTTAAACACAGCATCATTGAACTTCAGAATTACAAGGGACATTGGCAGTCCCCAGGGTCATTCCCCTGGCGGATCTCTGGATGTCTTCGAAAACATTCCGTTCATTCATCCGGGAGACAGGGGGCTTGTTCTCAATTGAGATGGCCTGTTTCATGAGACACTGACGGTGCCCATAAGGGGATCACTTAAGATGAATTGATGGGACCAGTGTAGTTCCCACACCCTGGAAGCCGGGCTGCTCTTTGTCACTCATATCGTCTGGGTTTCTGTCATTGTCCCTCCCAGGATAGCACCTGGTCCCTCTGCCCTCCTAGGTGCTCTCCCTCCAATGTGCTCCCATGAGTCAGTCTGATCCCTTGGGATTGCTTCCTTTGCAACTTCCCCTTGCAGTCCTCACCTTAAGCACATAATAGAGCACCGTTGGCTCCATTGTGTATTTTCTAAAAATTACTTTCCTCCATCCTGAAAAACACATGGCTCTAGAACCTAGCTGCTCTAGCGACCCTTGGCTCTCGCCAAGTGGGAGCACTGTGTTCAGAGAAGGCTGCTACCATTTGCTTCTCCATCAGAGTCATTTCACTTAGACGGAAGAGTACAGCCCTGGCTGGCAAACAGAAGATCCAAAAACGAAAATCTAGGAGTAAATTCAGACTTTTTTCCATTTTGCTCCATTTTGCACCATTGTTAAGAAATGCGGTGTGTTTGAAAATGCGGTACAGTTACAACATCTTTCTTTCTTCCTGGACCTCAGAATAAGTAGTATTTTATAGCATAGAGGATGGAGAGACCCTGCAGCCGCCCTCCGTCATCACCCAGAGATGTGAGCTAGGGCTCCGCTCTGCATCGTCAAAGCCAGACCTTTGTGTCAGGCAGTCCCGAGTAAGATGTAAGGCTCAGAAAGAGAAAGAAGATGAGAACCCAGGTCTGCTTTTTTAGATAAGAGGATTGAATCCAATAGAAGATTATGTTCACACTGCAGGGTTTGCTTTTGTCTTTAAACCTTGCCGGCATCCCTCCTTGCCATGGCCCAGCAGGTGGGATGGTGTTGGTCGCTGACATGTAGGTTCTAATCCTCACATGACCCTAGAAGGATGGCGGGGCGATGCCGTCTTGTTATCCACTGTTGTGCCTGTGCAGAGGGAAGGGGAGGTGGTTGGCCAGGACTCGAACTCGTGTCTTCCCAGATGAACGTCCCGTACTTTCTGCTGCCCGGGGCTGCCCTGGAGTTTGTTTTTCCTGCAGGGTAGCTGTCAACACACAAATCACAAATATTGGAAAAGATGACACCGGTGAGTGGTGGCCAACAGAAAGGTCACTGAGTTTTGGATACTATACTTTTCTTTAAAGATTGTATTTATTTATTTGAGAGAGAGCTAGCGAGAGAGAACGTGCATGGGGGAGCAGAGGCAGAGGGAGAAGCAGACTCCAAGCAGGGAGCCGATGAGGGGCTTGGACCCTTGGTTTCAGGATCTCAGGACCCTGAGTTCGTAACCTGAGCCGAAGGCAGACGCTTAACCAGCTGAGCCACTCAGAAGTCCCTGGATACTATACTTTTGACAAAACCACGTGCTATAAAATTGAAGTCCCATGCTGAATCCTCTCATTCTAACCTAGAACATGTCATTTTGTGAAATATGATATAGCATTTTCCACTTCTTCATAAAAACTGGGTGTACTTAAATCTAAATAAATCATATTTCAAAGACTAATGCAATAATGAATGTTTAAGCATGAAATCGGAGCAGGATTAATAAGCTTTGTGTCATTAAAAATCTGAGACCACTTTTATGTAACACTTGAGAGCTGTGGGTTTTCTGTAGAGAATACCTTCAATACTTAGGAAAAATAATAAAGCCTGTGGTAGGTTAATTCGTTGGTATTATCTAAAAGTTGCTGATGTATCAAAACAGTTTAATGGCATGGAAATATAATTGAGCAGTTTCACTTGTATCTGGTAGTTTGATTCTGCTGTTCCTGGATCAAGGGGGCACTGGGGAGAAGGGGCAGAGAATAAATATTAGAAAGAGCTGAAATGTGTCCTTTCCATGGGACAGTTCTGGTTCTGAGATAGATTTGGTAGGCCTAAATCAACATTCCCTCACTCATGAGTTACGGTGTTAAATAAAGATTTCGTGGCCTTTTTGGAGAAAAAGCAAGTATCATATAAGGATAGCAATAATGTAAGGCAAGAGTATTAGATAATTCACGATCGCTATACAGTCATTTCTTAAATGTGGATTTGGGAACATTTTGTGATGCCAAGTTTTTGAGTGTTAGTCACAGGACTCAGTACTAGATTCTTCTATAGTTACATGCGAATTATAGATGTAAATAGCATCTCTGTGTTTGGATTTCAAAACATGCTATCGTTTATCCATTTTCCCATCCATCGATTCACTGAACTTTTGTTGGATGCCTGTTGTGTGGGTTCTGGGAAAACAGCTGTTGTTCCTGCCACTTGGGGAAAGATGAAACCACATCTTATTCTTTATCTTTGTCATGTCCTCAGCACTTAGGATAGCATGTGGGAACAGAGGAGACATCCAAGAAACTGTTGAGTATGTTAATAAAAATAGACTTCTTAAAAATATGAAATAAATGTGTAGAGACTATCACATACTTTGATACTTTAATGTTTGCCCCCAAATGCCTTTTTCACCTCTGTTTCACTTTGCTAACAGTGTGTTTAAATGGCAAGGCAAGAAGCCAAACTCAAAACCACAATACTGTGCTACCTCACACCTGTTAGGATGGCTCTTCTCAATAAAACAAGATCTCTGCCCTCTGATGTTCATTACAGCATTATTCCCAATAGCCAAAATGCAGAACAATGTAAGTGTCCCTCAGGGGATGAAGGGATCAAGAAAATGTGGTGTGTATACACAATAAATATGTTTCAGTCTTAAAAAAAAAAAGGAAGGAATTCCTATCATTTGCAACAACATGGATGAACCTGGAGAAAATTATGCTAAGTGAAATAAAGCAGACAGAGATAAATCGAACGCCGCAGGGTATCACTCATATGTGGAATGTAAAAACAAACAAACAAAAGGTCAAACTCAGAAACAGAGAGTGGAAAAGTGGTTTCCAGGGGCTGGGGAGTGGGGAGGAAGGGAAATATGGAGAAGTCGGTAAAAAGATACAAACTTTCAGTTATAAAATAAATAAGATTTGAGGATCTAATGTATAGCATGTTAACTCTAATTGAGAACACCATGTTATGAATTGAAATTTGCCAAGAAAGTAGATGTTTATAAATATGTGAAGTGATGGACACATTAATTAAACCAATGGGAGGAATCCCTTCCCAGTGTATATGGGTATCAAGTCATCATGTACTTTAAATATCTTGCAGTTATATTTGTCAGTTTTACCTCAGTGAAGCTGAAAAGGAAATGTAAAGCCTTCGTTGCACCCGGTGGGCGTTCTACCAGACATCACGCTCACATGTGATGAGAAGGTTGGAGAATGCGTTGGTAGATTGAAGTGTCCTAAGATTACCTACCTCCCTGGTGTCCCGAGAAATCAGACTGGAAGAGGAGATGCCATGCAACCGAGACCTCTCTGTTGCACTTGCCCGAACCCCTCTAGTGGCCTCCGAGTGTTTCTGCCCCTCCATGGTTAATACTGACCTTGAATCCCCTCAGCGGCTTGCATAAAGTTTCGGCTCTTCAGATCCTTGTTTAGGATCTCTCTGTCTCGTGTGTGATGACAAGTCTTATAACTCCATTGAAATTTTAAAACTCCCATAGACAAAATCTGACATTTTTACCCTTTTTACATCTTTCGTAACCTCCCCATGGAAAGCATACTGTGAAAAGATGAAGAGTTCAGTAGGTCTTCATTAAATTAGCGAATACATGCAGATGAATAATTTGTAGTGAGCATTTTTTTTGTTATTTTACTGGACAAATGCAGGTCCCTTTAAAGATCTTCTTATCTATAGCAGAATATGTGAGAGTGTCTTCAGACCCTTCGGCTTTTTTGGATTAGATGTCTGTAATGTTCTCTGCTCTACTGTTACTCCAGATTTAACTGTCAGACTTGTGATGGTCTCGTGCACTTTACCTCCACACATTTGTGTTTTTGGATAAGGAAGCTCGCTAGTCAGCAGGCATGGCCCAGCATGGCCGCCATTTCCTCCACGTGCCATCCATATCCAGCCATCTCCTTGAATCTCCAATGAATTACATTGTCAACACTTTGTGAGACTGAATTCCAACCTTGGTTTCTTTCCCTAATTAAGTTCTTTAAATCCCTTCAGAAGGATTATGCTCTGCTGCTGTTCCCAGAGGGAAAGTCCTTCTGCAGGCAGCAGACCGATGGTCACTGACCAGGCAATGCAAGGAAAGCTCCCCAGCAGTTCTCCTCTGCTTCCAAGCCAGCAGAGGTTCTTGTGACAACAACTCGGGAGACCAGAAGGACTGCCCCTCAAGGCCTGCTATCTTTTGACTATCAAAAGCTTCTGGCTAATTTCTAGGTGAATTAGTATAAGGTCAAATAAAAGGGCAAACACAAAGCTGCAATTCTAACCAATTATGAAATGGGGATTAAAAAAAACTCCGCAATCCATCTCTCTCCTGGATCTCCTCTACCTTTGACTGTTTCTTCTCTGACTCACTGGTTTTTCACTCTCCAGCACAGTGCCTGATACCCAGTGACCCTTATTTAAAGTTTCTTGAATAAATAAATGAGTGGATGGATGGACAGTACAAATACCAAATGTACTGATGAAACAGGAGAAGTAGGTGTAATGTAAATCAGTATTGCCCTTGGAATTATTTTGAGGGATTAATGAGACCGGGACCACAATCCCACTATAGCATAATCTGCTTTGATATTTATTAGATACTTTATTTGTTCTTACGTAAATTAGGTACTATAGCTTTATCCAGGAAATAGTATCCATGAGTTAAATTAGCAGGCTAAAAGTAACCTCTAAAATTTCCTCAAATTGTATTTGTACTTCTTCCTCTTCCAGAATGTTTTTGGCCAATTATTCTCTAATGCGAGCGTGCTAAGTGTAATTACAATAACAATGACCCTCTCTCCAGAGCTGCAGTGCCACACTGGGAAGTGAAAACCAACAGAATAACAAACTTACTCTTCATTAACTTTCTTTTTGAGAAGCTTCTTTGTACAGGATGAGCTTTTACAATTGAATAGGGAAAAAGATCAATAGCTTCCAATGTAAAAGCAAATTAAAACTTCATAAATATTTATGTGAGGACTATGAGGAACTTTGCTACTTTGCTTTAAATTCTTCAGAGCCAGGTGCTACCCAGACAAATAATGGGGCTTATCTTTTTTGAAGAAAAGATTGATACATATTGCTACGGATATTTGTGTGAATCGGTCACGAGGGTGGAAACTTCATCATAAAAGGGGTTAATGTTCTTATAAAGGAGACCCCAGAACGCTCCCTAGCCCCTTCCACCGGGTGAGGACCAGTGAAAAGGCAGCAGCCAGGAACCAGGAAGGAGGTCCTCACTGGACCGCGCTGGCAGCCTGACCTTGGAGCTGGAGCGTCCAGAACTATGATTTCTGTAAATTTCTGCTATTTATAAGCCACCCAAGCAGACTAAGAGATGCATTGTCGGAATTGTTAAGCTTAATTTTTTTATATTCAGATTTGCCATTTTTTCCTGTGTGACATTTCAGTGCTGTGGCTTTGCTTTGCTTGAGTCTGACAATCAGCCTTTCATGTCACCCACATCCAGGCACACATTCGCATCTGCAAGTGCCAGGCCACTGCAGCCATGCCCCAGGTTGGCTGCTGGTGTGTCCCCCCAGAATCAAAACGCCTACTTCTTGAATGGCAGAACACTCAGAGAGGTTTTCCTTGCCATAAGCCTTGCTGTGGCTTAGACCTTAAACCCTGAGGTCAATACACTCAGAGTCTCATTTGATTTCAGCCGCTTACTAGAACTTTGCCCTTTAGAATATTCTTCATCTTTCCAAGCATAAGTTGTAATTAGGATAAGATTAGTGCCTTGGATTATTGTAAGGATAAAAAAAAGTGCTTAATATAGCACCCAGGACATGGAAATCAGCCCAAATAATTTCTTCGACTTACAGTAATACTCTCTATATCACGTCTATATAATTTAGATGGATATTATATGGACCTTAGAGCCTAGAGAATATGTCTCCTTGAAGAACAACTTCTACTTGGGGCTGTAGAATATCTTGAAAGAAATTCTCGGACAGCAAACAATAAGACCAAGGAGGAGCATCGGGGTCAAGCTTGCATCCCTGTCCCTATCCTACCCAGTTAGAGATGACACCTTCCTCTCCCAAACCTCACCTTGTCCTGCGTGAATTGCTAGCCCAGCCTCCACAGCACCTCATTTGTCTGTTATACATCTAGAAGCATCCTTGAGCACATGAACTTGTCTAATTCATCCCTGCAGCCCCAGCATCCCCAGATTGGCATTTGGAGGCACTCGGTGTTTGTGGAATTAATACCTAGTGTCGAACACAGTCAAAAGACAGAGTATGTGTGACTCAACGTTTTTTTAGCATTCAGATTATGACCTGTTTTTTCCCACAAGGTCAAAATCTTCCTGAGTCACTTCAGCATTCTCTCTGGGATTGGTTTCGTGTGTTCTATCCCATAGTCCCTGCCACGCTTGATAGATGGAAGACTTAGAGATTTCATTTGATTCTGACCAATTCAAGCAGCTTATTTTGAGTCCAATGGATAAAGCAAGCAGAGCTGATTGATCGTATGTTCTGGAATGCCTTGATTACAGAAAAGCAGCCAGAAGAGAAACAGTTTGGGAAATGGCAGATGGAAACGCAGTTACTTGCTGTGTAATGACTACTGCGGTGCCACGGTAAGCAGCCGAGAAGAGAGGAGAGCTGGTAAACGCACTCCACTTGTGACTGATCTAACTGGACGTAGCACATGGGGTACATTTAGGTGTACAACCCGTTGATTTGACACATTTACATATTGCAATACAATCACCTCCATAGCCCAACATGTCACAGAGCCATAATTTCTCTCTTGCAGTGAGAACAATTAAAATCTAGTCTCTTAGCAACTCTGAAGTTCACAACACAGTATGGTTGACTATAAATCACCTTGCGCTGCGGGAGATTTCCAGGACTCCCTCATTTACTAGTTAGTTGCGAGTCCTGCCCTTAAACAACATCTCCCCAATCCCACCCCCGCCCACTGCTCTGTTTTTATGAGTTCAGCTTTTCTTGGTTCCACGTATAAGTGAGGTCGTATGTTATTTGTCTTTCTCTGATTTATTTTGGTTGGTATAACGCCCTCAAGGCATGTTGTCGCAAATGGCAGGATCTCCTTCTTTTCATGGCTTTCTCATGGCTAAATGGTATTCCAGCGTGTGTGTGTGTGTGTGTGTGTGTGTGTGTGTGTGTGTGTGTGTATACACCATATCTTCTTTATCCATTTGTCTACTGACAGACACTTAGGTTGTTTCTGTATATTGTTATTGAGGATAATACTACAGCGAACCTGGGAGTGCAGATGTCTCTTGCATATCCTGTTTTATTTCCTTTAGATATATACCCAGAAGTGGAATTGCTGGATCATATGGTATTCCTATTTTTAACTTTTTGAGGAATGTCCGTACTATTTTCCATAGTGGCTACACCAATTTACATTCCCACCAACAGTGCACAAGTGTTCCCTTTTCTCCACGTCCTTGTGAACACTTTATCTTATCTTCTAAATGGTAGACGTTCTAATAGGTGGAAAACAATGTCTCATTGGGGTTTTGATTTGCATTTCCCTGATGATTAGCGATGTTGAGCATCTTTTTGTGTATCTGTTGGCCATTTGGACATCTCCTTTGGAAAAATGTCTATTTAGTTCCTCTGCCATTTTAAAATTAGATTCGTTTTTGAGTTGTATGAATTCTTTATATATTTGAGATATTAACCTCTTTTCTGATATATGGTTTGCAAATATTTTCTTCCATTCTGCAGGTTGCCTTTTCCTTTTGTTGATTGTTTCTTTTGCTATGTAGAAGCTTTTTAGTTTGTTGTAGTCCCACAGGTTGATTTTTGCTCATTACTTGTGCTTTCAGTGTCATATGCAAAAAAAAAAAAAAAAATCATTACCAAGGCCAGGATGTCAAAAAGTGTTTTCCCTGTTTTCGTTTAAGACTTTTATGGTATCACATCTTATATTTAAGTCTTTAATCCATTTCTAGTTAATTTTTGTGAGTGGTATAAGAGTCCAATTTCATTTTTCTACATGTGATTGTCTAGTTTCCCCACCATAGTTGGTTGAATAGACTCTCCTTTCCTCACTGAGTGTTCTTGGCTCCCTTGTCAAATACTAGTTGGCCAAATACTAGTATATGGGGCTTATTTCTGGGTGTCTATTCTGTTCCATTGATCTATGTGTCTATTTTTATGCCAATACTATAGTGTTTTAATCACTACAGCTTTGCAGTCTAGTTTGAAATCAGGAAGTGTGATACCTTTGGCTTTGTTCTTTCTCAGGACGGTTTTGACTATTAGTTTTTGGTGTATTGTGGTTCCATACAAATTTTAGGATCACTTTTTCTGTTTCTGTAAAATATGCCATGGAAATTTTGATAGGGATTGCCTTGAATCTATAGACGGATTTAGGCAGAATGGGTATTTTAACAATACTAATTCTTCTAATCCATGACAACAAAGTATCTTACCATTTGTTTGTGACTTCTTAAATATCTTTCATCAAAACCTTGTAGTTTGGGGGTGCCTGGGTGGCTCAGTGGGTTAAAGCCTCTGCTTTCAGCTCGAATCATGATTTCAGGGTCCTGGGATTGAGCCCCACATGGGGCTCTCTGCTCAGCCGGGAGCCTGCTTCCCCTCCCCCCCCCCCGCCCCCACCTGACTCTCTGTCAACTTGTGATCTCTCTCTGTCAAATGAATAAATAAAATCTTTAAAAAAAAAAAAAACTACTTGTAGTTTTCATTGTATGGATCTTTCACTTCCTTGGTTAAATTGATGGCCAAGTATTTTATTGTTTTTGATGAAATTGTGAGATAGTTTTCTTAATTTTTTTCAAGATATTTCATTGTTAGTATATAGAAACATCCCTGATTTCCAAGTGTTGGTTTTATATCCTGCAACTTTATTGGATTCATTGATTAGTTGCAACAGTTTTTTGGTTGATTCTTTAGGATTTTCTACATATAAAATTATATCATCTATAAATTTTACTTCTCCCTTTCTGATTTGGGTGCCTTTTGTTTCTTTGTCTCGCCTGATTGCTCTAGCTGGGACTTCCAGTACTATGTTGAATAAACATAGTGAGGCTGGGCACCATTATCTTGTTCCTTAAGGGAAAAGATTTCAGTCTTTCATCATTGAGTGTGACGTTAGCTGCGGGCTTGTATATGACCTTTATTGTGTTGAGGGATGTTCTTTTATACCCAATTTGTTGAGGGTTTTTCTCATGAAAGGATATTGTATTTTATCCAATGCTTTTTTTTGCATCTACTGAGATGACCATATGGTTTTTTATCTTTTATTTTAGGAATGAGGTATATCACATTTATTGATTTAAACCCTCCTTGCATTCCAGGGACAAATCCCGCTTGGTCATGGTGTATAATCCTTTTAACATGTTATTGAATTCAGTTTGCTAATATTCTGTTGAGAATTTTTGTTTCTGTATTCATCAGGCATTTTGGTCTATAGTTTTCTTTTCTTTTCTTGTAGTGTCCTTATCTGGTATTTGGCTTTGGCTTTGGTATCAGGGTGATACTGGTTTTGTAAAATGAGTTTGGAAGTGTCCTCTCCTCTTCAACTTTTTTGGAAGAGCTTGAGAACAGTGGGTGTTCATTTTTCTTTAAATGTTTGGTGGAATTCACCAGTGAAACCATCTGTTTTTAGGCTTTTCTGTGTTAGGGGATTTTTTATTATTATTATTACTGGCTTAATCTCTTTGCTCATTATTGGTCTGCTCAGAATTTCTCTTTCTTTCTGATTCAGTCTTGGTAGGTTGTATGTTTCTAGAATTGTGTCTTTTTCTTCTAGGTTGTTTCATTTGTTGGCATATAATTGTTCATAGCAGTGTCTTATGCTCCTGTGTATTTCTGTAGTGTCCATTGTAATGTCTCCTCTTTCATCTCTGACTTTACTTATTTGAGGCTTCTCTTTTTTTTCCTTAGTTTACCTCAATTTTTGTCAGTTTTGTTTGTCTTTTTGAAAAGTAGTCTTAGTTTCGTTAATCTTTTCTATTGTTTTTCTGGTCTCTATTTTATTTATTTCCATGCTGATTTTTGTTATTTCATTCCTTCTGCTGACTTTGGGATTACTTTGCTCTTTTCTAGTTCCTTGAGGTATAAAGACCTCTGTTTACTTTAGAACTATTTTCTTAGTGTATGCATTTATCACTATAAACTTCCCTCTCAGAACTGCTGCATTTTTAATAGGTATTTATGACAATTTTTGGCAGGAGTAATGAAAGAGTCCCACATATGCCACTTATATTCATGAAATAAATGATGCAATCATGTTGAGTGGGTGCTGCCTACATAGATATCGACAGTTGTATGTCGTGTTTTTCACATGCAATGGAGACATTTTCTCTTTTACTTTACTACAAAGTACCCACAGGAACATTCTTTGTAAAGTGCTCTGATCTTTTTATTTCCTTTAATATCTTTTCTCTATCTGAAGCCTGGTTTTGTTGTGTTCTAGTACTTTTGATATCACAAAAGAACAATGAGAAATAAACAATAACTTTTATGAGCAGACAAAGAATGTGTTACTTTTTTGTATATTGCTCTTGTACATAAAAGAGACTGACACTCGTGTGTAAGTTTTCAATTGCTGTTTACAGAAACATCTCAATGATATTTATAGGGGGAAAAATGGTCTTTCGATAAGGACTGACATGAGCCAAAAGAGAAGCATTATAAGTATTTCTCAGGTTTTCTAGTATGTTTGATTGATTTGAACTTTAGATTTAAAAATCTTTTCAACCCACGAAAATATGAATTGATAGCAGTACCATGTTCTCATGAACAAAAATCCTCTAATATGGAGCTTCATAACTATAGTGATTTTTTTCCCTTGGTTGCTTGAAACTGTGTTTATTCTCTACATAAGAGAGTAGATCCCATTTATATAGAAAAGATTTCTGCAATGTCTGTAATGTCTGACTTTGTCTAATGTAGATGCTGAGATATTAACAAAGCCATTTTTCATGTCAGTGATAGTCATAAATAAGACACAAAAGCTTAACCAATTATTGTTAGCAAAAAAATTTCCAAAATTAGAGACTAAAATTTTATTCAAATTAAGGTTAACAGATTAAATTGAACGTCCACATAGAGATTCTTATTTAATGAATCTGAATTGAGATGCCAAAGACTTGATTGGCATACTGCTTGTATCCTAATACCTCCAGATACTGATAAGTGACTCCAGATAAGTGCAAAACCTTTCTTCCTTATTGGCCAAAAGCCTGGTGATGAAGGAATTCTGCACCAACAGAATCCCACCCTCTGTTACAATGTAATCAAGCACGGGGTAACTCTTAATTTCGATATTTTATTTCATTCATTGTACTGTAGTTATGTTTCATTTGTTCACAGATTTATATCTACATTCTCCCCAGGCTTTCTTCCCACATTCTTAAACCAAAATGGTGTTTATTTTTGTCTTTTGAATAATCAGTTGAAAAAAACCTCTTCCTATCAGAGTCTCAAATCTTCATAGGAGATCTTGAAACAAGGTCTAGAGTCAGACTGATCTTGGTCCCAATCCTATGTCTTCTATTTACTATGAATAAACTAGTGATTTTGTTCCCTAGTCGTCTCTTCTATAAAATGGGTGGAATTATGAGACCTTATGAATTTTTTCAAGTAGTAAGGAGAGTATGTTTAGTACCCTTCATGACACATACTAGGGGTTTGATGAATAGTGACCAGTATCACTATACAATTAATATGTTAATAATGGGTAATTACCAGTGGTCCACACCTCACCAGCATCAAATCTACTATCTTCTGATTTTTGCTTTTTTTTTTTTGTATTTACAATCTGATGTTATTTTAAAATTTTCCTCCCAAGTAATTCTACATGTTTCTTGACAACCTGCCCTGTCCTTTCATAAAAAGCTCTCATAAGCATCTCCCATAATGCAGTGGCAGCAATGTACAGCTTTAAATGAATAGCAAATGCCTTCAACCAGGCTATCACCTCTCTCCTTCCCTCTTCCTCCCCCTGTTTCTCTCTCTCTCTCCCTCTCCCTTCCACTGTCCTCCACTTCTCTCCTTCCCACTTTCTCCCTCCCTCTTTCCTTCCCTCCCTCTGTCTCTGTCTCCCTCTGTCCTACTCTCTCTCCGTCTCTCTGTTCCTCTCTTTGTCCCCCTCCCTGCCTCTTCCCTCTCTCTCTAACACACCCCTGTTCTAAAAATATGTTACAATGACAGATTCACTATAGTGTTACACAAATAGGGTGGCTCTTTTTTCAATGAAAGGAGCCCTTTTCTAAAAGATTAGGAGCCATGACTGCAGATTTCTCTCTATATTTTCTTCTCTGGGGCTTTGGTCATAAACACTTGAAGGAAAGATTCTATGATCTGCTGATATACACTGAAGAGTCCCCTTACATTTAACCATGTAAATCTCCATACTTTAGGAGACAATGAGAGATTTTGTTAAAAGCCCTTATGAATTAAGCTTGTATTGAAGTTTCTTTTCTATAAGGTCATTATTTTTAGATCCAAAGATGATGATTGTATTTTAGTTACATTACTGCTTCCTATGTAATAGAAACAAAAAAAAAATCATATTACTCTGAAATAAAAAAATACGGGATGTACTTAATTCAGCTATTTACTTACTCTGAATACCAGATAGAATATGCCCCAGATCATGATTCAGAATTCGCCTCAATTGTGATGTCTTGTCATTTCTGGTTTTATATTCTTTCTACCCTTCGTATGCCTTAAATTTCACCCAGTGTCTTTATTTAAAATGACAGTAAACTCTACTTTATATCATATATAAATGAATCCCCTACGAGGCCTTGTGATAATTAATCCCATGCTGAAGGATAACAAGCCAGAATTTTGAATCATGGCTTTGGGCAGAGAGCACTGTTTACCCTTCTCACTTGAGTTGTGAATCTTTGAAGCAAAGGACAGTGGGGCCCACACAGGCCTTGAGTGCACATTAACTCATGATGTTCTTTCCAACGGATTCCCCGAGAACATTTTCTGCTTTTTTGGGATTGTTCTGCAATTGTTATGTATGCTCAGTGACATCAGTGAGTTAACTCAGTGCGGGGTCTGTTTTATTTTATTAGCCACCCAGTTCCTTGACCCTAGGCCTGAGGACCACAGTGAACCAACTCCCTTGGAGAAGCTCTCTGTGGTGTGTGAGGTGAGGGTGAGGACAGCCGTTTCTTTCTGCTGAGCTCACACACGAGGAGTGTGGATTTCCCTCACACGGCTTTGGGGAGAGACCCTCCAGGGCCCATAGGCCAAGAAGAAGGGAACAGACTCTCTCGCCCACCTCTGGGGATTGAATGCCACCAGGGGTCCTTCACACGATGCCACAGCTCCCATGAGATTCCAAATGGGGAGAGCCTTTCTTCTCCCTCCGCCACCAACATGCAGGGCAGCCAAGAGGCTGGGCTGGTTTTCCAGAATGCTGTACGATGCGATGCCTCTTCTGTGCGATCTGATGGGGTGAGCAAAGCCCCCTCCTGACAGTTCCCCGCCATAGCTTCAGTCCGCATCACACAAAGATCACCTCCCTCTCCCTCCACTCAATGAAATAAGTAGATTACGCCTCAGAACTCCTTGTCCTGGTCCTCAATTGTTTTTGATGAGAGAAAAAGTTTCAGGGCATTTATAGGCAGTTTCCAAAGCAAATCCTGTACACAGAAAAAGGAAAACAGACGCGACGCTGTGTTTTTGGCACTCTTCACGGGCCGTTTTAGGCACATATGTTTAAAATAAAAACCCTTAGAAATCTCTTCTTGGTGTTCCAATGGTTTGCCTGTTTCGGTTTTTATTTTCTGAGCAATTGTTATTGTTACAATTAAACAATAATAATATTTTTTAATGTTGCCTCGTGAGCAGGCAGCCCAAGGCCAAGGCAAGTTGAAGTTCCCAGCACCTGGCTGTGTGGCCCGCTGGCCTTTGGGTAAAACGGTCTCCTGAAGGTCGCGTTTGCTCCTGGCTGGTGTTCTTTGCCGCCTGCAAATACGCTGTCTGCTTGTGTGTGCCGCTCGGTTTCCTTCGTGGGGCTCCCTGTGAGGAGACGCCGGACCATTGTGTTAATGACGCTTCTTGCAGGACTCTGGCTCCGAAGGGGGTCTCCAGCTCTCCCCGTGGCTCTGCCTGGTCGCCCCCTCGCCCGAGCGTCTTGGGCAGAAGTGCCCTCCTCGCCTGGGCCAGGCCCCGCGTCCGTGGCGCCGCTGTGTCAAGCACAGCAAATAGGACAGGGTTTGCCTTGGCCCCGAGAGACGGCGAGTGCACGTGAAGCATCTGGTGCGTGTCATCCCCCATCGGCTTCCTGCTCCCTGTCCGTCCATCGGAGGCTAACTCCCACCCTGGAGGAGAAGACAGGCAGTCTCCCCCGGCGCGGCCTCCACGGCCTGTGGAAGTTTCGGGAGCAGGGAGGAGAAAAGCCTGGAGCAGGGCCCAGGAGGAGCGGAAGCCGCTGGGGGCAGCTCAGGCTCAGCGCAGCTGAGCTCAGTCGCTCAGGGACGGGGACTGTGGGGCCGCCTGGGCTGGGAGCAGGCTGGCCGGCTGGGGCCTCATTCCCATGCGTGAGGGGACGTTGAGGACAGCCTTCTTCCTTCCAGAAATGGGTTCTTTTCCTCTCCCAGGACCTGGAGGGACTCTGAGGAGTGCACGCAGGGAGTGCGCTGGCAGTCAACCTCTGGGCCAAATGGGCAGGCCCGGGGCGCCTTCCTGACCAGCTCTGGTGGAGCGCCTTCAGGGGGCTGCGCGCAAGCAGAGAGGCGGGGGGCCCCAGAGTAAGTGCTTGGTTTCCTCCCCTTGCGAAGCCTAAGCTGTCTGTAAGGAGACACTCGAGGATCATGCACATACCTGTTCCTCATCCAGATGTCCCCCTGGATTAGCACCCGTGTAATTGTGTAGTGAGGACGCCCCACAGCACCTTGGCCAGGCGATCAGCCCGGAGGGACAGATGGACACCACGTGTGTCCCCCTGGGATCCCCCGAGAGAGACCCGGCATCAGGCAGAAGGTAGCTGATTTGAGAACGGATAACCTCGTTGGATCACAAGGAAATAGCCGACAAAGCCCACGTGAGGAGCATTTTATTAAATATCAGAAAAGTAAAAGAAGAGCAGTAGAAATGTTCTAAATTCAAGGAGGCCAAGGGTGACGAGTACAGGCTCAAGGGCAAAGGGAGACCAAAAACGTCCTGAAATCAGATCGTGGTGGATGGATGCACAACTCTGTGACTAGACTGCGACTCCCATTCTGAGTGGCTAGAGCATATGGTATGGGAGGTAGTTCTCAGAATTGCTCATAAAAAGTAAAAAGAGGTAAAGGGACATGACCACCGAGAGCAATACCTGATCCTAGACCGGATCCTGTCCTGGAGGTGGGGGAGGGGCTAATGCTGCAAAGAGCGTCGCTGCGTCCACGGAGGACGTGGGGGAACATGTCCGCCTGGGGGAGATACACCACAGTGTGCGTAGGGGTGAAGGGCCGAGATGTGTGACACTTGCCCTCACTTGGCTGAGAAAAAAAATGTGGGAGGAGTGGGGAGGGAGATAGTGAGCCCCAGGAGCCCATGTCAGCACGAAGGATAAAGCAAATGGAATACAACATAACAAGGGACTAATGCTGCTGTTTTTCAATGTACCTTCCTGGACCCAGGTCCCCCGAGGGGCTGAGTCCCTGGCCCGAGATGGGTCCATGCCCCTCACCCCCACCCGCTGTGTGCTCAGGACCGGAGTCGGAAATTCCCCTGGTGTCTGGGCCACAGACCGAGGTGGCCACGTTTCTCAGGAATGTTCTCCAAACAGCCTGAGCGACTCACCTGGCACCGTGATTCTTCACACTTTTATTCCTCCATGAGCTGCAAAGCCTTTTGTTCTGAAACCTTTTAAATGTATCCAAGAGAAGAGAAACTCGTATATGAACCCTCCCACAGCGAAGTGCTTCTGGGCTGAGGGCGTCCCGCCCCACAGAGGGGCTGGGGTGGTGGCCAGAGGCAGTTTGGGTTGTCACAGCCGGGGGATGGTTATTCCTGTGGAGGCTGGGGACAGGGTTCCCCCATGCCACCTGTCACCAGAACCCAGCTTGAGAGACCCGCCCACGCTGCCATGACCCAGAGGCAGCCTGCGTAAACACGTGGCCGCACCCGTTTCTTCTGTCGGGCACCCCCCCTTCTCAGAGGTCATTTTAAACTGACACCATTTACCATGTCGTTTTGCCCTTCCACACGTCAAGACGCATTTCTGCAACAATGTGGGATTTTCTTATGAGACCCCGGTGCCACTGTCACCCCCAGCAAAATGAATAAGTCTCCAGGACTCGTACAGATAACAGCTGGTCCAGATTCACAGGTCCTGGGCCAAACAGTGACCCCCTGCCCCCAGGGAACTGGGGTGGGATTGATTCTCTCTGGAAATGCCCACCCTTATGGGGAAAAGTCAAGAGCACTGACTTGACATCTTACACATTTCCCAGGTTGATACATTTCTGCAGCTTTCTGACATACAGAATACATCACTGTTTTCTGACCCCGAGAAACATTGATTAATTCAACAAGCTTATAGGTGATTATAGTATTTTTTTTTCCCCGTGAAACTATTTAGGAAAGATTACTGAAGCAGATCGCATTAAATTACATTTTTTAATCGTTAAGTTGTGCCTTCCACCTCCTCAATATAGTCCGCTGTTTCTTTCCCCAGACACATGGAAAGATTTCAGCTTTTAATGAAGAACTCCTTTCTGGAGCATGTTTTTAGAATATGAGTTTAGTAGCACATATGATGTAATCCCAATCCCCAACTTCGCGTGCAAGATTGTTGTGTAAAAATGAAACCATAAATCCCATCTGAATTCTAGTTGCCGGGTTCTTTATAGGAAGTATTCTTCTGTGTTCTTTTTTTTTTTTTTTTTTAAAGAAACCACAATATTGTCATCTGAGAAACAGCTCCATGACTGGGCAGCCAGAAAATGTTGGAAGTATGTTTGTCTTTTCTCTGTCCAAAGTCTGTCCAGAGAGGTGAAGTAATAGTCTAGGTCGGGCGCATGCAGTAGGTATCCTTTTTTGCCCCGTGCCGGGGACAGCTTGGAGACTTCGCGGTTACAGAAAGTACATCTGGGGGGAAAAGCTGTGTTAGCTGAGCATGATATGTGTTGTGACGGCTGCAATGCCAACAACTTTTTAAAAGCCCACCAAGCGAGTCATACGCTGGGAATGCTGATGGCTAAAGAGCTCCGGAGTTTTCATAAATGTAGTAGGTCCTTGCTTCAGTCAGATATGAACCAGCACCCCTGTCGTGGCTTTTAACCAGTTCTACAGTTTGAGTCTGGGACGCTCGTTAAAGGCCTCTGTTTGTCATGACCTAGAGTGCTAGTTTGCCGTGCATGGTGTTAACAAAATCAACAAGGTAGTTCCTATCATCCTGTCGTAAGAACGATGGCAGGAACCAAGATTCCCAGCCACGTTCTGACTCAACCACTTAAGCGCTCGTGGAAAATGAGCTGTTAGAATTAGCCAAACTCTTCATAAACCTGGGGCTGGAGTTGAATAGGAATGAAGGCACCATGAAAAGGGCTCCTTTACCCCTGGAGAGCCCAAGTGGAGGAGGCAAGTGGTTCAGAGGCCCAGCTGTGGGAATATTGATCGGTTTGGCCTCCATGCTGGAGAGAAATCCATCAATGGCCCATTGTCACTGGGGTCTGCTCTTTGTTTTTTCCCTGGGGGTTCTCGAGGGCATTAGGTCAAAATACAAAACCCTTCCGGATATTTAAAAAAAAAACAAACCAAAAACAAAAACATTGCTAATCAGGTAAGCTTTGAGAGAATAGCTCCTGGGAATCAGAAGTATTCACCTTGGGTATTACAAGGACTTCTTATTGTGGTTTCTTTTAAAAAGAAAAAAAAAAGTGGGGGAGAACAGAATACTTCCTATGAAGAACACAGCAACCAGAGTTCAGACGGGACTTACGGTTTCATTTTACAATTTTACATTTTAACAGACCTTCGCTGCCCCAAAGATCCGTTCTTTTCAACCGGATCTCTCACAGACATCGGTGCCTGTTGGTGCTGGCAGAAATCTGTGGCTTTTTGGGGATCTCTGTGACTCAGCCTCGGGGACGTGAGCAGGCAACGGCAGCGGGCCATCACGGGAACGAGGCTGTGCTTTCCCTGACCGAGGCTCTGGACACACAGCTTCACGGCCAGTGGGCCCTTCTTTTAAAAAAAAGGAGCAAGACCTTCATTTCAGAACCACAGCCCATTGCTGGGTTGTGTCAGCAAGAAAGTCTGAGTTCAGTGGCTGGTGGAGAGAATTCGAGAAAGCGAGGGGTCTTTTTCCCCGGCCATAGGTCACTCCTGGCATCTATCTCTTGGCACTGATGGGATGGAAATTTGCAGAGCAGAACTGTCTTTGAGTAAGCAGAAGGGAACAAATTTGATCTCACACACATTCTCTGAGTTTGGTTCAATGTAGGTCAGTTTTTAAGAGAGCCCAGCTGGCCACTCTGCGAATCTGCCTGGGAGCTGGCTGGTTGGCTTCCTCTGGGGCCAAGAAAATCCCCTCTTTCGCCTCAGAGCACTAATTAATAAAAGTTCCTCACTGAGCAGTGCGGGTGAGGCAAACGGGCTGAGCGGCCTCCAGCTTTCTGGGAAACAGCTTACCAGGTCATCAGACCTGCGGCGTGGCTGGATGCCCAGCCTGGAGCTCCGGGGAAGGTGCCCATTCACACCAGCGGCCGCCTCGGACCCCAGCTGGGCTGGGGAAGCTCCACGCATACCAGAGGCATTTCATTTTTCACTTAATAAAGCTCTATGTCCATGGATGAAAAGGTGTTTTGATTTGGTGGTTCCAAGTCTGGCTAGCCTTTTTTTTTTTTTTTTTTTAATGCTAAAAATTGAGAAACTGCTCTTTGAAGATTAAACAGAAAAAGCAATTTATTTGCTCCGCAGTATGAACAAAAGGCCAGATCTGGTCTAGGTGATGGAACCTTTAAGTATCTTTTATCTGCCAGGTTTTGCGTGTTTTTGGTGGGGGTGGGTTTTGTTTTTCAGGGAGGTAGGAAGAAACTTCTCATACCCTAAAAAAGCAGCAAATCAGTAAGGATTGTATTATCTATGAGCGCCTTTGATGTATTTTTCTCATTCTTGATTATTAAGTTCCTTCAAAAAATGTTTATCGAGAGGCACCTGGGTGGTTCAGTCAGTTAAGTGTTTGCCTTCAGCTCAGGTCATGATCCCAGGGTCCTGGAATCGAGCCCCACGTTGGGCTCCCTGCTCAGCAAAGAGCCTGCTTCTCCCTTTCCCCCCTGCTCGTGCTCTCTCTTGCCATCTCATTCGCTCTCAAATAAATAAAAGATTTAAAAAAATATTTGTTCACTACCTATTAGGTTGTAGGCCCTAGTCTAAGGCTGAAGACACAGAGGGAATCGGACATTTTGAGCCTCTTCCCTCATCTGGGTCAGGCATGTGTATAAGTATTTAACATATATTATCTTCACAAGAACTTTATGAAGTAGGTCCTGTTATCCCCATATTAGATGAGGAAACTCTAATACAACAAAGGTCAAATTTTATGCCCAAGGTCACAAAGAAGAAAGAGGTGGAACCAGGTTTGCTCTCAACCACCATTGCTACGCTGCTGCCAGTGATATATTTTGAGGGTAGATTTGTCTCCTTGTCTGAATTTGTATTACTTGAAAATATATTAGCCAAAGCATCCTGCAAATATTGACTGGAAGCCTTTTGGGAGCCAGGAACTAGGCAGGAGACGGGGCCTCCAAAGTCAATAAGGAGGACCCACCCCAACCCTTGCAGTACTTGAAGCCACTTCCCTTGGCTTTCATCTCCTTGGACACCGTATTCGGTTGTTGCATTGGGTCCTGCCTTCCTTAAAATCATCCACCAAGAATTTTGTTGGGCTGGAGGAGATAGAAGCCTGCGTGTTTTTCCATGTGCAGGTGATGGCCAAAGGCTGAGTGTAGGGAGTCACAGCATCGAGCAACCTCACTCTATTGCTCCTCGATCCCCCTGTGACCTTGGACAAACTTCTCAACACCTCTGAGCCTCCATTTCTACACATTTATGAAATGGTCATGGTAACGATTTATACCATAATAAATACCACGATTTATACCACAAATACCGCTGGCCTTATAGGCCGCAATGGGCAATTAGAATGTGAGTCGAGGTTGGCTTTCCTTTGGGTGGCAAACCTACTTGACTGTTTTCAGATAATGTCTAGCACCAACGAAAAAATATAAATGGACGTTATCCTTCATTCACTTACCTTACGGAACTTTTCACCTTTCCGTATGGAATAGTGACAACCTTTTCTATGCCAATACACATCAAATAGTTCCTTATAAGTGATTATTCTTTGAACCAGAGGCTAACAGAACCCTGATTCTACTCCCCGAATTGCTCCTTTTCATTTCAAGTCTGTAGCAATAAATGGGAAATAGTCCCACCCACCCCAAACTACAGTTTCTTTCTAATTGTTTTCAGGGTCAGGAATTTTCAGAGTCAGGCATTTTAAATGGAGTATACCTTGAAAGAAAGATGAGCTATAAGGGCAAATGTAAGCATAGCAATATGATCTCGGGCCAACCGTCTGCCCAGTTCCAACTGGGCGGCCCTAGACGAGTCACTGAACCCCTATATGATCCTAGTTTCCTCATCTCAAAACAGGAATCAGCCCACTAGGGTTGTTGTAAAAAATTAAACGAAATAATGCATATAAAGTGCTTTTGCTTAGTAGGAGTTCAAACGAGTGTTAACTACTGCTGCTGCTATAGTGGCCAACTTATTTTTCAAAAGAAAAAGAAAAGTCTGAAGCTAAAAAACAAAACAAAACACAGGTTTTTTACCTATGCTGGCAGAAATGTTTGAAGAGGACCATGTAAGCCAACCTATAAAATCTATTCTTGCAATCTTGTGTGCAAAAAGTGGCTAGGGGGCTTTATTTACCTCCAGAATGGATGGTTTGCTGGGTTTCCAACTTTTCCTGTTTCACAACCCTATTTTTCTTGAAATATATATATTTATTTATTTATTAAACTGGGGGTGCCAAGTGGCTCAGGGTTAAGCGCATGCCTTCGGCTCAGGTTGTGATCCCAGGATCCAGGGACGGAGCCCTGCATCCCTCTCTCTGCTCAGCAGGGAGCCTGTTTCTCCCTCTCCCTCAGCCTGTGCTCTGCCTGTATGTACTCCTCTCTCTGTGTCAAATGAATTTTAAAAAATGTTAATTAAACTTGATAAATCTCATGCTATGAGGACAGTCATATCCCATCAAGAACCACCCACAACAGTTAATAAGCTCACATTCAAAAGACTTTGAGGGGCGCCTGGGTGCTCAGCTGGTTAAGCATCTGAATCTTGACTTCATCTCAGGTCATGATCCTTGGGGCCCTGGGATCGAGCCCCGTGTCAGGCTCCACGCTCAGCGAGGAGTCTGCTCGAGATTCTCTCCTTCCTCTCCCTCTGCCCTTCCCCTCCCCCACTTACTCTCTCTCTCTAATCTAAATAAATAAATTTTTAAGAAACAAAAACCCACTGGGACCACAGGTAGCCACATAATAGGGCAGAAGAGTAGCCCGACGACACTTCGGGCCCACATAGAATGAAGCTGAGCACCAGCAGTGGCAGGAACCCTTCATCTTTCCTCTGCTCTTACGTCTCACCTGGAAGATATGCCCCCCGCTATCCTTACACAAGTCTCTACCGAGTCTACAGCCGTCCCTGGCGGCACATGCAACCCGTTCACTCTGTGGTTGGGGTCATCTGAAGAGCCCCAAGGGATGGGAATCACATACTTCAGTGTAAATGCCCCATGATTTGACCCAAAAGTCTGTGTATTTGTGACAAAATGGAAACAGTACATTAAGGATTATTTTGCAGGGAACTTAATTGTCCCCTACAGTTTCCAAAATGCTGTCTCAACAGTTTTATTTATTATAGTTAGTGAAACTAAATGAGAAAGAGCTGGGAAAAAGGGAACTTTTTTTTTTATTCTGGGGGGAAAAAGTTGCTTAATCATTTTGAGTATTTTTGCAAATAGAGAATAACAAAAGAACATCAGATGCAAATGCTTCATTGTTCTTACAGTTGTACAGCTAGAAATAGTTAGGATCCCAAATGCCAAAATTATAACCAAAAATAATTTGAATTTTGTAGCTAAATGGAATGGAGTGCTATGAGAAACAGCATAAGCCCCATTTTGTAGGGTGGAAACAATTATTTCAGGAAAAGATACAATATGATTTGCTGCTACTTATTTTTCAGACCTTAAGAATCATGTGCTGAGATTTCTTCCTGGTAAAGCAGGGTTGACCAGTGGTTAGGATGAGGTGGACTTTGGAGCCAAATAGAGCCAAGTTCAGTCTCCGCTGGCTTGGCTGAGTAGCTTTGGACAAGTCCCTTAACCTCTCTGTGTGTTTCCCTTCTCCTTGCCCGGCAAATGGTAATAACCCTACACCACAGGGTCTATGCCAACTTAAAGTTCTTGATGAGCGAACTTCAGCAGGGAGGTGGCATTGCTGGTGAAGATAACAAGTCATAAATGGTCATGGTGATGGGGCTTTGCTTTCTTTCACTCCCCAAATCGAGAACCCAGAGCATCATTTGTTTACCGGGATAAATTTCTCTACAAGGAAAACAAGAAGCATAAGTATGTGCAAGGACGAGGCTCTGAAGGAAGTTCAAGCAAAGCTGAGACATAGAAGATGGCAGGTCTTGGATTCTTTTTCTTAGTTTTCATTTTCCTTCTCTTATTTCATACCTCAGTGCACTATCTTTGTAGAGAATTATTCAGTTGTCTGATCTCTCCATCAAAGAGTCCAGAAGAGCTAACGCTACGAGCAGTGAGGAGTCCCATGACTCCAGCCGCTGCGGAGTTTTCGCTGAAAACTAGAAGTTCTTTGAGTGTCTGAAGCATCTAGTCTGGGTACATATTGGTTTTCCTCTCAATCTTTTCTCTATATTTATTTAGCTCTGGTTGAGGGATAGATCATTTTCAATAAAAGATATTCATTTTAGTAACTGGGAAAATCCTGATCATGATTTTTAATTATGGTTTTTATTATGTGTTATATTTTGTTGAAGCTCCAGATGGTTTATCCCTCCTAAGAACGTATTCAGAGCTGTATTTCCAAATTCTTGTAAAGAAAACCATTACCCAAATTTATATATGAATGATTTGATAATCTGCGGAATAATAATTTGTATCGAAGTAAATCTTCAGCAAAAAAATGGGTGGGATGCTGTGAATACCAAATGGGTTTGCTGGAGAGATCACGAGTGCGTGTGCGATTTAATTGCAGAGTATCCATGGTGCCTTTTAGTGTAATTGACAAACAAGAGCTGTCTTGTGATGCTTTTGCATGAATATGCTGCACAGAATAATTAAACCCTTAAACCATATGTATAGTCTTCAAAGAAATAATAGAAAAAAGTTGACATGTCATCAATGAGTTTTTCATATTCTAAGTAACTGATGCCTGTCTCCTAGCTTTCTCTTTCCTCATTTAAGCAGTCCTGAAATTGAAATTGGTGACAAGTTGTCAGGGCGGGTCTTGATGACCTGACAGCGGCGTTTAGAATTCTCGAAATAACAAGGGAGTGATGTGACTGTCCCCCTCCCCAGACCCTCTCCAAGATTGGTGACCACGGTTTGGAACCATATTTCTTTTCTTTTTAATTGATCCAATTAGTCTGAACACATTCTGTCCAAATGGGTTGCTTCTCTATTCTAATGATTCCGTGTTTGTCACCCATTTTTTTATTAAGCACTTCCGGCGTGCTAGGCATTATGCTAACTGAGGGATGTAGTTTCTGCACCTTAGCTCTACCCAAAGTGGGAGAAGATGAGTCACCAAGAAACAAAGCTCCAAACAGACCAAGGAAAGGCCCATAACAGAGTCCTGGCAGAACACAGGAGAGATGTTAACGGAAGGAGGGCCGAGAAAGCGATCCCAGAAGCCCCGCGTAGGGCTCTCTGCTCGGCAGGGAGCCTGCTTCCCCCTCTCTCTCTGCCTGCCTCTTTGCCTACTTGTGATTTCTCTCTCTCTCTCTCTCTGTCAAATAATAAAAATAAAATCTTAAAAAAAAAGAAAAGAAAAGAAAGCGATCCCAAGAGTAAAAACAAGTAGGTGTTTCTTCCTGCTCTCTTACACTTTAGGGAATAAAATATATCATTTTGATGAAATCCATATCATTCAAACTATAGAACTAAATTACATAATAGTAAATTAAGAGTGGGATCATTTCAATAGAACTTAAAAAAAGGCAATTTGGGGGTGATTTTTTTTATTTCAATACACAAATCATTTCAGAAAGGTAAGAAATTTTATAAGGAAAAACATTATCTACATCACAGTGTTCTAATGTGAGTCATAAATGATCATTTCTAGCCAGATATACCCAAAGACTTTGAAATCAGGAAAGAAGGTGCTCAGCTGGAAAGGACGAGATTGTACTCGTTCTCCCGTAAAGAAAGCACGTGCTGTCTGGATGTGTCCATCCCTGCCTTCACCCCCAGCCACTCCCTAACCCTTAGACCCTGAGAGTCAGCTGCTTGCTGGGCTTCCCCGAGCATGTCTGCCGGGTCCCCGACGTTCGACACGGCCAAGGCAGAACCCACCATCTCCTTTCCCTCCTGTATGAACTGCCTGTCTCACTTGTCAATTAAAGTTCCTAATTCTGTGCCCTTGTCTGAATTTCCCATCCCGAAGGCTCAGATCTTGATCTGGCCCTTTGTTGGGACTCTCACACCAGCTTCCTGCTGCCTTTGTTTCTTTCTTTCTTTTTTTCCCCATGCCCAGCGTGGAGCCGAACGTGGGGCTTGAACTCACAACTCCGAGATCAAGACCTGAGCTGAAATCAAGGGTCGAATGCTTAACTGACTGAGCCCCAGGCGCCCCTGTTTCTTTCCCCCAGTCTTATCTACATGGCTGCAGGGACCTTTTTCTCCGAAGCTTGTGTCTGCTCAGGTCACAGCCACGGTCAATGGCTCCCCATTACATGGAATAAAGTCAGCAACACTCGCAACTTGTACGATGAGTCCTCAGCATCCCTAACTGAGCAACAGTGTGTCTCCCTACTACAAACTTTACACCCCATCCCCTGCAACCCCACATAGCTTCACATTTCCTGTGCCCATCCCCCACTAGCACGCTCCTCCTATACTCTCTGTGCCTTTGAGAATGTGGTTACCCCTACCTGGAATATTCTCTTCTTCATTCCTCTCCTTTCCAATGTCACTGTCCTCTCTAAGCTTGGTTTTCTCTTCCCCATCTTTCGTGACTCACTTGAGTACCACCTCCCGCAGGCTGGCTTCTGGGTTAAAAGCTTTTCCTTGAACTCCCCCAGTGCTTGGGCATATCTCCATCATGGAGCTCTCATCGCTTGTTGGGTCTGTCCTTCACCAGATGGTGAGTTTGAGGGGGATCTTATTCCCGATGTCCAGCACGATACATATTAAATGAGAGAATATTGAGGTGTCACTTATAATAGCAAGACATGGAAAATAGCAAAATCAATTCCTGGCATTTTATTTTTTGGCGTAGAGAGGAACAGAATTCCATCTTAGATCAGCTCATCTAATAAGCAGAGAAAAGGAACGTTCTCATGAAATTATGCATTCACCTTCTGTTTTCATTTGCTGACACAGAGCATCCATCTAATTGGATTTTCTCCTTGGGGAAATCTAAAGGAAATAGGCCCATTGCTATTGCATTTCCAATATGGCCATCGTCTAACTGCCTCTCTGTTTTCTCAAGGGACCTTTGACTTCTAGCCCTTTTAAATTAGACACACATCTTAGAAAGCCTCGAGTGAGCACATTCTCAGTTTCAGCTGTGGTTCCTCAGCAAGTCATGGTCCCTAAGAAAGACATGAAACATGGGATACCTGGGTTGGGAAGGGATAGCCCTAGACAAAAAGTCTGTGCCCACAGCAGCCTCCTGAAATTCAGTCCTTCATCTGTCCATCCATCCATCCATCCGTTTTTCCCCTTGACACGTGCTTATCCAGCATTCAGCCCAGCACGTGCTGCAGACCTCAGTACGTCTCCCAAGCAGCCTGTAAAGACAGCGCCCCACAGTGGTTAAGAGCGCAGGTTCTCACCAAAACCACTCCCGGGCTGCCATGGAGGGTGTGATCCTGGGTGGGTCACTTAACCTCCCTGTGTCTCAGTTTCCTTGTTTAAATTGGCATAAAAATGGGATCTAACCCACAGAGCCAGATTCTAGGCACTATCAGGATTCAATAAGATGCATATAAAGGGCTTGGCACAGGGCCTGGACTGGGGGATATAGACAAGTAAGGAAACCAGAGGAGTTCTATGATGGGGGAGTGGCGGGGATGGAGGCCATTTCCAGGAAGATGATCAAGGACCCTCTGCAAAGACATTTGCATACCCGAAAGATGAAAAGGAGCCAGCCCCATGAAAAACTGTGTGGAGGATGTTCAGGGCAAATGCAAAGGCTGTAAGTGGGAAAGGGTGTGAAATGTTCTAGAATGTGCCAGGAGATAGAGTTACCTGGGGGTAGACTGAGTCACAAGCAGTCGGGTGTGTTGGGAGGTAAAGTTATGAGCACTTGGGAGAGCACGGAAGGCATGAGGAGTTCATTCCAAGTGCAGTGGAAAGGCATTTGGGGCTTTAAGCAGGGGAGTGCATGACCCCAAAGTGGGTCCTGGACTGGCCCATCACTGCCCTCAGCTCCTCGCAGACTGAGGGAAACGTGAGGTAGACCGTCTGGTACTGAGAGGAGGTCAGCCCAGAGAGTGGGATGGGTCCTATTGTGCAGCGTGTGGCCCAGGGACACCCAATTCCTGGAGCCCCATGTGGAAGCACAGACCCGTGGCTTGAGCATCGCAGAGGCGCCCCCCAGAGGCCATGCTGGCTGTCTGCCCTCCATCTCCTATCCCAGTCCCTTGTGGGAAACTGAGGTACGAGCCCGTCCAGCCCCTCTGAGCTCAGGCGTCTGTTCTGACTTCGTGCCTCCCTCCCTCTGAGAAGGTCAACCCCCGCAGTGCTGTCCCTGCGTCTGCGCTCCAGGCCATTTCTTTCCCAAATCCTACGAGAAAAACTCAGAAAAGAGTGTCATCCATATCTTAGCTTCAGGGGACACGCTCAGGCCGGACTCAGCAGCCAGCCTCCCCCTCCTTCAACAAAGGGAACTGCAGTGATGCAGCGATGCAGTTTATGCATCACTCAGAGTATGACTGAGATGGTATTTCTGTTTTAGTGACATCAGGACAACTAGGAAAAACAGTAGCGTTTTTTTTTTTTTTTTAATTCTTTATTTAAATTCAATTTAGTTGACATAGTGTTAGTAGCTTCAGGAGTCCAGTTCAGTGATTCATCAGTTGCATGTAACACCCAGTGCTCATTCCATCACGTGCCCTCCTTAATGCCCGTCCCCCGGTCACCCCAGTTTGTTCCCCAGAGTTCAGCACCCCTTATGGTTTGCCTCCCTCTCTGTTTCATCTTATTTTATTTTTCCTTCCCTTCCTCTGTGTTTCTCTGTTTTGTTTCTTAAATTCCACCCATGAGGGAAATCATATGGTGTTTGTCTTTCTCTGACTTATGTCCCTTAGCATAATACCCTCTGGTTGCATCCACATCGCTGCAAATGGAAAGATTTTGTTCTTTTCAATGGCTGAGTAATATTCCATTTTATACGTCCACCTCATCTTCTTTATCCATTCATCTGTCCGTGGACATCTGGGCTCTCTCCACAGTTTGGCTATTGTGGACATTGCCGCTATAATCACTGGGGTAAGGGTGCCCCTTTGAATTGCTACATTTGTATCCTTTGCATAGATACCTTGTAGTGCAATGAAGCAGTAGGGTTTTAAAGGCAGAAGTGTTCATGGGTCTTTGTATTACTGTAAAGAGTCACATTTTAAAACCTTACAAATAATCTTTCTGCTGGTATACCGCCAAATCCCTCTTGTCCCCAAGTTTGCTGCCGGTTGTCTATGAAAAGCTCAATGTCTCCAATTCCTGGCTTTCCTGGCAGATTTTCCATGTCATACATGAAGTGAGGCTTCTCTTTGGATAGCCATTCAAACTAGCTTTCAGTTAGAAAGCCTTAAAATGAAATCTCTTTGGATTATAAATTAGCTCTCTATAAATTCCTGTGTGTATTACTCCTCTTAGCATTAGGTTCATTCAAAATAAGAATCTAGTACTGTCAAGAGTGGAATTACTAAAATACTAACCAAATGTAAGCAAAATAATAAAATTATGAGCAAACAGTAAATAATATAAGTAATAATAATGTAACTTGAACTGTATTACAGTTTTCTTTTTCTCCTCTCTCTGTGATCTTGGAGCCGACCAAGCCCCTCCTTCGCCAGGAGCACTAGGCTGGTACAGGCCCTACCTGACGCAGGCCATAGCTCCTGGATCCTTCTCACCAGCCCCTGTGTTCTAAGCATCTTCCTTCAGGCTCCTGCAGCTTTGCGCCGCCTCCTCTCCATCCCCTTTTCTCCAGCCCGTCCCTGTAGATGACCCTCTGCCCCCAAGCCCCTGCCTCTTGACTTCACACCTCACCTCTCTGCTTCCCTTCAGAACCGCCATCTGCAAAGATTCATCGACTGTTTCTGTCCCCGTCTCCTTGGCCTCCTCTATAGCTCTCCCGGCCAAGATCACCAGCCTCCCATCCCGCCCCCACCTGCCCCTGCCATCCCAGCAGGGCTGCCGTCTCCCTGGCAGTGAGCATGTGCAGAGGTCCTCTGACAGCTCGCAGGAGGGTCACTTAGAGGACTTAAGAGCAAAAGCAACAGGGAAGTTAACCTCGCCCAGCATGATCTGTGCGGAGTGAAGGGAGTGGGGGTGGCCTACAGGAGGATCCATGTACCTTTGTCAGTGAGCGTGAGAGAGCGTCTCTTTTGTGTTTTGGACACACACTTCTCCAACAGTCTCTGGTAAGTAGAGCGCAAGACAGGTCACTATATGGGTTTAACTGATTGAAGCCAGGCATGTCCGAAATATATCGAAATGCACGTAAAACAGGGAGATTACTTTCGGTTCGGGGCGTGGCTGTGAGAGAAGCTGGAGAGGTGGACTGTAAGGAGAGTATTCCTAATCTGTTGCGTCCACAACTTCCGACTTCTGTCTCTTCCCCGTTTGTCAGTGCTCTGGTTGCAAAACCCAACTCAAGCCAACTGAAGCCAAGGAGAGGGGTTTGCTGGGGAAGAGGAGAGGCAAAGCGGGTCCCCCGCACACCTGGAAAGCCTCTCCCTTTCTCCCCTTTGCCAGAGCTGAGTGATGGCTCGGTCCCCTGGGCAGCGTCCTTGGAAAGCAAGGGACCAGGCTGAGAGAAGCCCAGTGAGCGTATTTTTGGAGTTTTGAGAACAAGGAGGCGAGACTGCTTCCCAGAGGCCCCAGCTCGTGGCATGCAGTAGGGAAGATTTCTGATGGGCTCACTGGGATCCCAGGTCTATCTCTGGACTGGAAATGGAACGACCCCCAGCACAACCGACGGGGCCAAGCGCGTTTCCTGAAGGCAGGGGGGCGGGGAGACAGCTGCCCCAGCAGGCATCACACCTCCTACGAAGTCCAATATTTAAGATGGTTCTCAATCCCCTTCACCCCGACAGAAACGACCCAGGCTCCATGTACACGGACCCTTCCCTGTCCCACACCAGCCCGTCTCCCCCGATTTCAGACGTTAGGTCTCCTGGCCTTGCCATCCCGCATCTGGAACTCCCTTCTCCTCCCACCCCTTCTTTGTCTGGCCAGCTGCTGTTCCAGCTGCAGACTTCCTGCGCAACCCCGTCTCCTTTGGCAACGTCGCCCCTGCCATCTTCCATTCACCCAGTGAGACTGCGCCTTCCTCTGCGGCAGCCCTCCCCACGCTGGGTGGCATCTTCTCTGTCATCCCACCAGGCCACTGTGTCCTTATTTACCCGATGGACCCTGGCAGCTAGCACAGCACCTCGCACATAGTAGGCCCACCGGAACTATTTGTCATAGTTCTGTTGAAAAAGAATAAAATAGCACATATAGCAAAAGAAATGGCTAAATAATTGAAAACCTAAAGAAACTCATGCTTTGCTCTCATCAATGAAGATCTAGTAGACCACATACAATTTCAGTTAGGATAAAGAGGGCTTTTTCTCCCCTTTCAATTTACCTTAAAAATTCAATATTTCAGTGTGTCCGAAATCGTTTTTCCTCGCCTCCTGTAGCACTGCTTTGAACATTTCATTGTTGTTCTGCACTCTTCTTTGACATGCTCGTATCCATAGCTGCTTCTCTCACCCGAGGAGGCATCAGCAGGTGCGATATTGTGGACCCAGAATTATTTTCCCAACAAGTGGCACCGCCATTGATTCGAGATGGGAGAGCCTGACAGCAGGCAGATGAAGTCCCCCAGCCGGGAAACCTGCACATGCGATTTGCAGAAGAGTGTGTGTTCTATGCACATCCGGGCTGCGTGTGCACATGTGTGCCTGTGTTCTTGGGGGTGCACAGGCCTGGGAGTGTGTGGGAGGGCTCCCCGTGTAATGTGGACGATGTTGTTCCGAGCACACATATCTGGATCCCGCCTGTCTGGGTCTCCTGCCTCCTTCCCGAATAGGCGGAAGGTCCTTTGGGAGCCTCACTGGGTCATCTGTGAAATAAGGATGGGCCAGATACTGGCCGCCCTGTGGCCTAGAAACTCACAAGCAACATATCGCTATGCTGTTACACTCATCTTTTTGTGTTATTTCTGTTTTTTTCCACAGAGGTCTCATTGCCAGCAGTTTCACAGAAACTCATTATCTGCAAGATGGCACTGACATCTCCCTCAGTCGAAATCACACGGTAAGTCCAGAAACAAGACCCCCAGGACCCCGCGCTATCAACTCCGGGCTTGTACTTCGCAGCTCTTTTATCCTCGCAAAGTCACGTGCCCAGATTCCTCCCTTAGATCCCACGAAGAGCCTGTGCCTCACTCGGGATTTGGGCATTGCACCCTAGCTCCAGGAAAACTTGGCCTTAGCCAGCTTTGGGCCAGCACAGGCCTTGGAGGTGTGGCTGACTTTGAAACCACCTTCCACCCACTAGGGGATGCTCAGTTAGGCAAAGCCTTTCTAGAAAACCCAGCCAAAGTTTGAGACGGCTTGGAAAGCAGCCATCCCTGGGCTGCACTTAGCTGTGTTACACTCTAAGTATCTTCAAGAAATTCAAAGGAAAACTGATTCTGGTGAACCTATAAACGTATCCTACTTATTAGAAATGTAACCTCCTATTGTAAGTGTATCCACCATAAATAGATGTATAAGCCATTTATTTATGTAAACGGTAAATCCACCATTAATAATATGGTTCTATATCATGGTTGTTACTATAATATGACCTTTATCACCTTTTAGCTTTCCTGGTATTTGAAGTTTTTTTTATATGTAACCTGGACAAGATGCTAATTTTATCGATCCTTTAACAAGTGCTTCCTGGGTACCCTCTGTCCTCAGCCTGTGTGCGTGAATATAAGGATTTAAAGAGAGTTACTGCCCTCTGAGGACTAGGAAAATTACTTAAAAAAAATCTATGGGTATTTGTTTTTAAAAGAATTAGCTTAGAGGAGGGCTTTACATTTGCAATCGAAGTGTTGTCAAGCACCCGTGAGCAGCCGCGGGGATCTCTCCTGTGAACTCTGCCGACGCTTGTTTTCTTTATCACACATTTGGCACGTGGCATGTACACATTGATACTTTCAGACTTACAACAATTTGGTGGAATGACCTGATACTGATCTTCCAGCCTGGAGAAAGCACGTAGAAGTCCTGGATAAAATATAACCACCTCTGAACTTTTGTTAAAACCTGGTCAAGCTTAAAAAAGAGTCCAAGAAATCCCCAGAAGCAGAAACAAAGAAAGAATGTGAGCTCAGAGCAGTAGGTTGGTGAGTTGGACTCATGGGAACTCAAAGGGCTACCTGGTGCTTGGGATTTGGGGCAAGAGAAGTGGGCGCCTACGACAAGGGTCCCACAAAAACTGGGGCCCCAGAGAGCTGCTTCCTCTATGAAAAAGGGACAAGAAAAGCTCTAGTCCAGAGAAGGGACAACAAAGAGAACTGTCTCAAGGTATCCTGGACTGAAGAAAGCTCTTATAAAAAAACAGAGAAATTGAAACCCCAGCTAGCCTTATAATTATATGTTTGCGGTGGGGTGGACTAGTGTCTAAATTCCTAATACCTGTATAGAAATGTTATTCCCAGTCAACATCTTGACATCAAAAATATAATGGGACCGATCAGGCTACGATCGGTCCCAAATCAGCAATCCTGGGTCCCCTGGGTTGAAGCCACCCAAAACAGTTCCATAGAGATGTTTCTATAGCTCAGATCACGAGATGCCAAAAACAAAAAATAATGATGAGCCCCAAATGAAAATTACAAAACACATAGTGAGAAAAGCCTCTATAAGCGAGCACTAGTGGATGAGAGTAACAAGAGAATCAGCACATCTAGGAATGCAAGATAATAGAACAGAAAAATTAGAGAAAATTGTAAATATTTTAAAGACAACAGAATAAGCCTAACAGAAATTCCAGAGTGAAGGTGCACCTGGGTGGCTCAGTCAGTGGAGTGTCCGACTCTCCATTTTGGCTCCGGGCGTGATCTCAAGGTCATGAGATCGAGCCCTGCATCCAGCTCCGTGCTCAGCACAGAGTCTGCTTGAGGTTCTTTCTCCCTCTGCCCCTCCCCCTACTCGTGCACTCTCTCTCTAAATTAAATAAATTTTTAAAATCTACTTTTTAAAAAAGGAAACTCCAGAGTGAAGATACTAAAAGAATGAAAGTAGAAAAGAAGCAATGTTTAAACAGAGTGTGACGAGAGTGTCCTGGAATTAAAGAAAGACATACATCCCAAGCAGGAAGAATAAAAATAAATTCTCTCCAGGATGGCTTATGGTAAAACTGCCGGCCACCGAGGATGAAATCATAAAATCGCCCGAGAGAAAAGAGACATTTGTGCAAAGTGACAATGGAACAAACAACAGACTTCTCGTCAGCAACTACAAAATTAAAATTTCAGAAAGCCAACAGAAGATTACAAAAATAACAGTAAAATGCATTTGGACACAAAAGAGAATTTACTACTCTCAAATTCTAACAGAGTATCTACCAAAGGCTATTGCAGGAAGAAAGAAATAGAACAGAAGAGGCAAGGGTAGGACGTCAGAGGCAATAGTAAGCCAAATAATTGCATGTGAGTAAATCTAAGTAAGCTATTTAAAATAACCACAACAATAATGGCTAAATTTGGATGTTTTAAGATGAAATGAGCAGATAGATTTAAAACCATTTAAGAATTTGTACTGTACTCAAGAATAATACAGGTACATGTTAACTTTAGATTTTGATAAATAGCTTGCAAATTTAAGTATAACCCTTAAAAGAATAGAAAAGCAGGATGTTTAATTCTGAATAATCGATGGTGTACAAAAATAGTGTATCAATTCAGTAGAGGGCAGGAAAGAAGCAAAAGGATTTGAAAAGCAGAGTAAATATAAAACACAAAATAATTACACAAAAATGAGTCAACAGATTAACCTAATTATATGTAAATAGAATGAATCTGTTTGTTAAAGTAAAAACAGATTATCTGCTTAGAACTTAAAATCCAGCCACATAATTTTTACAGGATTCACACTCAAAATATAAAATGGTCATGAAAGGAGGAGAACATGTACAGTAGACAAATATTAACCTAAAGAAAGCTGCTGTCGTAGCATTAATATCTGATGAGCTAAATCCGAGGGCAAAAAAAAAAAGGCATTATTATGGATAAAGGCATTGATTACTTGATGATAAAAGGAACAATTCCAAAGGTATAATAACTGTGAACCTATGTGTACCAGTAAAATAGCCCCAAAACCTGTGAAGCAATCATCAAAAGAATTATAAAAACTGACACATCCACAACCAGAGAGGGAGATTTTAACTACACCTCTCCCAGAAAGGAAGATTCTGAAGGATGAGCTGAAATTAATAAAAAGGAAGACCCCCCC
>CM052812.1:69040924-69068845 GCA_028533885.1 Nasua narica | reverse complement strand
GGGCCATGCAAGGGAACACGGCCTAGACACGGTCATGCTGAAATACGCACGCGGGCCAATAGCTGACACAGGCAAGTGCACATGTGCGCGCACAGATGCATTCCCACACGCGTGCACACGCTTCCACGCAGACCCCATACGCACTCACTCACCTTTGTATCCCTTCTCTCTGCAGGGCTCTCTGCAGGCTTGGAGATGGCTTTCCTAGGGCTCCCTGAGTGGCATTGCATTAGTCTCTGTGGTACCTGAGAAGGCATCCCGTCTAAGTGTGGATTTTAGGTGATAGCTTTTCTTTCGGAAAAGAAGGATCCGTGAGGTCACGTGTTCGTATCAGCAGGACCCGGGGGTGGATAAGCTGTCTGGCCTGGAGTCGAGAGGCCTAAATGTTAGTCCCCCGTAAATGTTAGCCCACTGACCAACTCTGTAGCCTTTGACAGTCACTTATCCAGTCAGGGCCTCAGTTTCCGTATCTGCTCAGGAACGGGGTTGCCTGAAAGAGGAAGGTTGGCCTCAGACGCCCTGAAGCTTTCCTCCAGCTAGAGCACTGTGTGATTCAAATACTAAATCAAGGCAGTTTGGCACGGTGCATATGGCATGGCTGGGAGGGGCGGGGGGGAGGTGGCGGCTACGAACTTCCTGAGGAAAAGCGGCATTGAAAATAATTTTCGCTCTGTCTACTCCCTAACAGACTTTGTCTGCTCCCAGTGCTTCTGAATCACAAGGTCAGGCCGTTTTGGTTAGCAAGTTAGCAGATAAAATTCCTTTCTTTCTAGTCTGCTGAGAGTTGGATAACAGAATTTGTATTTTACTTCCCATATGGCAGAGAGCGGAGGGCTCCTCTCCTCGAGCTCAAGGGTTTTCGTTCCATCTCCCTCTTACCCACCATTACATTTGATTGATAGTATTAAACAGAAGGAAAATTTATTTTACTGGAGTGGGGAAATGCATTAGGTTAAGTAATAAGTATATAAAATACATGGTTAGAGGTTTTGTAAAGGAAAAGATGTAATTTTGTGGTTATGCATGTTTGGGACTGTTTTCTAGGTTATGTTTTGTTGGTGGAAATAGAATGTATCGGATCAGCAAGACGGGCAGAGTCATTGGGCTAAGGGGGGGACCGTGTCTTGTTCAGCGATGTCTTTGCAGACACGGGTGTGGCCAAAAGAGACAGTTGTGGACACTCCGGAGGCTGCGGAAGGGGATGCTTTGGGAACGTTTGCAAGGGAAAGCGATGAGATCAACAGCACGGTGCACCCTGGGCGCACAACCTCCCTGAGCACGATGGACGCCGGCTGCGTCTCTCACGAGTGTGGTGACCTCCCCATCCAACAGTCCGGGTGTTTGCAAGTCCACAAGGCTTGGAGGACTCCTGCCTCTTAGCTTCAGTTGATGGGAGGCGACCTGGCTCGCAGGTGTGGTGGCAAGCCCCAGCCCGGAGACCCCGGAGTGGGCGCTGCTCCCCCTGCCTCTGCCACCGCCGGAGGGGGTGAAACCGCCCAGAGAGCGGGGGGCTACGTGTCTTCCACGCCTCGTAATCCAACTCACAACCAATTATGTGGCACATGGTGTGATGAGTATGTCTTTCTGAGTTTCAGTTTGTCCGTGTGACTTTGTCCTAAAAACGAAATCACATTTGTGGAAGCATGGAGTGCCTCGAATTGAAAAAATTAAAACTTCACGACATTCGAATTGTCCCGGAGAGCCTGGAAGTGGGAGTTCTAGTAGTTGTGCTTGGTAGTCTTGGAAGTTAAGGGGCGAGCGGTGGGCTCATTAGCTGCCCGAAGAGGAGTTGAACGCAGCTTTAGCGCTTGGCAGTGAGCTCTGAACTCCGGTGATGCGTGACGGAGACGGGACGGCTTCGGGACCAGCCCACGAGGGCGAAGACCCACCCCTGCCTCTGTTATCAGCACCCCTTCCAGCCAGCTGGTGAAATGGAAATTAATTTTATACTAATTTGTTCTTGGCTCATGCTTTAATGAGCTTATATTTCTGGGTATTTAATTTGAAAGCACGTTTGATAAAGAATCTGTTAAGAAATAAATTGAGACTGAGAATAAATGAGTTTGAAATTTCAGAGGTCAGTAATTAAGATTATTGTCGCTATTTGGCTTTTCACTGCCTGACCAATACTCAGCCGCTAACGCAACATTTCATATTTCTCTACAATGAGGCAAAATCTGTGACGTATAATGGGTACCAGGCAAAACCCGTGATTCTGGGCGCTCTGGGCCTAAACTGATCAACTCCTGCTCTTCTGCTTTCTGAGTCCGTTCGGCTCTGATGTGCCTGCTGGGCACCCGGGACTGAAATCCCCGCGCGCTGGGATCCGCCTGGTGCCCTGGGGCTTTATGATCCAGTTACGTAGCCTCGTCGTCATTAGACACTTGTTATCACAACTCCCTTAAGTACATAGGTCCACTTATCTAGAGAGAGGGGGCCACGGAGCCTTTCAAAGTGATTTCACGTGGAAGCTAAAAAGGCAAGCTGGCAGCAAGATCTGGGTGGTTGCCTGACATGCCAGGCTGGGCATGTGTCCCCCACCACTGTCCTGATACATTCCTTCCTGAGCCACTTGCTCATGGAGAGGTTGGCCTCACGTGCCCTGCTCCTGCCCGGGAGTCTTCTAGCCAAGCAGAACTAACCCTCGTCCCTGGACGGCCAGCCTCTCCTCCATTGCCTCCCATCTCTGCACATGCTCTCCCTGTGAGCGGTCCCCTCTCTTGCCTTTGCCCCTGGGCACCTAGCCGCCCCACTCCCCAACATTGCCTGGGGGCCAAAAAAGAGCCACAGACTTTCACTGTTCGCAGTCAATATAATCAACAACATAAAAAAAATCCAAGATAGGCTACTAAGTTCGTACAAACTATAAACTAAGCTAATAAGATGGTCTGCTATGAGACAACTTAAAAAAAAAAAACAGTTTGCCTTTACATTAAAAATAACCATGTATAAGATCCTCCCAATACCTAGGAATAAACCTAATGGAAAACTTTTCAATAGCAATATGAAAAAAAAATCCAAGACAAGACTGAAAGACATAAAAACAACCTTATTAATGGAAATATACCATGTACATGAATAGGAAAATGGATCTCGATGGATTATAACAATGGATTATTATTTTTTAAAGAATTTATTTATTTAGTTGAGAGAGAGAACATGAGCAGGAGGGAGGGCCAGAGGGAGGAGCAGGCTCCCCACTGAGCAGGGGGCCTGATGTGGGACTCGATCCCAGGACCCCTGGATCATGACCTGAGCCAAAGGCAGATGCTTAACTAACTGAGCCACCCAGGCTCCCCTATGACAATGGAATAGTAACCACATTATTAATATAATGTAATTTCAATGGGTGATTACAAAGCTTAAAATTTGATTCCAAAATTCACCTGGAAGAGAAAATAGGCAACAATATCCTAGAAACATTTGAAGAAAAGAACAGAACCAAAGAAAACCTGCCCTCCACGAGGTTGCCAAGGTAGCCCTTTAACAAACGGCTCTGGATCACGTTCATCGGCACGTGCACAAGAATGAAACTGGACTCCCGCTTCAACCCAAAGACAAAAACTCATTCAGTGTAGACCAAAGATGTGACTATAGGAGCTAAACTTGTAGAACTCCTAAAGGAAAGCATAGGTGGAAATCTTCAGCACCTTGAGACAATGATTTCTTAGGTATGGCACCAAAAACATAAGCAACCAAAGGGCGACATGGACCTCATCAAAATGATCAATTTTTGTGCTTCAAAAGAAATGCTCGAGAAAATGAAAGGACAACCCACAAAGAGGGGGAAAATATTTGCAAACCATATATCACAGTATATACCCAAGAGAACCAAAAACGCAGGAAGTTGTATACGGAGGTTCATGGCGGCACTATTCACAATGGCCAAAAAGTGGAAACAACCCAAGTTCCCCTCAGCTGATGAATGGATAAACAAAATTTGGCATTTCCAGACCACATATCATTATTCTGCAATAGAAAGGAATGACCCATGCTACAACCTGAATGAGCCTTGTAAGCATTATGCTGAAGGGCTGGCCACATTTCGTATGAATCCGCTGCCACAAAATGAATGAATAAGCAAGTGCACGGAGACAGGAAGTAGACGAGTGGTCGCCAGGGGCTGAGGCAGGAGGGGCGGGTCCAGGGAAGTGAGGGCTCCCGGGGATGAGGTTTCTCTTCGGAGTGATGAAAACATTCTGCAATTAGATAGTGGTGACAGCTATACAATATTCTGAACCTGCTAAACATATGCTTGTAAAAGGTGAATCCTACGGGCGCCTGGGGGGCTCAGTGGGTGAAAGCCTCTGCCTTCGGCTCTGGTCATGATCTCAGGGTCGTGGGATCGAGCCCCGCATCGGGTTCTCTGCTCAGCGGGGAGCCTGCTTCCCCCTCTCTCTCTGCCTACTTGTGATCTCTCTCTCTCTGTCAGATGAATAAATAAAAATCTTTGAAAAAAAAAGTGAATCCTGTGGTGTGTGAATTTAATCTTAAAACAGAGAACGTGTTCTATCTGACATCCACACGTGGGAGGGAACAACAGGAGCTAAACGGTGCGGCGGTCTTGGCCCGGAAACGGACAGATGGAGGTTGGTCTCACATGGGACAGCTCAGGGAGAACAGCAGAGCCACGGTCGTGCTGTAGATGACACGTGGTCCTCCCGGTCACCAGGAAAGGGAAAATGGTGGCCGACAACAACTGGGTCTCCGTTTGCGGGGGACAGATTCTAACCTCACCCGCCTCAAAGAACAAATTCCCGATAGATTAAAGGGCCAAGGTAAGACTATGGAAATAGAAGAAAATAAAGAAGGAATACTGTGACCTCGAGCAGAGCCGTCCTGAGCAGTACATGAAATGCATATAGAGAAAGATGGAAAATCTGACTGTATAAGAATTGGAAACTGTATAGCCAAAGATATCATAAGTAAGTTTTAAAAAAATCAGTTCTTACATAGTAGGCATACCCTGAATTTTTGAAGCACCTCCGGAATTGGTAAGAAAGGTCAAAATAACCAGTGTCCAGCACTCTCCTCTTCCTCCTTGAGTTGCCTTTCAGATGGTCCCAGAAGGCTGTCCTCTACCGAGAGACAGATAAACTTGACCTCTTGATTGAGGAGTTATTGGGTGTCACTGGCCATGCGATCCCACCCAGTCCTCTCTCCTAGCAAAGTCAGAGTGCTCTTGGGATCTCACTTGTGTTGAGCAGAATGGCTGGACACAGCCTCAGTTATGGGGATTCTGGACAGATCTCTGTCTCAGGAAGGAAGGGTCTGTGCTGTCATTTCTTGTTGCAAGCCGCGACCTTATTCAAGAAGTGGAATTCTGCAGGCATCACATGGGGACTTGGGTCGTAGACCGAGAAGACCTTCCTGTTTTTCTTTTCCTGCTAAGGGAGACCGTCAGCTCTCGACGGGGCAGTTCAGGGCGGTCCCCTCCAGCTGCTGCCTCCTCTGCTGTTCTGTGTCGAGAAGCCGTAGATGTAGGCCTCATTCACTGTGCCATTTCACAGTGTGCTTACATAGGCCATGCAGGTCGTCATCTCGTCACAAAAGGCAGCTCGTGGGAGGGTAAGGTGGTGACGTCCGTGGGGCCTGTTCCACCACCGGGTTTTGTGAAACCCTCCACCTCAGAGCTTCCCTGAAGGGTGTCGGGGAGACGAGAGCGGGCCCGGGACGCACTTAACACCCCATTGGCCATCTCTAAGTAAATCAGACCTTCCTGCCGGAGGTCCTGGCCGGGTCCCGCTGGGCTCAGCATTAACATGAAGACTGCTGAAGGGGCTCCCGTAGCTGAAAGCAGGAGAGGGCGATCGGGGGCGGTTGGCTTATTGTGAGCGGGCGAGAAGCTACGTGACTGAACGGACGTTGTGCTCCTTGCAGGGTCACTGTTACTACCACGGACGCGTGCGAGGACACTCCGGTTCCACAGCCAGCCTCAGCACTTGCTCTGGCCTCAGGTGAGTGACCCTGACGGGCCGGCTCCGGTCCCTAGCACGACTGCCACCTCCTCCTCCTCCCATTCGCTCTCAGGGATGGAGAGTGAGTGGTGGGGACTGAGCCTCCCCGGGCGAGACAGAGAAGCCCCGCCGGACACCTGGAAAGAGCACAGCGTGCCCAGCATCTCTTTCTGGAAGGTTCTCAGGCCTGGTGGGTTGAGAGCCACTGAGCGGGTTGAGTTTCTACATAGGATTTTGGGACGAGCTTTCGCTTATGTGGCTCTTGTGCTTAATAATTGCCGGTGTTACAAGGGAGGCGCTCAGGCTGCTTGCTCGGTAGACGTGCAAAGGCCTCCCCGCCAAGAGGCTGGACGGAGATCAGGACGAGGTGAATCCGGACGTGGGTTGTAGGGGCTTCTGCTGCGAGGCTGCGGCGCGTGTCAGGAAAGCACTCCCTTCCGTGGCCACGCGAGCCAGCCCTCCCGGCTCGTCCTTCCGGAGCACACTCGTTCCCCCCAGCGGGCTCCCCTGGGCTCCCCGCGAAAACCAGTTTGTCTGACCAACTTCAGCCGCCTCAGCCTTTTTACTGGACTCATTCATTGCGTTTGCGAGCCAGCCGCTTGTGCCCCCGCGTCCCGCCTGGCTCGAGCCCCGGGTTCTGTGGGGGGAGGACGAGGGCCCGGGAGGGTGCGCCGGCTTGTGCGACCAGACTGCCCTCTGGGTCCCCGGAACCCTGCGTCTCTGAGGGCCCCGCGTGGGACGCTGTGCACTCAGGACACACGGCACCGCACACACTACCACACGCACACATCCCACACACGCTACAACATGCACGGCACAAACACCGTACACACCACACACACAATATACTCCATGTGACATACGATACACACACACATGAACACACTATACCACACGTCACACACACGACAACATTCCCGGCACAAACACCACACACACAATCAACCACACGTGACATATCACACACAATGTACACACTATACCACATGTGACATACCACACACACACACACACACACAGGTCAGTCAAGCTCTGCAAGGCGAGGGAAGTGGCGGCTACCTGGGCTCGTCAGGGTGTGAACGGCGTGGATGAAGCCAGCAGCCTCGCCGAACGTGAACGTCAGTGGGCATCTCCGAGTCATCCTGACCCACGCAGGCATTTCACAAATACGCTTCCGTCGGTGACGGATCCCCGTGGCCCGCAGCTTATCGGCAGCCCGGCGTCCATGGGGAGCCCCGGGGGAGCGCGGCCCCTGGCTGGACAGACGAGCTGCCGGAGCCCGTCCCTGTGTGGGGCCCGCACCCCCGAGACCAGGGCTCTTCTGCCAGCCCCTCGGGCCCTGCTTCTCACTCTCGTGTCCCTTTTGTCTGCCCCCCTCTTGGCTTGCATGTCGGGGGCACAGAGCAGGGGAGCCCCTCAGTCGTGCCCCCCGGAGCCAGCTGTTTCCACCGCACCTTCATCTCCCAGCCCGCTCCCGCTCCCCGCCCCCGGCGCCCTCTATCAGCGCGGCACATGCCTCCTGCAAGCTGCTGCCCATCCCTGTGACCCAGGTCACCTGCACAATTTACAGATGTCAGGAGAGGGCATCCTGTCTCACTCTGCAATTTGCTTTTGTCCTCAGCGTTGTTTTGACATCCATCCTCCGTGGCTCACGTGGGGCTGGCTCCTTCCTTTGACGAATATGCTTGAGTTTGCCACATCTTATCTCTTCCCCCCCCCCCCGGGATGTGCATTTAGGTGGTTTCCAGCTTTTCTCAATTGCAGACCACACTGGCCACGCCAGGGCCTCGGGGGCTCTCGGGGGGGTCTGTGCCTCGGTGCACAGGGCCGGGGGGGGGGATGCGGGCGGGGAGAGCAGGTGCCCTGCGGAGGCGGCAACACTTTTACCAGCGACAGTTCTGTTCCCTTGTTCTTCCAAGTGCCTGTCCCAGCTCCCGCACCGGCCATCAGAGCTGAGAGTTCTCTCTCCCCACGTCCTCCCCAATCCCCGACATCCGACTGACTTTTAGTGTTGACAACTGGAATCCAACAAAATGTACAAAAAGCTAACCCTTCCCATTCACCCTCCTTCCACTCCTCTCAGGTAAAACATGGCAGCGGCTTGGGGATACCCCTCCCGGCTTTCACCCTCGTCGTGGGCACGAGGTCTGGGCAAAGCCCCGTGCATGTGGGTGTTTCTCTATTTTTCTAAAAATAGAGTCATATCCTACACTTCACTCAACCCTGATTCTGCTGTCTCTGCAAGTCAGGGGACAGAGACTTAAATCTCTGTTTGGTTCACTCCCTTGAGTGTGTGTGCACACATACTTTGCACACTATTGCTCTCATAAAGCATTTTTGACATCCCATTTATAGGACGCTACATTTATAGGACGCTATTGAACTTTGAAACATCTGCTAACTGGATATGTGAGCAGAGTTATCTTGTTGCTGTTGGATTTGCTGCTCTCCTGTTGTTAATTGTTGCTTCGGCAGACATTCCTTGAGCACTTCCTCAGTGCCGGCACCGAAGGAGGTGGGGTGAGCCATGCGGACATCTGCAGGAAGCGCATTCCTGGCAGAGGGAACAGCATGTGCTAAGGCCCTGACACAGAAAAATGCCTGGGCTTGGCAGAGTAGGTTGGCCAGTGTGGCTGCGGCAGAGCAGAGGGAGGAGGCAGGGGAAGCTGAGGTCAGAGAAGGACAAGTGCCCTGGCCTCCCCCTTCTCTATGACAGGGTCGTGAGAACTTTGCACTGAGGTCTGACTTTACATTGAAACAGGTCACTCTGGCTGCTGGGCTCAAAATGTACTTCGGGGTCGGGGAGGGGGGGCATGCAGAGGAGCAGAGTTCAGCTAGACATCTTCCCAGGGGTCCTGCCGAGTGCCGGGAGCCTAGGCAGAGGTGGCACCTGCAGACAAGCAAGAGTCCAGAAACTTCTTCAGGGGTTTAGAGAGGCTGGTGCCTCTGACATCTGCATAAGCTTCTGACCATTGCCTTCTCCACCGCAAGAGCTCTGTGTCTGAGACTCACTCCCCCAAGGTAGTGTGGGGTACAAACATACGTAGGGGCCAAGCTCCTGCTCCTGAGTGAGTGATTACTGAGAAAGCCATGGGAAAGCCCCTCCCGAGGTAGGGCCTCCCAGACATGTGCAGGCCTGGCAGGTGTGCTGGGCGCTCGGTGGAGAGGGAGGTGGAGGAGGACAGTGTTCACAAGTGACGATATGCAGAGAAAGGACAGCCGCTCCCTGTGGACTGAGGTGCACGAGGGAGGAACTTGGAACAATGAAGTGTCATCTCAAAAGGCTGTCAGGGAGCTGGAGTAGCACAGGTTCGACCTGGTTCCAGCGGCGGGGAGGAGAGAAGGTCGGGGGGAGGGTAGTCTGAGGTTGGACCATGAGTCCCAAGAGCATGGTAGGAGGTCAGAGGGGCCAAGCGTGGAAAGAGAATGGGGTCAATTAGAGGATTAAAGGGCTGTGTGGAGACAGGACCCCATCTTGATGGAAAAACCAGAGCTCAGTCTCCTGGGGGAGACCGAGGTGAACAGAGATGAAGGACGGAATGGGGTCAGACCTGATGGCATCTGGGACGGAGGGGAGTGACCAGTTCAAGATGGATGATCTGGAGCCAACAGGAGATGTCTCCACCCCAGAGCACAACAGCCCTAGCTGTGAACTAGCTGTGTGACAGCGAACAGGTCGCCAGACCTCTCTGAGCCCCAGTTTCCCTGTATTAAAATAGAATGAAGTCTCCAGCTAAAGCAGTGGTTTTGAAAATTACTGCAGTCCTATGCCTGACTTTGAGTCAGCAGCCAAGGGGAAGAACCATCAGACTCTTGAGACTGTCTCATGTTCTTTGATTCTGGAACTGGGCCAGTTGGGAGATGTGTTCATGCAGTACTTCTGTGCTAATTCGACGCAAAGCTGTGCTCCTCCCAAGGGAAACATGGTGGACACACACAAGACCACGGTGGCAAAGATGACACAGGGAAATCACAGTCGCCATACTCTGTGTGGTATCCAACATGCTTCAAAGTAGAGAGTCTCTAACACACACCTGGAAAAGGAAAATCCGCAAATCCACATTTCACTGTTGCACCTTTCCGGAGCCTGAATGATTGACCTGTTTGTTCAAAGGCCATTTATTAAGGGCTAGGTATTTCTAGCCATCAAGTTAACATAGAGGTCAAAGTGTACAAAGAACAGAAAAGCTATTTCAAACTGGCAAAAACAAAACAAAACAACCAAAAAAAAAAACACAAAAAAAACCTTGGAGGTAGACTCATGCTACTTAAAAGACCAGAGGTGGCTTCAGGCATGGCTGGATCCAGGGTCTAACTAATGCTACCAGAGACCATTCTCTCTCCACTCTAGCCTTTTCTTTCTGTGTTGGTTTTATTTTCACACATGGCCTTTTGTGTGTGTGTGTGGTGACAAAAGGGTTGCAGGCAGCCCTAGGCTTACATCTTCAGAGAGCAAGTAGAATGAGGGCCCCTCTTTCAGGTTCAGCTGAGTTTTCCCACACACCTCTGATTGGCCCTGACTGGGTCATAGGTCCATCCCTCAAACAATCACAGTGGCCAGTGGTGGGTATGATGCTCTGGTTTAACTCCCTGGGTCAGGCTGGGGGTGAATCACACCCAACCCCAAGAATGGGAAGTGGGGAGGGTGAGTGCTCCAAGGAAAACCAGGGAGCTTTTGCCAGAGAAAGGGCAAATGAGGGCCAAGACAGTAAGAAACAAACAGGCCTCTTCCAACAATGGCTTCTAAACATTTATGAAGAAGTTTTAGACCATTAAAACTGAGAACAGCATTAACAGAGGCATCAGGATTGGTCTGGTAATCTTCAAGTGATTTTCATAGGCATATCAAATTCTTGATAGGTAAAGAGAAAGTGGTATTCTCAAGGTATTCAATTTACAAACCAGTGACATTGATTAACTAGTTTTAAAAAATGAAGCGCACTCGCACTCCCTCACTCATGCCTGCACTTCTGTCCTTGCGTTTCGGGCACACTCACACTGTCGCACCCCATCGGACCTGCGCTCGCACACACGCACTTGTGAGCTTACACACGCGTACTAACGCTCTCTCAGATGCATGGACACACACGTGCACGCACACGTGTCCCTTGGGGTGGTGATGACACACACGGGGTGGCCGGACTTTGTTCCTCATCATCGTTCCGGTTTCTGCTTCCCTGAGGGAAGGGGCCGTGTCACCATCACCGTGGCGAGAGCTCCTGACTGAGGCTCCGCCAGCGGGGGCCTCGTCCTGATGCCCCAACTCGGAGCTAAGATCCCCATGCCACGTGATGCTGTCACCCCGTTCCAAGGCACAGCTTCTGTCTCGAGAAAGGGGCGTCTCCCTCATTTACACACCTCTGCATTCTCCTGTGACGCTCACCAGAGCCACGGGGAGGCACGGCTCTACCGTGAGGAAGCCCCCCCGCCCCATTCCACTGTTTTCTAGCTGTTTCCAGAACATTCCTCATGCATCTCACCGTCTTTGTCCCTGCTATCCTTCTGCCTGGGGCGTGCTTCTCTCCCCACCTCCCATTTGGCTTTAGAAGCTTCACCAAATCACATGATGCCTCCTGCATGAAAGATTCTTCCCCGAGCGGATTAACCCTGCCGCCCCTGTGCTGTCACAGACAGCCCTTTCCTGCCACGGTGCAGGTGATTTATAAATATCTGTTCACATCCCTGTGTTGAGGCTCCCACCCTTCCTGGCTCCACTGATAGTTGACTGGTATACCTTGCCGTACGTTCACATACCTTGTACGGACCTTCTCGGTGGGGAACATTTCTGCTGCGTGGCTTGTAGCACCTGGAGCCCTCAGCACCGGCCTTCGATGCGGGAGACAGCACAAAACATTTTCAAAAATTCAATTATATACAAATATTCAGTTCTATTTGTAACCCCAATAAGTACATACGTTATTATGTTCCTTTAAACTGTATAATAAAAAAAAGTTTGCTGCGCCAAATCTTATATAATGAAATCAAATACGGCCCAGAATGCAGGAATACATCTTGCCCCACACTACTGAAAAATAGTCCATCAATTTATTTTTCAAATAGGGTAGAATTAACCAGTGTGACGGTCCATGGAGTCAGAAATAACCATTATAATGAAAGTAATCATTTGCAATTTAAGGGAAAGGCAAGCATTGTAAAAGAAAAAAAAAAAGTTCTGCTTTTATACAGCATCATTATTTTATTAGTTACAATTTAACAGACAAGTTGAATTGACCCATTTGAAAAAATCAACCCGAAATCTCAGTAAAGTAAGAGGAGAAAGGGATCTGGGAGGAAGAGCAGACGGAGGGAGCAAGGGCAGTCTGGAAAGTGAGCTGCAGCCTCCCCGCCGCCATGGCTCACCGCCTCACCTGGCACCTGGATCAATGCGGTTTTTTATCAGATCTCACAGCTCCACCCAAATGGCCTGCCTCCAAGTGATCTAACGGGCCAGAAAATCAGGCACATGGAGATGACCTTGCATTCATTCCCGTCTGCTAGACTGTGAGTTCCAGGCAGGCAGGGCACTGGGCTCGGCCCAGAACCTGGAAAATTATAGGGGCTCAGTCAACCTCGGTGGAGTAAACATGCTCTACCCAAGCCATCAGGAGGTCACTGACCATCTTGGCCAGTCCAAATTTTTTTTTTTAATTCCATTTATTTGAGAGCGAGCGAGAGAGAGAGAGAACGGGGCGGAGGGGCAGAGGGACAAGTAGCCTGCGCTGAGTGTAGAGACGGATGTGGGGCTTGATCTCACGACTCTGAGATCATGACCTGAGCTGAAGTCAAGAGTCGGAAGCTTCACCGACTGAGCCACCCAGGTGCCCCTTGGCCAGTCCAAATGTTAAAAACGTCTCTAAAGCGTAGTAGGTCATATTAAGGAGGAAATTGGCTAGAGAGGAGGTAAACTCAATTCGACCTTGAGCACTGCACTGAGACCCTCTGCTCCCTCAGCTTCTAGGGCCTGTGCCGCGTGCCCTCCAGCCCTCTGGCCGCACCTGCCGCCTCGGGCCTGGGGTTCTCCTTGTCCTGGCCTCCTCCTCCCCTGGGAACGTGCGTTCCGCGGTCCTGTGGGAACATCTGTGGGAGCCGGTGCTGGGATCACAGCTTATCTGCGCCCTCTGCAGGGCTGCCCTGGTGTCCATCCTGAAGGTCGCCCAAGGTCAAGGGTCATCTCTCCCCTGCCCCTCTCCTTCAAAATGCCAAAATGTCCAAATCTAAACTCCTCAGTCCCGCGATGGGCTCCCCTCCTACCTCTTCCACTGAAGGTCTAGCTCATCTTTGGGCTCCTAAGCTTGGCCCGTGGTGACCTTCGACGACCCCTCTCGTGCTCCAGCCACCGCAGGCTTCCACGTACCGGGTCTCTTGTTCACATTTCCCCGTCGCCACCCTATAGATCAACCCTTGCTCCAAGATTGCTTAATTGCCTCCCACCCGTGCTTCCTGCCTCCACCCTTCCCCTCACAGCCATCTTGCACATTCCAGAAGGTCATGTTTCAAAAACACTGCTCGATCGTAACAGAAGTCTGCCATCCTCCCCGCCCCCCGCAAGCAGAACCACGTGGCCCCCTGTGGCCCGTGAGTCACAGCCTCTCGCCCCCTCACATGCGTGTGCCGTCGTTCCCGCAGCCATTCGCGGGCCAGCTTCTCACGTCCCGATCGCCCACCGGTCATGCCAGTCCCGGTGCTGGGCCAGGAAAACCACGACAAATGAGGAGAATTCTCCCTGGGTGTGGAAAGCAGCCAGAGGCTGTGTGAACCCCGTGTAGTGAGCCCCGTGTGGCCAGCGCTGTGACGTGGGTGTGCACAGACCCGCCGCAGGACCCATGGAAGGGACCCGGAGGCCGGGCCATCCTGAAGTCAGCTGAGCGGAACCTCGCCTCGGCCCAGAAGGTCATTGCAGCCGGGGGGCTGTGGCAGGAGCGGGGGAAGGCCGTTGGGTGGGGACCCCGAGGAACAGAGCACGGCCGTGGCCTGAAGGCGCCTTACGTCCCATGGACCAGAGGGCCAGGCACTCCCGGTTACACGAAAGGAGTCTGTAGGGGCCCCCGGCGTGGGGGGGCAAGGGCGAGGAAGGAGGGGACAGCAAGGGCCGAATCCTGGCGGCCGGAGTTGGAAATGTGAGCAAGAGGCACTCTTAGTCTGCGTGGAGGGTGTGGAGTGGCCTGTGCTGGGGCCACGGTGCAGCCAAGGCCAAAGCCAAGGTGAAGGATGGAGACAGAGAAGGAAGCCCAAATCCTGTGCCCCGCTTCTCTCCATGGCCCCCACCAGCCATCTGCCCACACCTTCGTGTGCGTGTGGTTTGCACACTCTGGACATTCTCTCTCCTCAGCTCTTGCTCCCTCAAGGCCACCCACCTGGTCTTCGTGCTCCCCACCCTCCAAGTCCTCCATCCTCCAAAACTCCCCTCAGGGCCCCCCGTTTCACACGGGCCACAGATGACCTGCCCTCGGTCAGCACCGAGCTGACCGCCCCTCCCGAGGGCAGCCTTTGCACCCAGAACCCAGCTGTGCCCTCCTCGGAGGGAGTCCTTGGTGCCCGAGGAGAGAGGGCCGACCATCCAGTGTGGCCATGGACGAGGGACCGGCTCGGGAGCCGGGTCCAGCCGGGGCGTCCTGGCTGTGCCACTGACCGGCTGGGTGACTGTGTGAGTGTCCTAGGGCCACCATAACAAGCCACCAAATACTTGGGGGCTGAGAGCCACAGAAATGTATTCTCTCACCGTCCTCGAGGCCGGGAGTCAGAAGTCAAGGAGTCCGCAGCGTTGGGGGAAGGATCCTCCCAGTGCCTCGCTCCTGACTCCTGGCGGGTACTGGCCACCGCTGGCCTGCCCTGGAGGGTCGCCTCGTCACTGGTTTCTGCCACCACCTTCACGTGGCCTCCCCGCTATGTCTCTGTCTTCTCCTTTTTCTCCAAGGGCACGTGTCATTGAATTTGGGGCCTACCATCAATCCAGGAGGAGCCCATATTGAGATCCTTAACAAGACCCCATCTGCAAAGACCCTTTTCCCAAGGGCCCCATTCGCAGATACCAGGGTTGGGAGTCAGACGTGTCCTTTTGGGCAACACACTTCCATGTACCACAGGGACCCTGGGCTCTTAGCATTGGCTTCCTCTTCGTAAAAGGGGCTCATGATACCTGCTTTAAAAGGATCGCTGTAAATATTAGAGAAAATAGAGGATTCAGAAGCCGGGCTCATGGGACAGGAGAGCCTATGGGGTGACTGATAACGGGGACATGGTTTTTGAGGAGGTCATGAAAGCGTCTAGAGTCAGTGGTGGTGTTTGCACACCTCATTGAATGTACTAAAAATCATTGACTTGCCTGCTTTAAGAGTGAACTTAATGGGATATTGAATCATTTCTCGATCAACTGTTCTTTTTAAAAAAGAGCCTGGCTCAGGGGGCGGGGCCTTCATAAATCCTAGCTGCTATTATTATTATTGTTATTATTATTACTACTACTACTACTGATGTACCAGTTACAACTAGTATTAGAATCTTATATAATAGTCTCTCATATCTTACCTCTTTTGTCATGTGCCTCCCCAACCCGGATATGAATTATGTTTGAGACGGGAACCATGAGTGGGTGAGATCTCACCGTGGGTGAGATGTCTTTGCGGGTTCTCCCTGAGCCCGCCCAGGGCTTCCCACGTAGTAGGGGACGATGCAAATTCGTCTTGATCATACATGAGTAGTTCCCATGGAAATTACTTGCTGACAGTAAGCCCTCCAGTGCTCGCGTGTTCGCTGATACCGCCGCGATCGCTGCATCCAGCGTAGGGGAGGTGGGATGTTGTTTTTACCCATGGGCTCCCCCAGGAAAGAGCTGAAATTAAATTTCATGCCAACCGCATTTCTAACTTAATGATTGGCAGCCTGATATTGAGACCAAAAGCCTTTTTTTTTTTTTTCATGAAAATTCAATTAGCAATTGAACATGGAGCTAGTCCGGATAATTCATATACTCTCATCGTTACCTTATTACAGGGTAGTCAAAACCCGTGCCACTCTCCTGCTTGCCTGGGAGTAGCAAGAAAAATCGTAATAAGAACAACAACATTAAGCCGTGTTATTGCCTGATGCACCGTTGCTTTGGAGATTAAAAACTGAATTTTGAGAAAAACAAAAACTTATCTCGAGGAAATACAGGCCTCCTGAGTTTTCACTTCGAGAGCTAACAAAGTCCATTTAAAATTTTAATAGATTCCTCTAAGTTTCTATTGAAGGAAAAACAACAGGATTTTAAAATTTAAAGGAAGGCTGCCTATTTTCTCTGACTTTTTTCTCCTCCATCATGCTCATCCTTGTCCAGGGCCCTGGCCCCCTCTCAAAAGAGCGCTAGAGGGAGACAGGGGAGCCGGATGGTTGAAAGGGACTGGGCTAGGGCACACAGGTCCCAGCTCTGCCTCCAGCCGCCCACCTACCTTGGACAGTGGGGATAATCACCAGAGCTGCAACCGTGTGCAGATCCACTGGGTGATAAATGCAAGGGGCACAGCCCAGGCAGAGCACCATTGGGGTGGCCCTCATTACCCCCAACGACCCCTTTCTCTTCTGCTTCCTCCATTCACTACACTCAATTCACTGCCCGCCATGATGGCCGGTCCAATATCCTCCAGTATCCTCCCAATCCTCCTAATCTCCCCCTCGAGAAGGTACCTGGGTCTTCATTTTTCTGCCCCACTCCGGCAAGGGGAAAAGAACCCCAACTTCAAAGTCCACTGGATTTAAATTCCATACTCTGAGATACTTCCAACTCCAAGTTTGCAACTAAGTATCTTTGACATTCCACTTAAATTACACTTGCTTATCTAGCTTGGGGCCAGCAAGGGCTGTGAGAACATCAAAATTTTACATCTCAGAAACCCTGAATCCTTGAATTTTGTGTCCACTGTTGTTTCCAGCGATCTCTAGGGCTATATGATTAATTATACCCACAACAGTCCAAAGCAATTATTTAATTAAGCTGTATTACACGCTGCCAATTGTTTAGAGCAAAGGGAGAGCCCTCACCCTAGTTTCTCAGCATCTGGCCTTTGGATGACTTGAAAGATAAAAGGAGATATGAGAACATTTTTATGACTAAGTAACAATTTCTAAAAATTTTCCATTAAGTAGAAAAACTTTTTCAGTAATTTGTTTCTTATGATAACAACTTGGTGACATGTTTTACTGTAAGCCTCCAGCTTACATAACTCTAACGCAAAAGAGAAAATTTTGCGGTATCAACTGAAATGTTGGTACCATCTTGTTTTAGGTCAGGAAAGTCAGTTTTTTGGCAAATCCATATTTTCCCCTCAACTGTGCTTGTCTTCCGCATTTCCTTGGCCTATCATTGTTAAGTACTCTTTCTTAATTTAGGCTATTGAAAATCAACTGTAATAAACAAAAATCCCCTGTTACCCATTCCAAACTTAGAAATCTAAGTTTTATTTCACAAAGAACTTTTTAAGAAGAGAGATACAAGCCACCCCAACAGAGTTGATGGCCAAAGTCATGTCCTTACGATCTACTGGAGACACACAAAGACGTGAGTTGGGGCACAGGCATCCCAGGCAAGATCTTTCTCTTTCCCTTTGTCTATAACTTCATTATAAAGGACTGAGAGAGTCAAGCAGTTGAATAACAGTGAATTGAGTAGTATTCGTCCACCAGTCGTGTTCAAAATACATACTTGACTCATTCAGACTTCTTCCTTCCATACCATTTGAGTGTTGAAATCCCATCCTTCTATTAAAATCTAAGGGCGACCAAATAAATGGGCCATCAATAAACATAGGATGGTGCTTGCTTTCACAGCACATGGGCTAAACTTGGAATAAGAAGCATAACCTGAGCGAATGACTGAAATAAGCCATAATGAATGACAAAGGAACATTTCACAAGGTCCCTCTTTTGGAATAAGGCTGAGATTTTCTGAAGAAAACTGATGGAGCAACCAACTTTTTCAACTATTACTTAAGGACAAAGGCATACTCAAATCCTTGGGTCGATGCAATACAAATTATTATAAGAACTACCGCCCTAAACCTGGAACCCTTGGACCTCATCCATAGTGCTCAGTCTTCTGACTTTATCTGCAAAATATTACAGTATACACATGTATGAATTTTTCAGAGGAGAGTATAAGAGGGTTCATGTCTCAAAAAAGGTTGAGGGGCGCCTGGGTGGCTGAGTCATTGAGCGTCTGCCTTCAGCTCAGGTCATGATCCCAGGGTCCTGGGATCGAGCCCCACGTTGGGCTCCCTGCTCAGTGGGAAGTCTGCTTCTCCCTCTCCCTCTGCCCTCCCACTTGCTCATGCTCTCTCTCTTTCTCTCTCAAATAAATAAAATCTTAAAAAAAAAAAAAGGTTGAGGTTTACTATGTTTGACATGTCTGCTTACAGTGCAATAAATCTCACTTGAAAGTGTGATGCATTTCTCTAATGGAGAGATTGTGGTTGCCTTGCTAAAGAATGGAAGTCACTAGAAGCTTCCATTATTGTGTGGGAAGTCTTAAAGCTGCCAGTTTACCAGTTTACTCAGATTGCCATTTCTCCAAAGAAAAGCTGTCTTTCAATATCAAGAAGAGCCTTTTAAAATAAAGTACTTTACTGTCCAACACTGGAAAAGAGAGAGACAAAAACCATCACGTAGGCCAGTGTTCCCTATCACTTGCAGAAAGCGGATGCCCCTCGGTTAGTGCTGCTCATTTCCGGGAAGCAGACGCTGCCTGACCTCTGTCCTGCTCCAGGAGGTCAGACGTGCATGGTGGTCAGTGGCCCGATACCACTGTCTGTCTCAGCAAGGTGGAATGTTCAGCAAATTTGTCTGTTTTTTAAAAGAATTTATACTTTTATTCCCAAATCTAAAAGTTACTTCAAAGGTGTCTTTCTTTCTTATTGTCATTCCCAGAACTTTATTATCATATTACCGCTCTGTTACATAGCAGGGAGTCATGAATGGCCAGTATGTGGGCAGATGTGTTCTCAAAACATAAGACCTTCCTGAAATTGTCAGGAATTTGAAATAACATCTCAACAGAAGCCTCATCCATGGACCTGCCCTTGTTAATAAGAAAGAGGACAACAGCCATTTAAGCACTGATTTATGGCCTCCACAAGGCCAAAATTTTAATTGGATGACATAGCCACCCTGAGAAATAGGTATTATTATCCCATTTTCCAGGCAAGGAAACCAAGGTTCAAAGAGGTCAAGGTCACACACCTAGAACGTACACCCAGACGACCAGACTCTGAAGGCCAGCCTCGGGCCTTGGATGTCTCCCAGTGGTCTTGATTCCTATGAGGAGTGACCCAAGTCAGAGTAGGGGGCAGAGCTCAGCCTTCAAGAAGCAGTTCTAATGCTTTGTGTGCCTACATTGCTTCCTTTATTCACAGCTCCCATAAATAAACTGAAGTTGGTACTCAACCTGATATCGGAATCCTTTCAAATATTTAGGAAACATAGTTGATCGGACTGAATAATTCACATGCAAGAATTTTCCTTTAAAGAAAAAGATTTCCCCCCCCAAAAAAAAAGAAAAAAGAAAGAAAAAGATTTGCCTTCTGAATCACATCTGCTAATTCAGATAGAGTTACTTTCTAAGCAGATGAAATATCTCTCAATTCTTTTTCCCAGAAATACATCTTTGAGAAGAAAAAAATATAAATCAAAATTAAAAAAAAAAAAAACAGGCTAAACACAGTCTATTCTTTACCGTAAAACATTTGAGACAAAACATTTCCCAGACTTGTTTTCAAAACATTTGTGAGATGAATCCATGCAAACATATGGCTCAGCAATGTCCTTCCCAATTAAAAACCTGAGAATATAAATAAATTGGCTTTTCTCCTTGTATTTCTTCTCTCATTAAGAACAGAGCCTAGGCCATAAACAAGAAACTATGCTTAAAATTATATATTTTTTATTTCTTTTTCAACAGGGGACTTATTACATTTGAAAATAACACCTATGTCTTGGAACCAATGAAAAATGAAACGAACAAATACAAGCTCTTCCCGGTGGAGAAGCTGGAGGGCACCTGGGGATCCTGTGGGTCACATCACAGCACATCTGCGCTCCCTGCAGGGAACCAGCTGGCACCACCCTCCCAGACGTGGGCAAGAAGGGTAGGGGGGATTCAGGGTCGTGCTTCCAGGGAGCGGGGGCTCTAGCTGGGTAGGAGGGAAACAAGGTCATGCTTCCAGGGGGTGGGGGCTCTAGCTAGGGGTGCCCAGGGCTAAGACATCTGGAGAAGTTTTGCTGTCTGCATGCTGTGTGGGGGGATGGAGTCCCCCAGTGTATCTGGAGTGGTTGATATCTTTGTGTGCACAGCATCACCGAATACCAAAACCTCCATCATTGTTTTTGCAAATGGTGGCCTCAGACTCATTAGCCTCCGCTGGGTAAAGTCTGGCTCAGAGGCCCACGAAATTACCATTCATTATGCCATCCGTGAGAAGCCGCTGTGGGCCTAGACCCAGGGTTGCACCTCACCGTTGCACCCACGATGATAAGACGAGAATGGACCGTCACCTGCCCATTGGGCAGCTCTCCTTCCTCGCAAGGAGAAAGGCAATATGGAGCCTTCTTCATTAGCAAGTCTGTCTTACAATTAGGGTCTTTGTTATAATGTGCATAACATCCCTAGTCTTTGTCTGCGTGCCGTGCAGAGGTGAACAGAATCTTGGCCCCGCAGTATGGCTGAGGAGGGTGCTTACCCTGGTCCATGCTGTCCGTGCCTGTCTTTCCTTCCTTCCTGAGACCGTCCAAACACTCCTGTGTTTTCTGGACACCTGCTCACGGCTCTGCTCATCAAAGTTCTCTCCTTCTGCTGCAGAAGGGGGAAGGGTCCTTACCTGGTGCAGCCTGGACCACAGACCTTCCTCCCTGCTAAGCAGACGGAAACACAGGGGCTCCGGGCCCCTCTGGTGCATTACCAGGAAACCTCCACACCAAGGGCTGCCTGACCCTTTTATGTCCAGCATTATGTGCGTGCCACAGGCTGCAGCAGAACACTCTTTTGTTCTTTTAAGATTTTATTTATTTGAGAGAGAGAAAGTGAGTGAAAGAGAGAGCGTGTGCATAAGCGGGGGGAGGGGCAGAGGGAGAGGGAGAAGCAGGCTCCCAGCTGGGCAAGGAACCTACATGGGGCTCTGATCCCAGGACCCTGGAATCATGACCTGAGCAGAAGGCTGAGCCCACTGAGCCACCCAGGGGCCCCAGCCACGGAACACACTTAAAAAGGAGTGAGGGTAGCACATTTGGCTGGGAGCCCTGACTTTCCAACGAGTAGAACCAGATAGGAAATTCCCAACAATTTCCTGATTTCCATCTCTGGCTTTCCTGTGCCTCTGTTGACAAGAAATCAGGATTTCATAGATATGATGTCAAATGTGCTAACGTGGGGTGGTCTGGGGACATGTTCTTCAAGGTTCCACTTAAAAGACTGCACATTTTCTCTTTTCTGACTTGGAGTGTTATCGCTGCTTAACATCCAACATTGCATATGTATTATTCCTCTTTGTTCACTCCTCATCATTGTTCTGAGTTCAAACAGGAAACGGGATCCTAGATGATTTCTTCTCATTCATAAAATTTCCCTCACACCTGTGAATTGTGTTCCCCTAACCTTCATTTTCGTTTCGTTCTTTCTTCCTGTCTTGGTGTCCTTCCCGTGGGACCCTATTGTCCTCTATTTCTTAATATGCTCACAAGATTTTTCTATGGCGGTTACTTGCCACCTCTTTGTCCTTTCTTCCCCATCACACAGAAGGGGACCGTCTGGGACAGTGACCTACCTTGACACTGACACTCAGGAGCAGAGACCCAGGGAACAGGGCTTGAAAAAAAATCCCCCCACACCCGTGAACAGCAGCTCGAGAGAGTTTCGTCCTGCCTTTCGCCCCCCTCCCACCATTTTAGAGTGACAGATTGAAGACTTGGACAGAGAGACCCGTCTCCATGGTCCCAGGTCATGTTTATTTTACTCTTCAAACACTCTCGCCTTCATTCCAGACCTCAGAAGAGGTGATTAAGCTGTAGGTTTTCCAGTCATAAACAAGGAGAACATTTGCATTTTGTTTTCCAGGCGCTTTGCTTTGAGCACCTTGTTGAATACACAGTACCCACGTTGTGAGATTTATAACTTGACAGTTTAAATGACACCCGAATACGTTTGCCATTTCACGGGGAAATACAAGACTCTGTCTCTACTTGCCAGCCATATTTTAATTCCTTAACGAAGCTTCTGGCTGTCTAGGACCGCGCTTGGCACCGTAATTTCCAGTCATTCTGACTCAGAGAAGAGAGCGCAAAACCTGAATAACAATGTTAATAACGCACATTGGGGTGCAAATGAACCTTTAAATTGAAAAGGGAAGGCAACAGCTCCCTCCTCAACATTTTTCTCTAGAAATCGTTGTGATTGTTTTAGTGGAAGAGAAAATATCACGCAAAGTACATCTACCTAACGAAAACGATACGAAATGTAATTTTCGAATAAGGGGACTCCTTGGGGATTGGAGTTGGAGACCACGTGGTTTGGGGAGGTGTCTCCGGGGAAGGTGGAGGAGGCAACCTACCTGCCTCACTCCCACCGCCTGATTTTATACTAAAAGAAAATCGATGTAACTGCAGTGAGCTCCTCTTGTTTATGCAGTGCAGCAACCGTTCCTGCCTTCCGCCAGCATCTTCTGCGCCCGCTAAATGTTAACTGGGGCAAAGATTGGTTTGCAGGCTGAGATTTTTCTGCAGATATTTGCGTTTCCCTTCACAGAGCAGCAGGAATAAATCAGCACCCGGGGTTTGCACCAGCGATAACTAGGCTCGAGCTATTGTCATTTTTACAAGGCCCTACGTTAGACTCGAGTGAGAACCCGAGTTGCTCCTGGAAGGGCGCCGGCGGTCCCGTGGCCTTGTGGCGCGACCTCACCTCTGCAGGGCCCCAGGGTCCCGCCCGCAGCGCCCTGGCCACGCTCAGTGACCCTGCGACTCGCCACGCTCCTTCCCTCCATCAAGGAGCCGGGCCAGAAGGCAGACTAATTCTAACACGGGCCTGAGCCAGCAACAGGCGAGGGCTCGGGAAATCCGCTGCAGGAGAAAAATCACATAATGCCTCCCAAAGGCAAATGTAAATAATGTTTGAATTACCCGTTCTTTGGGGATTATCTGTGCTATGGTTCCCCTCCATTAGCGTGGGTAATTATGAGTCAAATGGAAAAGGCAGTACTTCCTGTAGGAAGCCGTGTTCACTCCGGCTGCCGTGTGTCCTCAAACGTAGCCCTTCTGGAATGGGCCGCCACAATGGCTTTTGATTTCTAGGTGGCCTCTCCTGTTTGTTTGGTAGACGACGCAATCACGGGGGTGGGAGGTGCAGCCACAGGGATCTCTGAGCCTGTGCCGAGCCCGAGCAGGGCCAAGCATCGGGAAGTGGCTGAAACCACGTTGTCTCGGTCCTTACAGCAGGCGTACCTACCGCCTCTCGGACTTGACCTTCTGCACGTCCCACCTGCTCTGAGCTGCCTCGGTTCCTCCGTCCTAGACCCCGCTGGCAGTGTGACGGCCTCTCTGGCCCTGAGCTCTGAACCTCCCTTTCTGTGAGCTGAGCCTCCAAACTTTCCAGGTGCAGATTCCTGTTGAGACTCATGTCCGTTAAAACGCTGAATAAATTAAAAAAAAAAAAAAAAAAAAAAAAACGCTGAATAAATAAATAAGGGATCTGCTGGTGCCATTGGCTTTGTGGGCTCAACTTCAATATTTTGCGTGTGTCCCTATTCACACTCAGTCCATCAGGTGGAGCCTTCCTGGGGCTAATTGTCTCTCTTGCCGGTTGCTTGTGCAGCTCACCCATCAGCCGGGCCCCAGGGGCTGTATCCCACCCCCACCACGCACAAGCCAATGGCAGGATGGTGGAGAAGACCTGGCACGGTAGGGACCAGGGCTCAGCTCCTGAATATTCATAAAGTGGCCTCAGAGTCCAGGCACCGAACCCTATGTAAGCCAACAACAACCCTTTTTTACTCAGAGGAAAATCAAACCAAAGTGGATTTATTTAATTTGCTGATCTTGCCACTTACGGCAACACAGATCCTGGCTTCATTGTTACTGTTCTTTTATTGTTGGTTGTATCACACCCAACTGGGATCTGCTTGTCGATCTCCATGATTCCTGTCCCAAACTGTCACCAGCAATCACCTGCACTCCTGGCTTCCACTACTGTCTTCCCATAATCCATTCTCCCAGCAGCCAGAGTGCTCCCGTGCAGGGGCCCCCCATTGCTCTCAGGTCACTAGCTGATCCTTCAGCCTCCTCGCCATGGCCCTGCCCCGTCCACAGCTCATCCACACTCCTTCCTCTCGCTCTAGACCATGCAGCCATCCTGCCTGTTGCTGCGACACTCCATGTTCTCCCAGCCTCAGAACTTCTGCCGCTGCTGTTCCATCTACCTGAACACTGTTCCCTGCACACGTACAGACTTCTCATCCTCAGGTCGCAGCTGCCTTCGTCACACGCCCCCATCTTTATTCTCCTTGCAGAATGCTTTTTATGTCTACTGTTGCCTCTTCTACATACTAAACTTTATTTTTGTTGATTCTTTTTTTTTTAAGATTTTATTTGACAGAGAGAGAGCACGATCACAAGTAGGCAGAGAGGCAGACAGAGAGAGAGAGAGAAGCAGGCTCCCTGTTGAGCAGAGAGCCTGATGTGGGGCTCGATCCCAGGACCCCGAGTTCATGACCTGAGCTAAAGGCAGAGGCTTTAACCCACTGAGCCACCCAGGCGCCCCTATTTCTGTTGATTCTTTATTGTCACCCTGTCTCCTAACCCCTCCCGGAATGCAAGCCTCATGAGCCCCGGACCTGGGGTTTCTTGTCCGTCCTTCTGTCCCCAGCACCCGACCTAGTGCCAATGACACAGAGAGAGCCATGATAGGTATCTGTGGGGAGAGTAATGGTACAACAGTCTGACCCAGATGAGGGAGGAGGCATGATGAGCGTTTATTGAAATCCTAATCTCGACATGCTTTTCTGACTCCAGTTGGGCTGGGTTAAGTCCCCCGCGCCAGAGTTCTTGCTGCAGCCTGTCGGGGGAGATTCTGTCTCTGGGAACTTGGCTGTGATGACTTCGAGAGGCCCAGGAACTGGTTCCTTCTTGAGCAAGACTCAGTCTCGGTCTCCACCTTGGAAGGGAGACCGTTGGGCCTCCTCAAAGGTTCATGTTGCTATCTGTTTGAGGAAGGGTTTTTGTTATAACCCCCAAAATGAAAATTCAGTCAAGCCACCAGTTTCAAAGGGTGCTCTGCTTATCAAAAATCTTAAATATGATTTCTTTTTCTTTTTAACGGATAAACTGGACAGCCCAGCTAGGTCGAAGTCATGTGGAGGTAATTGAAGCCTCTCCGTGTGCCACTGATGAAAGAATGAATGTTCGCGGCCAGGAGCCGGCCCCTCCCCCACGACTTTTTATTATTATGTGGTTAGGCTGCTCTCTGAGCTTGCATTTCTCTGAATTCATGAGAAAATTTGGACTTCTCTGCAAACTGCGGAGACAGGAAAATTGTGTTCATGTGTTTGTTTTCATTATCTGGAATTGTGTATTTTCTAAACGGTGATCCAAGGCCACTTGGAAAAATCCCCCGGTCATTTATTTCACCCCTTCGTGGGCTGAAAGGTGTAAATGTCTAAACACCCAGGGCCCTTTCGGCAGGTTTTTCAAGGGGAGATTAATTAGGTTTTTTTCTGTCACAGAGCCGTATGTTCTTTTGTATGATTAGCTGTATCTCTTCGTGGTTAATCGGGAAGTTGGGGGGGAGCAGGGGACAGAGAGAGACATCTGCTTCTTTCACGCCTCCAGAAGGAAAAGGGGCAAGATCCTCACCCCTTCCAAAGGTGGCTCATTCTGGGGACACCAGTGGGTACCGTTGGGGTTCATCTTTCTTCCCCTGTGAGTACACAGTTATCACCGGGGAGCACGCCTGTAACACATAGTCACCAAGCTTGACATTTTTTTCTCATAATGTTGTAAAAGTATGAGAAATTATACCTTTCCTGGTGCTTTATTTTTCCCTTCTCCATAAGGTTTCCAGATTTCTTGAGGGATCCCTGAATTCATGAATCAGCACAGCTGGACGGTGAACAGGAACACTGCTATGATACAAACATTTTTCTTGTAAAAATCTGTTTGGAAGATCCCGGACTGATGGGGATTTGTTTTATGAAAGATGTTTCCCTCAGGATTATGTGACTGGAAAGCTGATTCAAAGCATGCCTCAGTCATTTTGCTTTTGTCTGGAAGCGTGGTGAGAGCATGAGAGTTTTAAACGTGAAACAATGTCGTTAACGCAGAAACCAGGCCATCACTTGCAAGGACCAAGCCCCCTCAGCCCCCGTTTCCTCCCACCACATTTTATTGCAGAAACAGAAGGCTTTGTTTTTTGTTTTTAATGTTTGCTTTTTGAGACCACCCTCCATGAATTGCTCTTTTTCTCCTAAAAATGCCTTTGGGATTCTCCCAGTAATTCATGGAAGAGTGCAAATGTTTCTTTGAGGAAACTTGATTAAAATATAACCCACTTCAGAGGCTGCCTTTATTTCAGAGAGAGTTCTGCATCTTCTCTATCCCTACCCCTTGGTGTACAGTTTCCTTATTCCTCTCGACTATTTCACTCTCCCCTGCCCGGACCTCTGCTTCCGTAGCAAATAGTTCAGTTTTTTTATTTTTCCTTGACGCTGTTTCTTTCTATTCTGGCTGTTTCTTTCTGGTTTTACTCCTAGCACCTCCTCTTCGCCGGATTCTGTTCCATTGATCAGCTTGGCTGTTCCCCGTTCTCCAGACCAACGTTGTCCTTCGCTTCTAACTTGATGTTCACATGATCTGCGACAATAATAAGTTGCCTGCAAAGGACTGTTTGGTGTTTCCCCAGAAGGGTCAGGCAGTCCCTCCTCAAAATATATTCTCTTTCACTGTTCTCAAATCCCAACACTCGACCGTAAAGGGGAAAGCAGCACACAGGAGACACTGAACCTCATCATCTTCTGTGGGGATCTGCGTCTGCGCACATCCCACCCCAAACGAATGGCCATCAGCCGGCGCCTGTTCCAGAGAGTTCTTGTGTCTCATTTGTGTATGTGCATGTTTCATCCAATAATGATCTTGACTTATTCTGATCCCACCATCAGTGATGCAGCAGGCCCACCAGATTCCTTCTAAGGACTCCCCATATGGAAAGGGAAACCAGTCACTCATGCAGAGAAGGTTTGACAGAGGTCGTTGGGGTTGGAAATGAACTTTGAGAGGGAACAGAGGTGGTGCTGCTGGTGTCGGTGGTGAGGATAGTCTCCCCTTAGGCAGAATTCTTGGGTCTGGAGATACTGGCAGCGTTCTGGAAGTCCTGGAGAGGTGCAGAGGGAAATTAAATCCGTGTTTGCTTTTGGCAGCATAAAAGAGAGACCCTCAAGATGACCAAGTACGTAGAGCTCGTTATCGTAGCAGACAATCGGGAGGTAAGAACTTTTTCAAACTTCTCGGTACAGTTGGTTAAAAAAATAATACAGAAAAGAAAATGTGTAGCAGGTTATTATTTGCTCTGGTTAACTTCAGATTCTGTGAGCCCTTAAAAATATCGCAAGCAACCCATTCAGAAAAGTGGTTTCTGGTGTTAGAGAGCATCAAATATTACAAACGTATGTTGATATTAAAAACCAGGACTTCGGGAAAAGCAGAGTCACTCTGTAGCTAAGCTCTCCAAAAGGAATTATTTGGGGGAAATGGCAGATGGCCTTAGGATATATTCTGACTCACTTGGGGGAAAAGTGGTGTAAAATTGTCGGATCCCTCCCGACCCAAAATGAATTGAAAGATCCAGGCCGCGGGGGTAGAGCAGAAAAACCCGACCTTCTGAAAATCTGCTTTGATGCTAGGTTAGTTTTCTCTTGGGTTAGTTTCCGATTCGCTGTTTCTAGATGATCTTCCCTGCATT
>CM052812.1:69024115-69040424 GCA_028533885.1 Nasua narica | reverse complement strand
GTAGATCCTCCCTCTGCCCCGACCAATTATCTTGTCCCAGACCAGACTATCCCTTAGCCATTAGAGGAGCTGCTCTTCCTACCTCCGCCAGGGATGATCTGCTTGTGGAGAAAGGGCTATAGTTTGAGGTCAGGAGTATATAAAGACAGGAGACAGAATGGCAATGAGAAGCTGCTTTGGTGGTATGTCTGAAGCTTGATCTCACAAGCCTATAAAACAGGAACTTCCTCTAGACGATCCTTCCCGTGATGCCGCTGGTGAGCTAACTTCCGGCTGTGAAGAAGATGGTCATTGAAGTTCCAGAAGAAGGGTTCTGCATATGCCTTTATTATTCTGAAAGATACTGATCTGTGCGTTGAATTAAAACCTTCCAGGTTGACTAGAAGTGATGGAATGTGATAGCGTCAGCCAAGTCTGAGTCTTTGCTGAAAAATTAGTACGGATTCATTTTCAGTAACTCACAGGTAGAACATTTGCTTTAAAGGAACAAATTATTGTCCTTGGCAGAGTGTCTGAAAGATCCTAATTCCCTCATTGTTTTTCCTGCAGTAGTTATTAACTGGCAGTCTTTAGGTATAATGTAACTCCTTTAGGGGTAGTACACATCTATATGCACATTTACAATCACCAGTGAGCCACGTGAACTGTGTGCTTCCGTACAAATAAGGGCAGACATCAAAAAGCCTATGAACTTCGGCGTCTAACTGGTCAACAACCTTGGAAACCCCATGAACACATCACTTTGCATCAGACACTGCAAATATTTCTTAAATTCCAGTGCCACAGGAACAAGAGAGTACAGAGATCTTTTTCTCACCCATGTCAGTGAAGTTCAAAACATGCAAATATGTTCTACTCTGCATTTTGAGCTCTCATGACTGTGATCCCCAGGGAGTGCCTGTCTTCATCAGTTTTACAGATCACTGAACATTCGGATAGTGCTGGTGGGCGTGGAGGTGTGGAATGACATCGACAAATGCTCCATAAGTCAGGACCCGTTCACAAGCCTCCATGAATTTCTGGATTGGAGAAAGATGAAGCTTCTACCTCGCAAATCACATGACAATGCCCAGCTCATCAGGTACGGGGCTCCATTGGCTTTCCTTTGCTTGAAGAGTGACCCCAGCAGCCCCCTCTCCTCTTAGCTTCCCCTGGCAGTCCTCGAAGCTGCGGAGCACTCAGACTTGTACAGGTGCGCTTCTCAGCCCCCATCAGTAGAGAACACGCCATCCCAACCGAATTGGGGGTCCGTTGGGTAAGTCTCCCTTTGAACCCCCGAGGAAACCTATCCCTGTAAGAGATGTCTTATTTTCCTTTTCCATCACCTGGACATTTTCCTCTCTGCAAATTTTTCTAGTCTTTGTCTTAATATAAAATTGTCCTGAGTAGGCTATTTAAAAAATAAATAAATAAAAAGCTCGTTTTCTTTCAATATTAGTGAAAAATGTTTATGCAAGATGTGAAGATGATGCATTAGGAGAATTATTGCCAGATGCCTGGAGAAAGGAAATGTTCGTTCCTCCTCCTGTTTCACTGTGACTCTGGTTTTCTAGATCAGAGGACCCTAGGAGTCTGCATTCTTTCAATCAGTAACTGAGCGATGGAACAGGAAGCGAGAATGTTTTAGGTGCTTTGAACATAGCGATGACCCACACTATAAGCCTCCCTGCTCTCAGGGGTCCCCAGTCCGCTGGGAGAAGGCAACAAGAGTGCTGTGTCATGAAGGTAATAAAATGAGGGAAAGTACCGCTCGCACATAATATATTGGGAAGATATTCAAACACCTTTATATTTAAAAGAAAAAAAAATCTTATCATAATCTACATTGGTAAGGAGTAGATTTTCCCCAAAGTGACCAACTTTTTATTAAGACCCTTAAACAGTTGATGCTGCTATTTTTATGTTCTCATGCAGCTCATCTCACTGAATTGGAAGCTTCAGGGTCAGAGACTTTTTTCTTTGGCATATTATATCTAGTTTCGTGAAAAATTATAGAAGGATGGGGCGCCTGGGTGGCTCAGTCAGTTAAGCATCTGCCTTCGGTTCAGGTCACGATCTCAGGGTCCTGGGGTCGAGCCCTCCTCCCTTCTCAGGGGGGAGTCTGCCTCTCCTTCACCCTCAGCCCCTCCCCCTGCTTGTGTGCATGCGCTCTCTCTTTCTGCTCTCTCTCTCTCTCAAATAAATAAATAAAATCTTTGGAAAAAATTATAGAAGGTTAAAAACCATTCTTACCTAATCCTCACTTTAGAAAATGCCTACATATGAACTAAGGCTGTTGGTATTCCCTGATAATTTACTCTGGCCATTTTCACAGGGTTGTTTGTTTTTTTTCCCGCCCTGGATATCTGTGGTTGCCTCATATTTTATGCATTGATTAAACCTGAACTACTTAAAGTACATTTTAGATATTTTGAGTCAGAGTATTTTGTTTTAATTCTTTTTCCCAAATGGAGTCTGTCCAACTTGAACATCTGGAAATAAATTAGCCTCTTATATAACATATATATAATTGTGTCCGTTAAAATGGTCCATCTATATAATGTAAATATAAAACCTGTAACCCCAACTACCGTACATAGGGGTATGACAGGATGGGATGGTCAGATGGATGGATAAATATATACATATATTCACAGATAAGATTTTATATAGACTTACTTCCTTTTGTCTAGTTAAACACTGTCAAAATAACTAACTTTTCAAACAGTGTATGTATAATCTATGTATGTACATGGCCAAGATAACACGAGTAAGTCATTTAAAGGAGATTTCCTTAAAGGAGATTCAACAAATACAAACAATGTTTAATTTTTAATGCACGAGAGTCGAATTTACGGCACTGGCATCAAACAGGGCTTCGCGTCATTAGACTCATTGATCAGGTTAAGAATCCACATAGGGGAAAACCTGCACCTAAGCCACAACATCCCCTACTGGAACCTTCCTCCCGGGGTGCATAGGCTTCCTCCCAGGGTGGGTGCTTATTCTGTCTGCATGGGCTCCAGAGTATCAATCATCTCTCCGCCAACATCATTTTTGCCAGCTACGTTAGCAAGACATGTGAAAGAGTTTGGGTTTCTGGACTAATTGTAATGTTACACAGGAAAGCAAAATTCAGCTAAAACAGAAAGTCTAGTAAACCACCGTGTGCATTTCATTTAGTTGCCAGTGATTCTCTGTGACTCTTCCCAGCCTTTCCGTCAGCAGATGTTTCAAAGGAGCAGGACCCTCTACTCCGTAGGAAAATAGGCAAGATACAACTCCTAAGTACAAAAGTCATGCCTGGTCATGGTCTGAGTCTTGCAAACAAAAATCTGAAAGGGTTATGGGACCACAATGCAAAATACATTTGAGAGGAAATTAAGGACGCAAATCACCTGTGAACACGCCGTACGTGGCTCTTTTCCTTTTTGCACCTGCCCGTGCTCTTCTTGTTGGAATGTAAGGATGGCCAAAATAATTTCAAATGTTAGGAAATGTCCTATATTAATTTAAGAAAGTTTTCTTTTTTTTAATTTCCCAGTGGGGTTTATTTCCAAGGGACCACCATCGGCATGGCGCCGATCATGAGCATGTGCACCGCGGAACAGTCGGGAGGGATCGTCGTGGTAAGTCAGGGGCCCTAGGCGCTGCCGCCAATGTTCCACCCACTTCCCCGCATTTCTCCAGACAGCTCTCCTTTTACCGGACTTTGTCAAAGTAGGCCATTATCTTTCACGCTTCTTCTGTGTAATTCGACCTTTTGTTTTTAGCTCTGTTTATGGTCTTCTATATCCCATAATATTTTAGGGACTATTTATAAAAACACACACACACACATCAAGTCGTACACCGGTAAGGTGAGTGTGTAAAAACTAACTCAGTGGAAGGCCGTTTGTCCCTTTTACGGAGAAAAGGGTCAACTAGGATCTTGGTCAAAGCATTCCCATCCAGGATTCCCCCCAGGACTGAGATAAATCAGGACACTGGAGTTGCCCTCATCACTCAGTTTCTTAGATGGACTGTGGTCTAACCAAACATTACTACTAGAATGACTTTCTGATGGCTCTGTCTCTGGGCCCCACGGCCAAAAGTCTGAGGTTTTTAACTGTTTACCATTGCAGATGCTTGATCGACCTCCTAGCCGGTGTCCAATTTGTCTTCATAATAACATTAACCTTGGAAGGCAGATACCTCAGTTTATTGCTTTATAAAGGATCATTTTCTTCATTTTGGGGCTCTACATGTTTATAAAGGGAACAAAATTGGAAGGATATTTGGGACTTGTTTCTTAAGAATTTAAGAAGAAAATAGCTTTGATACACTGCCCCACAGGGGACCCCTGCTCCATTCCATCAGTTAATTAAAAAAAAGGTTTTACCTCATTCTGGCACTCTCCCGGCTCTGAAAATGCAGTGTTCCCTTTGCCCCAGCCCTCAGACAGGGAGTGTTCTCAGAGACTACCCTGACATCTCCATTAAACAAACAGAACGTTGCCCTTCTAAGAAACCATGATTTCCTCCACATTTTTTTTCAAACAGAACATTCCTGAATACTCCATTGTATTAAGGAGCAGAAGGAGTAACGTTCTGCTATGATTTTCCCTCCGCATTGTGCCTGACCTAATCTTCTTAGCAAATATGCACAACAAATGTTTTCCTCTTCTCTGAGAAGTATTGGTAATTCGTATAAACACACATTAAACACAGAAGCTGGAGTGACATTTGGGAAGATCGCACCCACTCTGGATTTCTGGCTCCAAGGAGTTACCCTCTGGGTTTCTTTGAACCTACAAGCCCTGTGTGTGATCCCCACTATGGAAGTCATTGGAAAGATTGGTTTTTGTTGCTGCCAGGTTAATTTCAAGTCAGATCCCGACTGTATTTTTACAGAGTAGCCTGTAAAATTTTAAGAGGGAGTAATTTTCTGTTTCATGGTTCCATGGTCAGTGGCTACTGACTTTGCCACTTAAAATGGGTGTAAATATTTTTTAGAGCTGAAACTAAATTCCTTGTAAGTATGGCAGGTTCTTCTGTTTGGGTGTTTAAACATTTTTATAACCATCCTGATCATATTAAGTGGCTTTCTTCAGTCAGTTTCCCTCATTCTGTTTCCATATAAGCACTTGATCAAGATTCCTTCTTTAAAAGCGTGCAGAGCACGTGTCGTGATGAGCACTGGGTGTTATACTTAACTAATGAGTCACTGAGCACTACATCAAAAACTAATTATGTACTATACGGTGGCTAACTGAACATGATAAAAAAATACAGAAAAGGCTGTTTTTTTAAATGGATGAAAATGAATGTGGGAAATATATCCAAATATGTGTACTGCAGTGGTAATCAAGTCAAGACCAAAGTTAATCAACAGGAAATATGTTTGACCAACTTGGCAGCAGTTAGACACATCATTTGTCTACTCCACGTATGAGAGAAGCATCAAGTAGGATAAAAGTCTACAGCTCCTTTAATTCTGTAAAATTCATGAGATAAATGAGATCAATCTCTTGACCAGACCTAAAGCTTCTAGATGAACTTTCACCTATTATTTCCCTAAAATTAAATTCATGGGTGTTCCATGTGACCATGCCCCATTCAAGGACTCACGAGTCTAAGAGGAAGGAAATCGTGTAGCAAGGAAGCAGGAATCCCAATCAAATTGAAAAGATGAGTTCCTCTCCTGGTTCTCTATTTTTTAGAGATGGAGCAAATCTTTGATTTAGTAACTTAAAGCCATGCCCTCGTATCTAACTATACTAGAACAGCCTTGGTTTGAGGATAATGCTATAAATAAAGAAGTAGGGTTTTTTTTTTTTTCTTATTGCAAATGTAAACTTTTGATCATGGTCTCTTGAGAGATACTCTGTTCATAATCACCTATCCATGAAAGAATGTAAAGCAGTTTGGCAATTAAAAACAAACTGAAGATATTCGGTGATACAAAAGAATCAAATAAAGAATAATTTTTAAAGGACGAAGCCCTTGAATTTTGTGCCAAAGCATGCTAAGTTCAGCCCTTCACATTCTTAGGTTGGCTACTTTCTCTTTGCCAACCTATGTTATTCTTGAGAATTGATTTCCTGAAACATTTGTGAAGCTTCCTACAACAGGAAACTGTGAAATCTAAACAAAGTAATTTATTAGGAATTTCATCTATTCTAAGAATAACTTCATCCCTTGATATGCTAGTCTCTTCTGAGACTCAGGGCTAGGGAAGGGGTCAGCTGCAGCTGTACCAAGCAACAGCCTGTGTAATCTTTAATCAACTTACCTTTACAAGAGGCCCCACAAAGATTATCTGTGTCAGGAATGATCTTTCTCCAAAACCCAGTGTCACTCTTTCCTGGAATTTTCTTGGAAAACCTCTTATCTCTTTCCTGGGTGCTTTCATTGCTCTGTGGTGGGTACACCTCTTCAGAAACACTACCAATGGCCACAAATCTATGATCAACGAAGCTTTGACAAAGCAGGAAAGAATATCAGTGGGAAAAAAAGATAATATCTTCAACACATGGTGGGTCAGCAACATGCAGAAGAATGAAACTGGACCACTGTCTTATACCACACACAAAAATAGACTCAGAATGGATGAAAGACCTAAATGTGAGGTAGGAAACCATCAAAATCCTAGAGAACACAGACAGCAACCTCTGTGACCTTGGCTGTAGCAATGTCATACTTGACACATCTCCAGAGGCAAGGGAAACAAAAGCAAAAATGAACTCTTAAGACTTCATCAAGATGAAAAGCTTCTGCACAGTGAAGGAAACAATCAACAAAACTAAAAGGCAACCTAGATATCTGCAAATGACATATCATAAAGGCTAGTATCCAAAGTCTGTTAAGAACTTATCAAACTCAACATCCCCAAAATAAATAATCCAGTTAAGAAATGGGCAGAAGACATGAACAGACATTTCTCCAAAGAAGACATACAAATGTCTAACAGACACAGGAAAAAAATATGCTAGCATCAGTCATCATCAGGAAAATACAATTCAAAACCACAATGAGATACCACCTCACACCAGTCAGAATGGGTAAAATGAACAACACAGGAAACAACAGATGTTGGCGAGGACGTGGAGAAAGGGGAGCCCTCTTACACTGTTGGTGGGAATGCAAGCTGGTGCAGCCACTTTGGAAAACAGTATGGAAGTTCCTCAAAAAGTTAAAAATAGAGCTACCCTATAACCCAGCAACTCACTAGTAGATATTTATCCAAAAGATACAAAAATAGTGATTCGAAGGGGCACATGAGACCCAATGTCTATAGCAGCACTATCAACAATAGCAAAATTATGGAAAGAGCCCACATGTCCATCAACTGATGAATGGAAAAAGAAGCGATATACAGTAATATACAATGGAATAGTACTCAGCCATCAAAAGGAACAAAATTTTGCCATTTGCAACAATGTGGATGGAGCTAGAGGGTATGATGCTAAGTGAAATAAGTCATTCAGAGAAAGACAAATACCATCTGATTTCACTCATATGTAGAATTTAAGACACAAAACAGACGAACAAAGGAGAAAGGAAGGAAAAATAAAATAAGGTCAAAACAGCCTCTTAACTATGGAGAACAAACTGAGGGTTGCTGGAGGGGAGGTAGCTGGGGGTAAGGGCTAAAAGAGGAATGGGCATCAAGGGGGGACTTGATGTGATGAGCACTGGGTGTTATATGTAAGTGATGAATCACTGAATTCTACTCCTGAAACCAAAAGAAAAAAAACAAGACCACTGATGGGCACAATTTCTGCAAATCACGTTTAGTAATTAGTTAATTTTAGTTTGTTAAAGTAACAATATTTTAATAGTATTTAATAATTTAGTGATAATATTTTAAGTAACAATAATCTTTAATATCTACTTAGCCAAAGCATCCATGCAGTTCATTAAGTTAGGAGTGACCCCACAATACTCCTTGAATGGAGAGACCACCTTCCGAAGCCCATCAAAGGGTTGAGCAAACCCCCAACAGCAACAGTGAGAGAATGAGAGTGCTTCCACCCATCTCTAAAACCGACTTGACAAAACAAGGAGCCAGCAAGAGTGAGGCATAACTGGATTACAATCTTAATTCAGTGAGTCTTCAAACAGATTACTCAACGTGGCTAATCCACAATATGGATTATTGTGATTTTTCCAAGTATCCTTCTCTACCAAGTAGACGGGGTGGGAGGGTATGCTCAGTAGCCCCTGCTCAGGTCTTATTGAGAAAGTCACAGAGGATCCTTTCCCTTCCCAACTTTTCATCAGCCTCATCTCCATCGAGGATAAAATGGTACTTTTTTTGAGCCTTCTAGGCACCCCAAGAAAAATGTTTTGTAAGAGACTGCAGGAAACAGAATGGAGATGATTGCCTTGAGCATTTCACTTAAAGACATAAGGAGGCCTACATGTGTTCATGACAACTGCATTCCTCTGCAGAAGGGACCCTGAGTTGGTTTCATAAAATAGGTCACATCTCTTATCTATGTTTGAACTAAATAATGGGGCTCCATATTTTGTTTCTTATAGAGGATTGGATTGGGTCAAATGTTACCAAAAGATCAGTGGCGGGGGACAGAGGTGGACAGAGGCTGGGGAAAAGGGTAGGAGATGTGAACTATACATTGTGCTCTTGTGTTTGCTTCGAGGACCATTCAGACAGCCCCCTTGGCGCCGCCGTGACCCTGGCACATGAGCTGGGCCACAACTTCGGGATGAACCACGACACACTGGAGCGAGGCTGTGGTTGCAGCGTGGCTGCCGACAAAGGAGGCTGCATCATGAACCCCTCCACTGGGCAAGTACCGACATTCCAGCTGCTTTCAGAGTTGGCACAGGTTGAATTGCATGTTGGGAAACTGCTAAGCAAAAATCTCCCTGGTTTTCTGGCCAGACCACCCATGGAAACTTCCAGAAGGAAATCCCTTTCTAAGTAGCGAGAGCCGACTGCACTTGTCTGAGAGGTTGGGTCATAGGCAACCAGACTGCACTGCCCCAGGGCAGGAGGACTGACCTCTTCCCTGAGAAGTGGCCAGTGGGGCGGGGTGGACGTTGTCTTTGTTTACAAATTGCAAATTATCCTACTGTCTGAGAACCGGTTTTCTATTTGAGCCTTATAGCTCCAGTGTCCCCACCAGCCAGGGGCTAGGAAAACTCACTTGGCAAAGGAGGCAGGGTTAGATGGGTCACATAGCCTTCCGAGGGTGCTGGCTGGGGAGAGCTTCTTCCGTCGGGGTTGGCCCCATGGCCAGCATATCTGAAGTGCGTCATTAGTGGGGTGGGGGTCGTTGGCAGCATCCCCACCTCCGAGGCATCACCTTATGGGATCTGAGAGGTTTAAATGAAGTGACGTCTCTGTGTCAGTAAATCACGCTGTTCTTCCCTTTGGAATGCCTTTCTGAAACTCGAGACTTGGTTCGCCCAGGGGAAAAGGAAGACAGTTTCATTAAGGGAGCACTCAGATGAGGTGGAAAGAGTTGGCACGGGAGTGACTGAGTACAGATTCCGATGAGATCCTGGTGCCTCCAAGGGCCCATCGCAAACCGGAGTGCTGTGCTCATGTGGGGAGATTTTCATTAGGAAAGGAGAACGTGCGCTTGTTACAATCTTCTTTTTTTATACCTGAGTGCGTCCTTCCCATTGCTTTTCGTGGCACTTCCCAGGTGAGGCCTGCTCCCTGGGTTTGCTGGAAGGAAATGCTGGAGCAGGAAGCAAGTACTGGCTGGGAGCCCAAAGATTGGCCTCTGTGGAGACGTGCTGGCAAAGGGCCAGTCCCGGCGTGAGGGGGAAACGCCTGCTGGAGGTGGAAGGGTTGGCTTGTTAACGGAGTAGAGTTCTGCTTCTGCAAGCAATAGTTTTGGGAGGCTCCTCTCACATGGCTCCTCGGGCTTCACATTGCCCCTGGAACCAAGAGCGGACGGAAGGGCACAGCTCACATCCTGGACATTGCCACGCCTGAGCGGTGTTGCTGCAGCACCTCCTCGTGACCTTATTAGCACGGACCGCTTGTCTTCACCGCCACCGCTAACACAGAGCCTTCAGGGTGCATCTTTTTTGCTCCTGGTTCTGTCTTAAGCACGATTCGAGGGAGTTACCTAGTAGAGGGATTTGCTCTGAGTCTGTGATAACCGAAGCCAGGAACCGGAGCCCGAAGTGAGAGCATCTTAGGCCAACACCAACAGGAAGTGAAGTATTATGAACCCTAGCTACGAACCAGGGAGCTCCCCAAAGGGAGGCAGGCTCCTCTGAGAAACTGTGTGCTCCTTCTCATTTAAACTGTCCAGGCAGAGGCAAGATAACTATTTGGGGGGCATTGGGGGCAAAGAATTCCTTCTTCGGGTGTGAGGTTGGGCCGGGGGCCTGTAGGTGTCTTCTTTTTCCAATGTCCTACCAGAGCCCAGCATCACTGGCCAGCAGGCCATGTGGATCTCAGCCAACGAGGTTGGTAGAAAGCTAACATACAGCTGAGCGGCGTTCACACTCTCTCATTCTTGATGAACTCAAAGTGGCTACAGAAAATTCCGTTTGCTTAACTTCCCAGCTTATCAAATAGACACAAACGTGTCAGCTTACGCGCCTCCAGAAGTGGTTCCCAATGACTGATCTCATGAATGTTTTGGAACTCTTGAGAAAACTGGAAAACGGAAGAGAAGAAGCTCTAGAGTGGGGATGCTAGAGTAGAATTAGAGTGCCCTGGGAGCCCCTGTCGGATACCAATTGTTTGGGGTAATACGGACAAAGGAGTAACCTCTCTGGTCCTCACCATTCTTCATCAAGAAAATGAGTGAGTTCGTCTTTTTCCTTCCTACCCTCCACCCACCTATCCATCCCTCGATTCGTATTCATTCTGTCTACCCATCCGTCTCTCCACCCGTGTATTCACTGTTCATTCCGTCCGTCCATCCGTCTGCGCATCTTTGCATCAAATCATCTCTACATCCACCCACCCTTCCACTTATTTGTTCCCATAGTCACCAAACTTTTTGGCCCCCCTGGGCTCCTTGTCATGGGGAATGCACAGATGAGGAAGATCCTCCAGCTCTAAGAATTACGTGATTATGGAGGCACAACAGCAAGATCTACTTTCTGACACTCCCCGTAATTTTGTGTAAAGTCCTTCGAATTGGAAAGTCTTCATGGCAGTGTTTAAGGATATGAGCCAAATTACCCTGGGGGTATTTGAAAATCAAAGGTAGAAGCAGTATTGTTAAGAGCTCAGCAAATCATTTCAAAGGTAGTTTTTTTTTTTTTTCCTTTCCCCTTACCAGGGGTTTGCTAATAGCCTTTACTTGATTTATACCTTATTAGCAATTTCTAAGTTTTCTCTTTTGCTGAGTTTGTGCTTTTGTGTAAATCTTTTCTATTTGGTTCTCATTTATGATCCCACATTCCCGTCCAGAGAGTGGTGTTTTTAATTTTCTCAGATGGAAAGAAACTTCCTAAGCAAGTGGGTGAATTAATCACAAAAGCCCACAGCCAGGGGGAGGTCAGGCCGCCCAGGCAACCCTCAGCCATCCATCACCCACTGTAGAACTTCCAGGCTGCTTTTAATCTGCCCTATTATCCCAACGTGGTCTATCTCTTACCTCATAGGGTCCCCTCGAGAGCGGCAGAGTGGATTAAATGAGATCACATGTCTTTGTAAATTGTAAATCACTCCACAAATACACAGCAGCGTGAGTACTGTTGTTATTTAGCTTGCGGGGCCTAAATCGTGGAGGGCCTCTTCCAGAATCCCTGCTCAGAGTTGCTGGAAAGCACCTCCAGTGCCACAAAAACAGTCCCTGCGCAACGCGCCCACAGTCTCGGTGTGAACGGCTCGTTGTAGGCTGGCCCACGGCCAAACACCGGCCTTCCCCCGACTTCTTCTGCACCCCTGGTTTCAGGCGCGACAACAAATGTCCAAAATGTTACTCGAGTCTTAGTCTCGAAGGGAACCCAAAAGAGGTGAATCCTGATTGCTTTCGTGATATTCAGGTCTCCCCGAATCAAAAAGAACCAAGTATTGCAGATGGTGGCAAGGGGGAAAGCGCAGCCCTTAGTATGCCTTGTGTATTCTTTATGAAAACCTTCCAGAATCCGCAATGCCAGCGTCCCCTCGCGGGGGTGGCCGGAGGGGGCTCCTTACAGGCTGTACCGTTAATTACCGCGAGGCCTGCAAGCATGCAAGCATGCGCGAGCATGTGTTCTCTCTTCGCATAGTTCACAGGAAGACCTGCCTTGGAAATCACTCTTTGGCAAAAGCAGTATCTGGGGGTTCGAGTGGGAGTTTAGACTCAGTGGAGTCTACCCGCTGCTTGGAGCATTTGGGCTGAAAGCATGGAGAGCGAAGCACGCCACATTTATGGGAGTAAGAAAAATGTGAATAGTTTGAACACATGCGGAAAAAGATACTTTGCATAATTGTAAATGTCACTTCCCAGAGCGGACCCCCCAAAAAGCAGTATTGGCATTCAAAAAGTACTCTCAGGGCTCCCTTTTTTGCAGGAAGTTCTCTGTTAGAAAGAGTTGGAGGAAGGGAGCCTCTCGTGGGGGGAACACAGCTGAATCTGGGACGCACGCTAACCCGCTGCTGCGAAGTCTCCAGCGCTCTCCTAAATGTTGGGGTGACAGCCAGGAGCAGGACCCTCTTCTTGCCTCATGGAACTTGCACTCTCTGGGGGAAAACAGACTTGAAAAACAGTACATTGAAAATCACAGGTTAAAGAGCAGAGCTGTGAAGGACGCAAAGGAAGAGGTTGGAAAGGAAACACATGGCGAGGGGCCCCACTTTAATTAGGGGCTTGGGGAGGAGCTCTCTTGGAGGTGACCTTGAAGTGAAGACCAAAGGGAAGAGCGGGTCTGAGAGCCTGCAGGGGAGGGGGCGGAGGAGACGGGTGTGCTGGCGGGAGGCCGGGGGCTTGTCCGGGGGCTTGCCCGGGGGCTGGGGGCACAGGTTGCTGGTGCTGCTGGAGAGAGAGGGGCTGGGAAGCGCCGGAGCAAGCAAGGCCCGGTCCGCCAGGTAGGAACGAGGTTTTGTCTCCAGGGCGGTGAGAAGTCCTTGGACGGTTTTAGGCAGGGCAGTGATCTGGTCTGACTTAACCTTTCAAGCTTTCTTCCCTTCTAAGATCACCAGCGCCGGAGCTATGACAGCTTGCCAAATTAAGGGGTTTGTGTCTATTTTAAAAAGGCAGGGTGTGCTGCTTGTAAAAAGGAAGAAGAAGGAGAAGTCGTCAAAGCGATAGGCTATAAATTCTAGTTTTATTTTCGTGTAATTAATAAGCATTTGGAATTCAGAGAGAAGGGTCGCACCCTCCCCTCTCCGGGTTTGCATACTTGATGTATAAAGTGCTAATCTGTTCAGAATTTCACTTCGCTGTTCCCACAGTAAGCTTCCTTTAAGGGCCCGACTTCAAAGAGCCGTGGAAGAGCCCTTTCGCACTCTGTGTGTGTGTATGTGTGTGTGTGTGTGTGTGTGTGTGTGTGTGTGTGTTTCTGAAAGGAATTACTGCATAGTTTTCAGGCTGATGCTAAGATTAGGGGTTTGGAGCTGTTTGGGTTTTGTTTCGTCCAGACTGGCAAACGGCTCCTGAGCAAAGAATGTTCCGCGGCTGCCAGCGGAGAGCCCCGTGTTGTGCGCCCAGGGTAACGCAGGCTAAGGAAATCAGGGGAGGGTGACCCCTCGCTCTCCAGCGGTGTAAATAATTTACATTAAGCTGAGGGTGGACGTTCAGGAATAACATCTACAACTGGGTCAAATAACCACGTTTAAGTAGAAAGCATCGCCATGCTATGTCCTCCAGAGTTCGTATAATTGGCTCATTCGGTCCCACTGAATTTGATTCAGGAAACATTCATCACATACCTCCTTGCTACACAGCTGTTTGGACGTGGAGCACATCTGGATGGTTCAGCCTTCTCTGATGAAAACTAAGAAGGCATCAGGCCTGCCTCTGACTCAGGACTGTCCCACTGCAGGAAATGGGGTTAGGCAACCGATCGTCTCAAAACCACTCACTTACTCAACTAGTATTTACTGCGCCCCGGTGTGCCAGCCCCTAGGGACAGAGTGTGGGCACAGACACAGAAGGCAGGAACCTAATGCAAGCTCCTACTGTGGTGGGGTGACAGGCAAGTAAACTGTGCTGATTACGTGTTAGAACCTCAGGACTCTGGCAGGGGACATTTTTGGTGCCATGGGGCTCCCTGCAGGGGCATCTAATCTAGTCTCTTTACAAGGTCCTGGATTTCATAGCATCTCATCTATAAGTGTGTGCAGCTGCAAGGTAAGGAGACCTTTTCTAACATACCCGTAACACCATTTCACACTTACAAACTTTTTAAAGTCTTTAAAACTTTACAGCGATAATCCGTTAAAAAATCTGATAAAAAATTACAGCGATAATCCGTGGTAATTAATTGAATTCATTACATAATACATCAGCGATGAATTCACAATAATTCACAAACAAGGAGCAAAAGTTGGAAGAGATGGTGGGCAGGGAAGACATTCTGGAACACAGGCCAGTGTGAACCCTAAAGAATTGAACGAGGCTAGGCAGACTGTCCCCAAGAATTCGTAGCTCATATTGCTGGGAAACCAGTCTTCTGTTTGAGGAGACCTCTGTGTGAAAATGTGTTTTCAGGAACTAAAGGGAACTTTTCAGTGAAAGGTTCCTCAGAGTCTGGGATGTGATTAGGAATTGATATAAATTTGATGTACTTGGGAAGTCTGTACTCTTTGTAGAACTCACTTTCTTGAAGAAGAATGCGAAATACACATAATTAAAACTCACCCCCCCTTCGAACTCTGAGGAACTGAGATCATGAAATACGTTTATCAAAAGTGGATTTTATAAGAACGGGTTTGTGGGAAATCATTTCCCATATTAACTCTTCATTTAAAGATGATTTATTTCTTTTTCTCAGTGAAAGGTTTAAGAAAGGCTTCACTTCATTCTTCAAAGTGTAGGGGGGAAATGGAAATCTTTATTCAAGGAGGGGACAAGATGAGGAACTCTCATAACATTAAAACACTGCTGCTCAGAGTCTGTTTAATTATCCAGCCAGAGTCATTTCGTTGGCTACATCCTGACCTTATCATAAGGGGGAAATGAACTGGCAGGAGAGATTCTTGAAAAGAGTTCAAGAGGGCGCACCAATATGGAGAACCTTCTTGTTCCTCTCTGTGTCATTAGCTGGTGCTCACTGGAAAATACAGGCATTTGTCTACCATTAATGCAGAGCCCCAGTACTAAAAGTCACTGCCCAAGAGCACAGTGGAATCGTCCTCCTTTCTTAAGCTGGACTCAAAACAGAGAGGTCACGCTGGGGAGATGGGTTGGCATGGCCCCTGCTTCTTAAATAATCCAATCTGGGGGAAATGCCCACAGAGGATCGCAGTCCGGCGTCCTAGTGCGTCAGCCAACCATGTGGTGGGTATGGCTATGCCTGTTTCAAGAGAAGAGAGCTGGGCCTCCGAAAGTTAAACGAACTGCCTACAGTTTCCAAAACTACCCAACCGGAAATCCCAGGACATAAGGCTGAGCCGCCAGGCGCTGAGCCCCTGCCTTCCCACCTTCCTATGACTTCCCCCAAATAATTCGCAGCAGCTAAACCTCAGGAAGAGAAGAGCATGTGTCCTGGGGTGATGGTCAGAGAAAACCATGCTCAGCTGCCAGCAGGAGGCTTCGAGGGAGCTCCTTGCCGCCGGGCTCCAAGCATCAAGGCTGAGGACGAGTGGTGGGGAGCTGGGCCGTTCAGCCCACCTCTGGGTTTGCCACACGGACGTGGCCCCAGCCGTGTTTGGGTGTCATGTGAGGACTGAAGCCTTCTCAGCACAGAACGGTGTCCCTGGACGACTTCTGGGAGGCAGGCGAGCTGCCCCGATTTTAAACCATTTAGTTCTGTGAACTTCCTTCAACTTATGTTACAACAGCAGAGAATTATTTCCTGTCATTGCTCGTTAATCCAGCATTTTTATTTATGGTAGAACATGTGTGAAAACATTATAGCTGAAATTCTGCCAATGCTTCCCTCCCCCCTCCCACACACACAGACACCCACCCATGGCTTCCTCCTCTCCCCAGGACATGTGGCACGGAGGCTCCAGTGTGAGGTCAAGGGTAAACTGTCAGGCCTCTCTGCCATCGACAGTATCCAGCAGAACCCGCCTCCAGCTCCACTAGGTCAGAAAATTTGCATATTTTGCCTTTGCTTAGTCCCCAGCACCTAAGACAGTGCCTGACACATGGTGAAGCACAATAAATACTCCCTGAAAGGATGGATGGATAGAAGGATGGGTTGGTGGGTGAGTGGCTAATGATGACTGAGATGAAGGATGGATGGATGGAAGG
>CM052812.1:68959314-69023615 GCA_028533885.1 Nasua narica | reverse complement strand
TATTCGTTTGTCATTCAAAAATAGTTTGCTTGGGGTTCCCAGATGGCTCAGTCAGTTAAGCATCCAACTCTTGGTTTCTGCTCAGGTCATGATCTCAGGGTCATAAGATTGAGCCTCATGAAGGGCTCCATGCGGAATCTGCTTCAGACTCTCTTTCCTCCCCTCCCCAAGACCCTCCTCCTGTGCACCCATTCTCCCTCTCTCTCTCTCAAATAAATAAATCTTTTTTCTTTAAGTTTGCTTAAAAGAGAGAAAATAATAAGAATTTGAAGTTCTTATGAAAAATGTCTTCAGGGGTGCATGGGTGGCTCAGTTGTTAAGCATCTGCCTTTGGCTCAGGTCCTCATCCCAGGGTCCTGGGATCGAACCCCACATCAGGGGCCTTGCTCAGTGGGAAGCCTGCTTCTCCCTCTCCCACTCCCCCTGCTTGTGTTCCCACTCTCACTGTCTCTCTCTGTGTGTCAAATAAATAAATAAAATCTTAACAGAAAAAAAAGAAAAGAAAAATGCCTTCAGCTATTATTGGGACCTGGTCCTTGCAGGGCAGAGTACCCCCCACCCCGCCATCCCTTAATGATACTCCCTGGTAGTCTTCTTGCCATTGGCATGAACTCGGGTGACCTAGGGCCCTTCTACTGAGCAAATTCCTCTAGCCCAGTCACATTCCTCCATGTATCTTTGCACCAGCTCTCCCCTGTGCCTGGAACGTTCCTTCTCTTTAGGAAGGTAGGCCCATGGCTTGGTCCCTCACATCCTTCTGATGAGCACTTCAAATGCCATCCCCACCCCTAATGATGTCTTTCCCTACCAGCCTCCCTAAAAATCCCATTCTTTCCACACATAACATCTCCTTTTCCTGTTTCATTTTTCTCTTGGACATCCCATTCTAGCACAGTTTCTTGGCCCTGTTAACTTACGCATTACCTTCCTGGCCCACTGGAATGCGAGCTCCACGATGGTCAGGATTTTTCTATGTTTTATTCGTCCCCCTGTTTCTGAGAGAAATAGAAATTTAGTATTACACAGATAACTACTTCTGACAGTGTCTAGCACAGGCACATAAGTGAGGTTTTGCCACCAAGGATCTTTTCTCCTCTCCTAGACACTCTGAAGCTTAAATCCTGGACTTAAACTGATCTCATTCACCTTACTACTATCTGTCCCTTTTCTTTAATGTCATCTCCCCAAAGCCCAAAATCTGTCCCCAAAATTTGTTATTTTGCAAGACAATGAGACGGGAGGACTTGTGTGAGCCGGGGTTGGGGCTGGCCTTCGCCCTCTAGCCCCTGGACGTTGGTGGACATTCTCTTCTCCCTTGTGAAACAGGGCGATTCATGCCACTCTTTCCCTGGGCTTCTCTCCAGTACTGTTATTCTTGCTCTAAACCCTTTCTGAGATTTACGGGAGATCCTAGTGTCTTTTCTAATGAACTGTTAAAACATTCTAGAAACCAGTTCTTTTCCAGAATGAACTGATAAGAATTCATCGTAACACCTGCTTGCATAGCTTATGAGAATGATACGTGGTGCCCTGGGTCAGGCCCTGACACATGTGAGTGTCCTAGGACTCTCAACTCTCAAGTCTGATCCTTGCCTTGATGAAACTTATTTCTTTGCAAAGTGAAGAAGTGCTCTCAATTCCCTGCGTAAGTTATCATTGTCTTTTCAATACAATGCACTTCTAAATTGATCAAATTGGAATTTTCTTGTGATCATCATTTGAAGCTATTCAGCCTCATTTTGATATCAAGAATCATCTTTTTAACTTTCCTGCTGAGGAAAGTTAAAAAGATTTCAAAAGGAACCTCGTGACAGCACCACAAGTAAGTCCTAATTTATTCTTGCCTTTCCCATCCAAGAGCAAGATTTGCACTTATCACCTTATATATAGATTAGAATTCTACTCCAGAGTTAATAACCTGAGGTTGATAGAAAACATCTTGGGGGTGGATAAGACAGTGCTACCAGTTTATTATGAGGAAATTATCCTGGTCTTGAAATATTGCCAAACTCTACCAAATGGTGGCCAGTCTGCCATCTTCAGGAAGATGTAGCTGCTTGCATTGGTCTGGCCAGTTGACTAGGGTCCAGTTATAATGTCATCCTAAACGTCTGCATGGAAAGAAGGTGTTTAGACTTACTGGTCAGCAGGCCTCTGGGTTCCTGGCACGCTTGTCCTTTGTAATCATCGCTGCCTCAAGATAGGAGAAAATGCATTTGAAGAGAGAGCGAGATACTCCACATGTGTTGGGTACCACTAGCTGCTGTAGGAAACAGGCTCACCATAATAGAGGTATGTTTCCCTTCCATACGACAGCCCGGGGCCCTAAGCTGCAGGTGGCTTCCCCCCGCCCCCCACCACCCCCAGGAGTGAGTCAGGACCAGGCGTCGTGTCTGGCTCCCTCACCTCCTGGGACATTGGAAACCCTGAGTTCAGCTGGCAGCAGGGAAATAGGGGACCTCAAGAAGAACACTCATTTAAGTACCTTCAGCCAGAAGCACGTCACTTCACCTCGGCTCATGGTCCATTGCCAAGAATTAGTCACAGAGCCGCTCTGGAGTGAGAGGATGGGACAGCCCCTCTAGACCATGGAAGTCGGAACATGACTTTGCAGGGGAGTCGGCCAGCTTTGCCACATCCCTCTGTAGCCCCGGGACTTGGGGCAAGAGCAGGACCGGCGTTTCTGGCCCCTCAGTTCTCTTATAGCTATGCTTCGGGAAGTGGTGATTCGCCCTTTGTAGGCCACACGCCGGTGCCAGCTGGCCCTGACCTACAGCGGGGTTGTGTCCATGGAGCCATGGAACTGACAAGCACAGTCCTTTATACTTATGTCTTCTTCGTACTTTCCAGTAAGGACTTCGGTATGTGTTCCTACCGGAAGCTGCAGGTCCCAAGAATTCATTCCTAGTCCGTAATGACATTCTGGCTAAGTCGGTCGACTTGAAAACTGTCAAAAGATCGTTTCTTTTTTGATAGAGCGCTTCCTCCTGGGTAGCGTTGGCAGTGAGCAGGAACGGATCTCGGGGAGGGGGCGGCGGGTAGCAGAACATGCCTCATGTTGTGCGAGCTAACTACCTCGTGTCCGCTCTTTGTCCCTCCCTCGCGGGGCTGAAGAGGAGACACGCGGGCGGGTGTCATCACGGGCGCCGTGAGCGCCTTGACCCCTGACGGTTCCAGCTCTCCCCCCCAGGTTCCCGTTCCCCGTGGTGTTCAGCAGCTGTAGCAGGAAGGACCTGGAGGTCAGCCTGGAGAAAGGCGTGGGGATGTGCCTCTTTAACCTGCCGGAAGTGAAGCAGTCTTTCGGGGGCCAGAAGTGCGGGAACGGCTACGTGGAACAAGGAGAGGAGTGCGACTGCGGGGAGCCCGAGGTAAGAGACTGGTCCCGGGACCCTCGCCTCGCGGCCTCGGCTCACGAACCAGTGTGCACGGGGGAGGGTGACGCAGCAGAACTCAAGTGCTAGAACCTCAGGAAGGCAAGTCCTGAACGGCCACCTCGAACCGCCCTCTTGAATTGTGACTATGGTGCAGAATAATCTGTGGCTCTGGTTGGAAAGGATAAAGGATCTTCTCTGTTGAAGGATACCTTGTAGGTGCGGCGAGATGAGGACAAGAACAATAAAAAAGCATTTAGCTTTGAGTTTAACAGAGAAGAAAGCTTTGGAATGCTAGCCTCAGATGGCTTATAAGCATCATTTCTTTCTCTTTGTAAGGCGAGCGACCAGAGGAGAATTTGAATAAGCAACATTCATTTTGAACCAAGAGCTCCCGCCCACGTAGCATCTCTGCCTGATGCCGCGGCCTCCTTCGTACGCACGAGCTGAGGCTCCGGGCTTCTGCCTCCTCGCTCGTTAGCTTCCAGAAGCAATGAGCCAAAGCAGGGAACGTGTTTATCCAGCGAAGGGCTTACTTAACCCTGTTTCCCAGCCAATGTCAGGAAAATTTCTTGTTTCCGTAGGGCCCAAGATCAAGTTAATCAACATAAAAATTATAATAGCCACTTTTTAATCTCTGAATGATCTTGACAAGGAAAGAGAAAGACAGGACACAGTGAGACCTCCTGGTAAACACAAGTGCCTCCTGGAAGCTTGGAGGAGGTTGTGTTTAGACTAAATCAGAGCAGGCGGTTTGTGTCGCAAGCCTTGTGCGTGTGGGATTCCACCCGGGAATGGACTGGGTTCGAGGCGGGCTCCGCTGGGTGGGCAGACAGGCTTGGCGAGGGCTCAGGGAGGGCATGATTTGCAGAGCTGCTCTGAAAGGGAGTGCTGGGGTGGAAGGAAAGGTGCAGAGGCCCTGGGCTATCCCTCGGCTTCCTGGGTGTACCAGGCAGGCAGCTGATCGTAGACTCTTTTTCATCTGCTTCATGTCCCGGTCTCTGTGGGTTCGCACACCAGCAGGTCCCATCTTGGGCTCAGTCTGGCCCTTCCTGCAAGAATGTCGGGAGTGATTAAGTACTAGGGGACGGGGTTTGGGGTGGGGGCCGGTCCCGTCGCACATCCGTGCACCCTTTCCAAACCCAGGATTCATCCGTGATGAATGCTCTGTCCGAAGCAGCAGGAATTGTGCCCACGGCGTACAGGGGGTGATTGCTGTTCGAGGGCAAGTCCTCACGCACGGGGCCGTAGGAGCCCGTCGGAAGACTAGTGGAGGAACACTTGACACTGTCACGGGATGGGGTATGCCAAGGGGAAATTCCTTAGAGACTTTGTAAATTACTTGAAGAAGAAAAACAAAATTAGTTTAAATTACCGGTAGTTCCCAGGAGAGGCCCTATGGACGTAAAACGGTGCGTCTTTGATTTGAACTCCTTGTAACTGTTTATTTAATCTAAATAAATTTGACAGCTCTTCATAGAGTCATGAACTCTCAGGCTTGGAATGACCATCGGCAGTCACTTGTTCCATATTCCGGTGCCACCACCGGCACGGCTGCCACCCTCCCCGTCACCCCCCAGAGCCGCCGTCACCCTCGTCACTGCTGCCACCCCCACCACCGTCACACCAGCAAATGTTTGAGTGCCTGAAACTTGCCAGCCGCTGCTGTGACCCTCAACTTCCCCTCCATCGAGGAGGCATCCAGCCTCGGCAGGGCGCTTACTATCTCCAGGCAGCATAGTGCACCTCAGGGCAGCGCCAGTTAAACCCGGCTCCTTCCTCACGGAGAGCCACATCCGGCCTGCACGTAGCTCCCAACCGACTATGTCTGTGGTTAGGGTCTTTATTTCAGGGGATAATTTCTTGATATTCGAAGAGGACTGTCATTCTCCTCACCCCAAATCCTTTTGTCCGAGAAATCTTTCAAAGTCACAAGACTTTTGCTTCAATTTGCAGTTCTTTAGTTTCTGCTTTTCAAACCACATCTAACAGTGTAGCAACCCACAGTACCCAGTTTCCAGACTGCTTTGACCAAAACTTTTAGTCAGACCTGGGCTCAGTTTGCCCGGGCTCTTTATCCCCGTCCCCCGTGTGCGGGCGCTGGAAATATGCCATTACCCCTGTACTTCCTGTTGGCCCGCACACCCCCGGCCCACAGAGGACATAATCTCCACGGTTTCCAAGAAGCAGCACCGTAGACATCCAGTGCACTGCGATGAAGAATCCGGTCTACCGCCCACAACCTAAGAACAACAGGGTTTTTGCAGCCTTCTCTCATTGCCTCATTATTCTTTTTTCCTTTGGAGACCTAGTGTTCATTGGCTCTGTTGAACTTCGCTATCAAATACTAAGATAATACGTGTATCAGCAGATGAAGAATTTGTCTCTTCTGCTAAATACACGACTGCGGAAGAAATCTATCCTGGGTGGTGACAAAGGCAAGTGGCCACTGAAGCCTTCGGTCCAGGGCATGGGATTTACATCCACCATAAGGATGTCCTGACAACTCACTCATTCATCCAGCTAACGGGGCCGGGAAAGCAGCCCTATCTCCTTGTTTAAAGTCAATAGAATGCCAGTAGCCTGCAAATATCTTTTAAACTTAGTTATCTTTCTCACATTATCAATCCCCTTTGAAGTCAAAGCCATTCTGCTTGGCTGCATTTCCATTTGAGCGGCTGCTTATATTTTTTGGTGATTTGGTCGGAGGTGGGGGGAGGTAGTTCTCAAAGACTCGTAGGACCCAGTTTGCAGAGAGCTGATTTAACTTAGAAACTCAGGGAAATCTGTAATTTGGTTAGCGTGTCATTAGTAGAGCCATTTAGACCTTAATGAGCAGGATGACGTTGTATATTTGATGACACTAGCCAGGAATATAATCAATGGACTCCTTTAAAAAAAAAAAGAAAAAGTTCCTAAATTTTATAAGATTATAACTCCATGAGTTAGAAACCCTTACTGTCGTGAAAATTACAGCTATGACTTCTGGTTGGCACTTTTATCTTATTGTATATATTATACACTCCGGATGTTTATAAAGTCCTTGAACAAATTTAAAATTTAATAACTTTGGATGTATGTATAATAGGGGCAAGCAGTAAACACCAAATGACAGCATAATTCACAGTCTTATGCAGGGTACAGTTCAGAGATCTAGGGTAGTCCTAAACCTTCTGGATTATCAACAAAATGTTATTAATTGTGTTTATAATGGTAACGATAAACTCATTTACAGAAGATGGTTTCCAGGGCTAAACAACTTTACTCTTAAAATAGTACATGGTTGGCTTCACTCTAGCTAACAGTATATACATTCTTCTCATGTAATATACTAAATAAAAGGACGTCGATAAATTAATATAAAGACCCAAAGACCTCTTCCTTCCGATAATCCAGTTTCTCCTAAAATGTATGAACTCCAAGTTATTGGGATGTTCTAAAGTACCAGGACTTCACGAATGCACTAGATAATATGTGTAGACGTTTTAAAGATCACTAAGCAAAGATGTCTATCCCCTGTAGGGGTTTTGGTTAGGAAAAAAAAAAAAAAAAAGCAGGTACTTCTGAAGAACAACTTGATGAAGGAGGTTTTCTCTCATTTCAGAGAGAACACTGCATCTAATATTTGATCTAACTGCTTAAATCCCTTGCAAATCAGCGGGCGCAGCCTGCAGACCTTCCAGGGATCTGGGTCGCTGTGTGTTTCCCACTTGAGAGGTGCCTCTCCGGGGGAGGCAGCCCTGCTCTGCATTTGGTAGGATTGCAGGGGACTGTGGTCCAGGCCCAGTTGCTTGGACTTCGTTCCCTGCTGGCGTGCTTCAGGGGAAAAGGGTCAGTATGTGAAGGAGTTACGTTGGTGCACGTCTCTGTATATTTTTAAGTAAGTTTCCAGGGTGCCAATGACCCTGATACGGTTCCCGGCAGTGAGACGTGCAGAATCCGAGGGCTCCGGGCAGAGCCGCGGCCGCAGCGCTTGGCTGGATTCAGTAGCCGGGCTTCCTGCCTGGACTCCCTGGGCGCCCCCCAAAGGCACTGAGGGCGAGAGGCTCTCCCCGGGGACTCATGCCATCGGGTCAGAAGCACTTCCCAGAGGCTTGGCTTTCTCACAGATGAAGATACTCTGGGCCAGGCTGGTTTTCAGCCCAAGGGCCAGGCCCTCTGGTTCTTCCTTGCCCGTATGGTCCCCACCTTGGTGAGGTGTCGCCCCCTACGGGCCGCAGCCGCGTCACAGGAGCCCCCTCCCCTCTGCAGGAATGTGTGAACCTCTGCTGCAACGCCAGCACGTGCACCCTGAAGCCGGACGCCGTGTGCGCGCACGGGCTGTGCTGTCAGGACTGCCAGGTGAGTTCTCCCGGCCCCGAGGCCGCCCCCCGGGCCCCGCGGGTTCCTCTCTGAGGCGGGACAGCGACACCAGGGCTGTGAGAACGGCGGCCCCTGACCGCACAAGCCGGTGTCCCCCGCCGCGTCCTCTCACTGCCGCCTGACCTGCGTGTGCAATGCACGCTTCGGGGCCGAGTCAGCCGTGCTAAGTTATTGATTCGTGGGGCGAAAGCAACGGCGCCGGCAAACCTCCGGCTCAGCGTTAAATGTGCCCGTTGTGCCACTGGAGGCGCGTGGGGTCCCACGCGTGAGCTGCGCGTGAGGAACAGCTGGAGGGCCGGGCCCGTCCCTGTCCCTCCGCCCGGCCTGTCCCCAGGAGCACCTGCCTGCTGGGCTGAGAAGCCGTGTGGGCCCCTCCGGGGGTCTCGCGTCAACATCTGGTCGCTGCCGTCCCCCAGCACAGGGCGCCGGCCGGCGGCCCACCGCGGCAGCTTCCGGCTTTGGCTCTTCCTGCAGCCAGGACGGGCTTCGTTTTGGCAATTCCGGGGTCTGTCTCATTACTCAGAGCCGAGACCTGACAGACTAGAAGCCTGAGATTTTGATTCAAGATTCCAAGGGTCGACTTTATGTCTTTTTTTTAATTAAGCAATTGATTTTGGCCTTCTGCTCACAGGAAACTCCCTCTCTGCTCCCCCCTAGAGCCCGGTGGGTCACAAGGACATGACACCATCTTACATCCGGCTTGACATATCCCTCCTGCCCTTTCTGCTTGTGACTAACTTCTGGGGGGTTGTTCGAGGAAGCTGGCGCCCCTGGCTCGCAGCTGCTGGCAGGGGACGGTGTCGGGGACGAGCAGGGAGGTCGCCGGCTGTGCGGCTCTGACCAGCCCCTCTGAGCCCTCGTGTCTTCAACCACGTAACGATGAGGTGTTGGCCGATGGTTCTAAGCATCTTCTCCCCCCCCACCCATGAAGCCCCGCAGTCAGGTTTCCAACTCCATGATTAGATGACCAAGTGAAACATCACCGTGACTGAGGCCTTCGATGATTTCTTTCATCTGGGCACAGATGACACTAACGCTAAGGCACGAACACCGTAAGCGCCCACGTCGTCATAAAACACGGGACGGTGTTGGCCACCACAGATGATCATTCAAATGAAGGAGCCCATCAGCAGCACTCCCTTCCCACCCTTCCTCTGAGGGCCAGTCCCAGCCACCAGCTCGCCCGCTCAGCAGAAAACCCTAATATTGCATGAAATTAAAAAGAAGCAACTCTTGACTTCATCTCCCCACCCCCATAGAAGAGAGGTGAGCCCCAGAGTCCAGAGCAAGGTTCTGTTTATTTAATGACTCTCCGTGTCTCTCTTTGGAATCCTTGCCCTTTTGTGTGAGGCTTCCCGAGGATGGCCTTGCTCCCTTCTGCCCCAGGGGTGCTGCCGCGAAGCTGGTCCCCCTTTCCCACAGTGCGCGTACTATAAACAGCCTCTCCTTCCAGCTGAAACCTGCGGGAACAGCGTGCAGGGACTCGAGCAATTCCTGCGACCTCCCAGAGTTCTGCACGGGGGCCAGCCCGCACTGCCCCGCCAACGTGTACCTGCACGACGGGCACCCATGCCAGGGGGTGGACGGCTACTGCTACAACGGCATCTGTCAGACCCACGAGCAGCAGTGCGTCACGCTCTGGGGACCAGGTAGGTGGCCGCCACTAGTGGGCGCAGAGCTGCGGGACCGGGGAGCTCGCTCTGCATCCAGAAGCACCATTCCTGCCGTGCGCCGTCTACAAAGCTTCCCTCCGTTCAGCTGCGGTGGTTGGCTCCCTGGGAGGTCTGGGGCCGTGCTGGGCACTGGGCAGGCAAAAATGGTGCTGCCCGAGCCTGGCCTGAGGGCTCACTGTGGTCCAAGGAGGAGAGATGCATGAGCACCTACTGTGCGCCCTAAGGAGTGGCAGGGAAGAATCAGCCATGATCCCTGGCCTCAGATAGCTTAACAGGTAGTCGGGCAGACAACTAGAACCTTCTAGAACTCTGAACTCTGATTATGTGTACGTGCTTCTTGGTGCTCAAACAAGGACCCCAGCCAGAGGCTGGGGTGCCAAGGAGAGAGTCACTGCAGTCTGGACGCCTGAGTTGTCTGTGACCAGGAAGGAGCAGCAAGCTGGTACCAGGTTGGGAAGGCACATGGAAGGGACTGCTGGGATGGGAGACTGGACACCAGAGCTCGGAGGAAGAACATGCACACTGGTGTCTAAGAGCCTTGAAAGCCATTTTGGTTCTAAAAGCTGAGTGATGGACTTGCGTGTTCCAGAAAAGATGCCCAGATTGGCAGGTAGCCAGGAAGTGGCTGCTGGGGTAATCAGAGGCTGTCCACTCACTGCCTCCCGTGGAGGGGAGGCCGGGCCAGGTGCACAGTAATACTTGTCCCTTCTAACTCCCAACATTAGAGATAGGGACAATAGGGACAACGGCTACAGTTTGGAGAAAGTGAAGCCCAAATTCAGAGACCGGAAGTCAGTTTTGTAGGTTTTAAGGCTGGGATTTGAACCCAGGCCGGTTGACCCAAAGGCCATAGACGATGCACAGGTGCAGTCGCACCAAAGAACCAGGTCTAGGACAAAGTCCCCAGAAGCTCCACAGTCCCACAGATGCTTGGATGCAAAAGGGAAGAATCAGTCCCCTGGGCACGTCTCTCCTCTGTCGACCCATCGTCGGGGGCCAGGGCCCAGTGGACTCCCCACCCCAGGGTTTGCTGTCTCTGTCCAGCTCCAGGATTCTAGCAGTAAATCCCATGGAGAGCACTTTCTAAGAGTGTGGTCCCCACTCTGTGCTGTCATTGTCCCTCCTCCTGCCACCTTGCTGACATGACCTCAGTGCTGGCCAAGGACACCAGCTGTGGTGAGGCCACTGTGGTCGGCCAGGCGGAGAGCCAGGCAAGCACCAGGGGCAGGGAGATCTGATACGGGCCTCTGTCAGACTGTCGTTGTGAGGTTTTGGTTTCGGGAGTGAGGAGAACAGTCAGTGATGACTGGTCCTTGTAGCTTGGGTTTTCAGTGAGATGTGAAAGCCATGAGCAAGCAGGGAGAAGAGGGACAGACGTTTCTGAGGGTCGGGTCCTGCCCCGGAGCCCACTGCCCCACCAGCCAAAGATGCCCCTGCGCACCTGGACCTCCCTGAGGGGTGAGAAGGAGCGGCAGGGACGCAGCCTCGAGGGGCTGAGGCGGCCTGCTCGTGGGATCCGTGAGATAATCTCCCGGTGCTCCTCAGGCTTCGTGGACCCACTCGGGCACAAGCCTGTGGTGTCTGGGCCCTTGTGCTTCGTCTCTGGACCCTGCCCTGCCCTCCGTCCTGGCCTCCTCCCCAGCTGGGCCAGGGGACCCCAGGCCAGGGTGGGGTCTCTTGATCCACGCCGGGCGAATGCTTGCGATCACAAGCACAACGAAGGCACTCGCTACGCACTGTCCGGTGGCTGGATGGGCCGTGAGTGGTTTCATGACCTCAGACACCTTTCTGCCAAGTGAGGTCCCTTTGGGACAGGGGCTGCTGCTGCAGGCCGAATCCTGGCAGCCTGAAGCCTCCCTGGGGCCGTTCCTTCCCAGCCTTTCTGCAGACTCCGTGGCCGCCCCCTTCTTGAGTGACAGGGGATGTTACAACGCTCCCTTCCAAAGAGGCATCCTGTGGCCAGGGCACACGCAGCACTTGGAGCTTTGGGAGCAGAATGTGCCCTTGGGTGCCCTGCTGCGTGATGGCGTCTGGCCCCGTTTCCCAAGTGAGGTCAGATGGAGCTCTGCGACTCGCTCCGAGCCACCGCCGCTGTGTGACTCAGCTGGCCACACGCCTCAGATTCCTGGTGACCGAGGCTGGTGTTATTATCTCATCAGACTGGTCCTCCTCAAGCTGCCTGACCAGAGAGAGAGAGAGAGCGCGCACGAGAGCCAGACGGGCAACAAGAGTCCTGCCTGAGCTTTTCAAAAGGTTGAATTCTCAACCTCCCTGTGGCGCTGGGGAGGCTGGCGGCCAGACTGCCTGGGGGCCTGCCCCCTGCTGTGGAGGGCTGTGTGGGCGGAGCCCTCCCTGAGCACGGAGAGGGTCGTCGGGGCACGTGGACTAAGCCTCCCTGGCATCAGGGGTGCTCGGAGTTCCCGGAAGTGACAAGCTTGGGGACCCATCTCAGCCCCGTGACTTCCCAGGGTTCGGGGTACTTCAGCCAGTCCTTTCTCAGTCCTCCAGGTCGCCGGACACACTTCCTCCAGAGGGCCAGAACCAGCCGCGGCCCCACAGTGCCTCAGAAAGGCCTTTGTCCACCCCTCCCCCCGGGAATGCAGGGTGCTCCTTCCTTCCGTGTCCGCGCGGCTGCCCCATTGTCTAGTTTGGGGGCACTATACGAGCTTCCTGTGGCTGCTGGAACGAATTATCACAAATGTAGTGGCTTACGCCAGCACAGTCTGTCATCTTCCAGCTCTGCGGCTCCGAAGTCCTAACGTGTTGGTGACGCAGCATTACTTTCGCAGGCGCTGGGGGAGAGGACACTTGTCTGCCTCGTGCGGCTTCCCGAGGCCCCTGCTCTCCCGGGCTCATGGCCCCCCTCCGTCTTCAAGGCCAGCTGCACACATCTGCGATGTCTTGGCTTTCCCTTCTGTCGTCCCGTCGTCTTCTCTGCGTCTGACCCTCCTGTCCCCGCCTTAGAAGGCCCTGTGATGCTGCTGCTCCTGTCCAGACCCTTCAGGAGAATCGCTCCTCCCCAAATTGTTAACCTCATCACATTCTCAAAGTCCCTTTTGCCCTTCGGGGGCCCTTTCTCTGTGTACCGTGGCCATTGAACAGACCACTTACTAACAAGGTGACCTTCAACAGACTGCTCAGCCTTGGCCCTCAGCTGTAACTGGGGATTGTGATAGGCCTACCCCAAGGGAATACTGTGGTCCTCGAACGCAGCCTGTGACCCATTGCGGGTTCTGTATCACCTGCAGTCGCGTTCTAGGTGCGAGGCGCCTAATAAGTCTGGAGAGACAATCTGACGGAGTTCGCGGGAAGCTCACGGACCAGGGAGCCAGACGCTCGTGTCCTGGGGCTGGAGTGAGTGCTGGGAAGTGGCGGGGCACAGGGTGGGGTGTGGCACCCACAAGGAAGGCGTCCTAGACCAGGCGGCCCTGGAGACGTCCTTTGGCAGGGGTGGGAGGGGAAGGGTACTTCCTGCACGCGGAACAGCAGGGGTCAAGGCGCACAGAAACACGGGGGGCCATCCCGGGGAGCTGCAGGCAGTTCGGCTTGTCCAGAGCTTGGACCTTGACCTGGAGAGCAGAGAGCCTCACCCCATTCTCCCATTTATTAGATATTCCTCGTTGTCCAGCTATTATAAGATGCTGGCTCAAGAGCCCTGATTCTGCCAGAGTGACATTCTTCCCAGAGTCCCTCTGCGCTCCCGCCTGGACCTGGAGGAGAGTCAGGATGTGACCCTCGTGATCCTGGGGGCGGGGGGTGACTTCCGCAGCCAGGCCCCCGGCCAGCGAGATGCACGGGGCTGAGAGCCTTCTAACGCTGCATTACGGTGCTTGGTTTAAATTAGCTTTCCGTGATTCAGAGAGGGAAAACTTCTTGTGAGGAACACATTTGCTGGAGGGCCGTTTTCATTCCCCTCCGAGGCCCGGTGACTCAGAGCTCCAGGGTCACCGAGCTCCTGCTCGCTGGCCCGTGCCACGCGCACCCCAGTGACCCGACCGAACTGCCGAGTCATCCGGAAGCGTCCGTCTGCAGGCCTGGCTGCCGGCACGCTGGCCGGACAAAGCCCTGCCTTCCAGCTCACTTACTCCCATTTGCAATGGACTTTTCTCAGTCCGGCGTGGGATTTCAATAAACTACCCCTGCTTCCAAATCTTTCTACAAATAGAATGATAGAAAATTCAAAACATATGCCTGCAACCAACTCCTCACTAGCAATGTAATACCCTTTTAGAATACCTTTCGGTGTTTTTGTTCATTTGTTTCTTTTCCTAAGTAGTGTCGATAATGTTCTTGTTGGCGAGGAGTTTAAATTCTTCCCCTGCCCCCCCCCCCGCCGCCCCACCGGCCCCCCGATTCTTCCACAAATGTTGGATCTCACGGCTTTATGGGTTGATGTCAGGCACAGAAATGTTATCTGTGGTTCAAACTGTGACTTGTGCTTAGCCCCCTCAGTCCAGTCTGGTCTTAATAGCCACAAAGATTTTCTGTCCATGCGATATGACCTTTATTCCTTCTGAAATACAGCTGGATATTTTTCTTCAGGCAGAAAATTTACTTTTGCCAACGTTGTTTATCTGAACCATGGTTACTGAAAGTGTTACTTGGAAATTAATCTTACGGATAACTACACGTCTAGAGCCACAAACAATTTGCATCAGGGAAGTCCTGAAATATGTTAGTTTTATCTATTTTATCACTCACCAGAAAATAGTGTCGCTTGATTTATGCGGTGCGAGCTGGCCAGACAATTTTTATGGGCTGGTAAATATTCAGTGTTTATCTGCAAGGCTGGTTTAAATGAGTTTGCGTTATTACGATACACCTGGGGCACATTTACTAATCAGCTTCAACTCTGGTGACGAGCGATGGGAAGAGAAGATACTTTTGCCAAGAGCCCTATTATCTAGAGGCAGGAGAGTCTCCTCTTTGTCCTGCAGTATGAGAAGGAAGTGATAAAACTTGTTCATTTGGGCTTCATTTTCCGTTGAACGCACAGGTCAGTTTGGAGTAGAGAGAGAGGGAGAAATATGAGGACAATGGGACAGCCTTCAGTTGTTCCAAAGAGGGGCTTTGTCTGGGGGTAGGAGCTGCAGGGGCGGGACACTTAGTGACAGGGAGGGAGGAGCCCATCCGCCCAAACGGGAGAAGTGCATTTGCATAATAGAGTCATTTTAAGGAAAAGATTAGATCAAGTAAATTGGGGGCTTAATGCAAGATGTCATCATCTCTCTTTCAAAAGACATAATGACATTGGAACTTGCAAACTACAATTACAAATATAAGTTTTATCCCTCTGAAGATAGCACTGGTAATTAAAATCCATCACTTCCCGTGTAATTGTAAGATACAGTGTGATGTCAGAATTCCCTCTGAAAGGCTAAATTTTATCTTTGGATAATGGCAAAACATCTAAGTGTTCTGTTATTAAGAATTCAAAGGCTGTAAATTGATGCGCCACGGTAGCGATAAGAACACTGTCGTCATTTTTTCCGAGAGACAGACGTAAAGTCTCCTCGTGAAAACATGAAGACAGACTTTTTTTAAGCGTGGCAACTTTGAGCCCAAGTCTCTCTGCCTTCATAACCTCTTCCCGGCAGGGAGAAGTCATTTACGCTTCTGAAATTATCGACCATTCTGTCTCTGAGAGAAAGCCCCGTGAAATACTTGGCTGGGCCCTGCTCCTCTCTCACAACTGGCCTGAGCCCACCGGACTTGTCTCTGGGCTTCGCGGCTCCTACCCTCCTTCCTTAATGATGTGTCCTTGGAATGCAACAGCTGTCTCTGCTCCCAAGGTCGGCGCCGAGCCTCCTTTCCGGTTGCCCTGCCCCTACGGTTTCTTCCTTTGCCTGTATTTGTAAAACCTGTGTCTCCTGATGACGTAATATCTTCTTTCCTCATTGGACAACACGGTAGTACTTCCTTTGATGTGAACGAGTAAGTGAAAATCCAGAGCCACAGGAAAGACGAGTCAGGGGACAGCATTCACTCACCCAAGGTGCTTGGTTCTACAGAAATCGCATTGACTTCCTCTGGGGAGGGCAGTTGCGACATAACGTACCTTCTCCAAACTGCCTTCCCTGTGGCTTTTCACTCCTTCATTCTTGGCGCGCATCTGCTCTGCGCAGGCCTGAGGGACCACCCCTGTCCGCTGGGTTTTGACAGTGAGGCCGGAGCCTTGGGACATCACAAGAGGCACACACACAAAAACAAATAGCCAGTGTGGTAAATACAAGGAGGGGACGGCCCATATGGCATGTCAGGGTTTTGTTTTGTTTTGTTTTGCCATGTTATAGCAACCCGTGTCGTTACCACGTCCCACCGGTGACGCCATTGGCCACTCCATCCATGCGACATGGCAGCTCTTGCTCCCACCCTTGAGTTTTGGGGGAGAAACCAAAGTGAGTAAGAGTCTTGTGTACAGACGGGTATTGGTTTCCTGGGGGAGACAGAAAGCTAACCTCCAGGAAGCTGCATTGTTCAAGCCACTGGGCAGATTCCTCCCAGAACGGAGTAAATTTTGCTGGTCAACCCCTACCCAGCTTTGCTTCTTTATGGACTGACCTTTGCCCACAAGTTTTCAACTTATTATGTTCAGGGCTTTTTGTTTCTTTTCCTGAGTCAATAGAGATTCAAGAGAGAGGCATAAAAATGTTGACTGCTTCTCTCCATTGCCCCCGCCCCTTGGAGGAAGACCGCCATTGAGTGCACTCCGACTCACGGGGACTTCATTACCATTCATTACCATTCCCTGAGAAATAGGCACAGGGTGGCCACTATGGCAGCCTGACAAGTGATCCTCGGAAAGAGATTTGGTAGAGATCCTCGGTAGAGATTTGGTAGAAAGAGATTTGGTAGAGCCACGCCCAAGAACCAGTAGGTTACAGGCATTGACTGGTGGTTCTAGGAAGGAAGGACCAGCAGGGACAAGAGTCTGCTGCCCATTAGGTGGTTTCTAAGAGGGAGGTAGCCCAGGACTGCACTGAATAGAAAGATCATGGACTTCGGCTCAGGTCTGTGAGTCAAGTCCAGCTCCGCTTACTCAACATTGCCATCTTGAGCAAGTTGCTAGAACTCGGAGCCCTGGTGTTTAAATCGGTGAAATGGGATATGTAGACATTATAGGATGATTAGAAGAATTAAGGATACTGCATGCCGGACCCAACACAATCCCTAACAGTGGAGGGACCCAACAGATGACATGTTGGTGACCTAAAATGTGCTCATGCCTTTCAAGTGTGTGTGCTGGTTGTTTAAGGGTGAGGAAAGGAATTATAGGGAAAGTGACCTTTGTCCCGTGATATAAAAAGGCCTCAGACTCAAGGGTCTGTACTTGAGATCTCCTACTGCCTCTTTCAAGATGGTGTCATGGGCCTGGGCCATGAGAAGGGGCTCTGGAGGCCCAGCCCAGAGCAGGCTGGCAGGGTGTCCAGAATAAGCACAGGGCTTGGGGCAGTGGGAAGCCTCCCTCACTGAAACGAGTGAGGAGGGGAGAGGTGTAGGGAAGTTGAAGTCCTTGAGCTACGTCTGTAGTTTTTACTGAACATACAAAGTATGTACCAAATCTCCCGGGGTTTCAGGAAAGGAGATTCTCTTCCCCATCATGTCTAAGGTGGATTCAGCAATTGCTTATCCAGGCATTCAGCACTCTTCATTGGTTTCCTGTGACGTGCTAGGCACTGGGGACAATCATCTGTGAAGGAGACAGATGTAAAGGCCATATGGACATAACTGTGAACCGTCACAAATATGGTAAGTGTTGTAAACACGGCCAGGCCCAAGGAGCTCTCTTCTCCCTCACGCATCCTCCCCTTCTTAATGCCCGGGAGCCAGACTTTCTCTGGCCCGTGGTCGGTGGCTGTCCTCATAATTCAGGCTTACTGAGCGACTGCTACGTGTTAGGGACTCACAGAGTCTCCCAGCACCTTTGGGTCAGGGGATGGCCTTGTCCCCATTTTACAGATGAGGGAACAGAGTCTCTAGAGTGTATATAACTGGACCAGGGTCTCGTGGTAGGTGAGCTTGCCCCCGGTCAGCCTCTGTTGTTCTCAGTCCCGAACCCTCACTCCTCCAGCTCTGCAGACGGCCTCATCACAGAGACCAAAGGGGAGGAGCCTCCCAAAAGCAATTGAAATGTGGTAAACGTTCATTGTTTTCCTCAGATCCCATACTTGCCCAGATACAAAGCATGGAAACCCCCAAAAACCGTCCATCAGAAAGAAGGGTTTACTACTGACCTCTTAATCCCTCGATCGTGTCTTTTGATTCTCACAGTCCCGTGCTATTTAGGAAGTTCATGGAGGTTGACTGACAAAATTGGGTTTAAGAAAAGACAAGGACCTTTATCACCTGCTTAATTATGCCTAGGGTGTGACTTCATGCCTCCGCTTTTTTTTCATTCTGGGAAAAAAGCTTCTGAAAGATCACTTTGACAGGCAATGGGATGGGTGATTAGGTATGGAGATCATGAACGTACACCTGCTGAGCGCATAGAAAAAAGCAAAATCAGAAGGCTCGCTGTTGGAGGAATGGGTACTTGGACCTAAAAATAAGATTTCCAGTGACAACATCATGACAGGATAAAAAGGTCAGCATCCTAATGAGCTAGAAGTACAGAGGATATGCTGTGGAAAACAAACTTGTTTTTAACAACTTTACTGAAGTATGATTGACATACAAGAAGGTGTGGGTATTTAATGTCTACACCTTGATGAGTTTGGAGATATGTCTCCATCCAAGAAAATCTCACTGTGATCAATGCCATAAACATATTCATCACCTCCAAAAAGTTTCTTCCTAACCTCATTTATTTGTGTGTGTGTGTGAGAGAGAGAGAGAGAGAACACTTAACATAAGATCTACTCTCTTAGCAAAATTTTAAGTATATAATAGAGTATTATTAACTATAGACTCTGTTGTACAGTAGATTTCTAGGACTGACTTTCCATAAATGAAGCTTCGTACTCTTTGACTAATGTGTCCCCAAAGCTCCCCCCTTCCCCCAGCCCATGGCAACCACCATTCTACTCTCTTCTTTTATCAGTTCGACTTTTTCAGATTCCACATAAAAGTGAGATTGTGCAATATTTGTCTTTGTGTGTCTGACTTACTTCACATAGGGTAATGTCATCCGGGTTTATCCATGTTGTCTCAAATGGCAGGATTTCCTTCTTTCTTAAGGCTGAGTAATCTTCCGCTCTGTGTGCATACTACATCTTTTTTATCCATTCGTCCATCAATGGACACAGTTTGGTTCCATGTCTTGGGCATCGTGAATAAAGTTGTAGTGAACACGGGAGTTTAGATATCTCTTCCAGATCCTGATTTCAGCTCCTTTGGCCATACACATAGAAGTAGGACCACTGATGATATGGTAGTTCTATTTTTAATTTTTTGAGAGATTTCCATACTGTGTTCTGCAAAGGCCGTCCCAGTTTGCGTCCCCACAACGTACGGTACAAGGGTACAAGTGCTTCTTTCTCTCAACACCCTTGCCAATACTTGTTATCTTTTGTTTTTGTTTTTTTTTACTAGCCATTCAAACTGATATGAAGTGATATCTCATTGTGCTTTTGATTTGCATTTCCCTGATCATCAGAGATGTTGAGCATCTTTTTGTGTAACTATTGGCCATTTGTATGTCTTCTTGGAAGATGTGTCTATTCAGCTCCTTTGCCCATTCTTTAATCTGGTTATTTGGGATTTTTTTTGCTGTTGAGTTGTAGGAGTTCTTTATGTATTTTGTGTATTAACCCTTTGTCAAATAGATGGTTTACAAATATTTCTTTCCATTCTGTAGGTTGCCTTTCATTTTGTTGATTATTTTTCCTTTGTAAGGAAGCTTTTTAGTTCAGTATATTCCCACTTATCTATCTTGGCTTTTGTTGCTGTACTTTTGATGTCACGTCCAAGAAGTCTTTGCTGAGACCAATGTCAAGGAGCTTTTCCTCTATATTTTCTTGAAACTAGAAGTTGTCAGTCTTCCATTTAAGTGGTTACTCCATTTTTTACTTCATTTTCGCAGCAGTAGAAGATAAGAGTCTGATTTATTCTTTTGGATGTGGATATCCAGTTTTCCCGGCACTATTTATTCAAGAGATTATCCTTTCCCCATTGGGCTTTCTCAGCACCTTTGTCAAAGATCAGTCGACCAAAGACCTTGAGACCAAAGAAAAATATAAAGATGCTGAATAGCGTTGTTTCACGATATAGGAGAGTAAAAGAAAAAGTAATACTTCTTCATTAAAATGGGTCTTTTCAATATTTCTCACCAAGTTAATGGACAATATGTTGTAATACTTTGGACTCTGTCATCTCTGATGCTAAAAATTCACATATTCAAATTGGCCATCAACATTTCTGAGCCGTTTTCTCGATGGGAAAATGGCAACTCTCCTTAAGTGTGCGGTGGCCCTCTGGGGTACGCACAGCACTTCACAGTTATTAGGAAACACTAACGCTGTTCTGTAGCCTCGGGATTCACACACACACCTGGTTTTCCAAGCTGTGCAGCCCATTGGCATTTGGGGCATTGAAATCCCAAGGCCCCCTGCCCTAGAAGACCCAGTTTCGTCAGAATTCCAGGTCCAGATTCCCAAGCGGTGACCTAGTGTTGATTTTCTCTTCTAAAATGTTTTATACTTGCTTAAACACTGTTTGTACCCCTTTGCTTGACTTCCTGTCATGTTTTGGCCACTTTCCATGGTAGTCGTACGTCAAATGTGCCCCTTTGTTTTCAATCGCTGCGGCACCAGTCTCTCTCTTCCTCCCTCCGGGTCTTACCCTCCTGCACACCGTGGCCCAGCCCTCCTCCAGTCCCACCTTCCAGCTGTTTGCAAGCTCGTGTGTCTGAAACTTCTCGGAAATCACACACACACACACACACACACACACACACACACACACACGTATACAATCTCTTTTATTCCCTATCAGGAAAACAGATTTATCAATGAACACGTTCAAATCGCAACAAGGTGGTTCTTTTTTTAAGCAGCCACATTTCCCGGTAGAGAAATGACTTGCTAAGAGCGAGCGCGACAGGCCCCGTGGGGCGTCTGCTCGGCGTCCACCGCAGCGTGAGACCGACTCTGCCTCCGCAGTTCCAGGGACTTCGCGTCCACCGGAAACTGCTGGCGCTCCTTTATCCTGGCCTTCCGAAGCAGGGAAAGAGGGACTGAGGCCATTCCATCGGCCTTACACACGCAGCAGGAGCCCCATATCCCTCATCCGCCTAAATCTGGGATCACTTGGGCAGCAAGCGAGTAACCGTCACGGCTCTTGCCCTGTTCACCCGCGCACCGGCCTGCCTCTCGGCTCAGCATCGGGGGCGGGTCCAGGTCGGCTGTTCTACTCTCTGTCCCCAAGGCCCGGGCAGGACCCAGCCCGGGTGGGGCCCCGACCCACCTCAGAGCCCCAGAGGGGACAGGCTGAGCTCCACCCTGAGCGGCCCCACTATCCGGCTTTAAGCCACATATGGAACCTCCTAGGTTCTAGTCTTCTTGTCCATAAAATGGGATAATGAGACCTACCTCGTAGAATCCCTGGTAGGATGGAGGGGTGGAGTTCAGCTCCTGGCCCCTCGTCTAAGAGTTCTTTCCTGACCAGCCCTCTTAACACAACAGCCCCCTGGGCCCTCAGACACGGGTGAGTCCTTCATAACACTCCGCACTCCGGGGCTTGAGAGGGAGATCCTCATTTGCTTGCTTTTTGTTTTTCCTTGCTTTGTTTTTCCTTAAAGCAAGCAGGAGGCTTTGTCCCCAGTGCTCAACCACTATAGCCCCAGTGCCTGGCAGATGGTAAGTGCCAGATAATTCTGTGTGTGGTTGAAGTCTGTGACATGATGGGAGGAGGGATGGAAGGAAGGAAGGAAGGAAGGAATAGGGAAGAAAAGAAAAGAAGGAAGGAAAGAGAGAAAGAGAGAAAGAAAGAAAGCCAGGCAAGTAACGAGTACATCGAGTCTGTGGTAATACACAAACAACCATTGAGTTGTTGATATATTCTAGATGCGAGTTTTTCTAAAACTGATCAGTTCGATCCAGGTATTTTGATCAAAGCACCATCAAACAGGACTGATTTAAGTACAGAGTACAGGCTCAACACTGAGACGCGCCCTCCCCATCGTCCCGCCTCCAGTGGGTGGATAAACAAGAGTGAGAAGGGAGAACGGGGAAGGAAGGGAGAAGGCAGGAGCGGAGTACGTCAGTGGTGTAATCACGCTGCGAGCAGAAATGGGAATCGGGTGCCAGGAAGGGAACGCGATGCTGCCGAGCCAGAGACCTGGCCTTTTCCCATTTCAGAGAATTGTGTCCAGTTTGCAGTAATCCCCTTAAAAATGAGTTGGAGAGGTGTCTCAACATGGTTTTTAAAAAAACAGAGAGTGGGCAGATGAGAGGTTCAGAACTCAGGTAGCTCACCACAGAGGTCAGTGGCTGAACCCACTGCCGGTCTCAACTGTTGCAAGAGTTTTGTTTGGTTTGATCTGTCGGTTGTTTTTCTTTTTTTTAAAGATTTTATTTATTTATTTGACAGAGAGAGAGATCACAAGTAGGCAGAGAGGCAGGCAGAGAGAGAGGGGGAAGCAGGCTCCCCCCTGAGCAGAGAGCCCGATGCAGGGCTCGATCCCAGGACCCTGAGATCATGACCTGACCCAAAGGCAGGGGCTTCAACCCACTGAGCCCCCCAGGCGCCCCTGTCAGTTGTTTTTCAAATGAGATGTGGATCATGTCTGCTCCTGCCTGATGAAGAGGAGTCAGGTGCAGGTTAAAGAAAGTGAAATTTTTAGAAATACCATCTTCTGTTCCCTTGCCCGTTGTTGGACTGGTATCTTAGATAAGTCCGTTGTCACCTTGGAAAGCGAGTGGAGCTTCCCCAGAGTTGGGTGCAGAGAAGGGCGAGGGACAGAGCGAGTTCTGGGAAGTGGGCCCTGGCGGTTGGAAGGGATAATATCAGAAGGAGCGCCCCACCTGGACCCCGGTATAGGAAAGAAGTTGGGGCAAGATCACAGCACGAGACACAGTTTATTCTGAAGAGTATGGACCATTTCCCTGAATTTCTCATATCGTCTTCAACAGGCGTCCCTATGCCTAGGATCTAAGAACCCTCCAGAGCTCTGACTGTGCAAACTCCAAAGCATACGTGCACTCTTTCCTGGCCGAAAGATGTGCTAAGAATGGCCGTGTCCTGGGCTCCCAGGCTCCCACGTGCCTCTCTACTGGGCGCTGTCATTCCGTGCAAAATGATTACGGGGGTTTATGCCTCCCTGGCCTCTGAGAGCACTCTCTGCCTTGCTAACATGGGCACTAACCGAAGCTAGAACTCGCTCTCAGAGGGAGCTTTATAGGACTGAAAATGTTGTGTACGATCTCTGCGTTGCTTGTTTGCTCCCTCCCTGTCTCTCTCCCTGCATCCCTCCATCATCGTCATTATTCCTTTGAGCCTGCTCTAGCTTGCATTTTCTCACCAGAATTTGCAGGATGCTGTTAAAGACAGCACGCTCCCCTGTGCCTGCAGCCAGCTAGCCCCCTCCTTTCTGCGCTGGGTCAGGTCCCACAGCCGGGTCGTATCTCCCAAGAGGCTGCACGCACCCTGGGCCCAGAGAGCCGCCTAGAGAAGAGCGAGCTAGAAAATGCAGGCTTTACCGTGAGCGAAGCCAGGAAGGGGTGCTAGGCTGCCGCTGGCCGGCTCATCTCTGGAGTAACCCAGGCATAGACGTGATTTCTCTGCACACCGCCCCTTGACCTGAAATCCCAGTGCTGCTCAACAGCAAATATTAGAACCTCTTGCAGGAGGTGAAAGTGCTGCTTTGCTTCTGATTCAGGTGCCAAACCTGCCCCCGGGATCTGCTTTGAGAGAGTCAACTCTGCAGGTGACCCCTACGGCAACTGTGGCAAAGACTCCAAGAGTTCCTTTGCCAAATGCGAGATGAGGTATGGAACCCGCGGCCCGAGCACGCCATCGCTTTGAACTTCCTACACGGCTCAGAGCCGGTTCCAGACTTGCCCTCTTTGGGGACTGTTTGTTCTCGCCCTTGCAGAGATGCTAAATGCGGAAAAATCCAGTGTCAAGGAGGTGCCAGCCGGCCCGTCATCGGTACCAATGCCGTCTCCATAGAAACGAACATCCCGCTGCAGGAAGGAGGTCGGATTCTGTGCCGCGGGACCCACGTGTACTTGGGCGATGACCTTCCGGACCCCGGGCTTGTGCTTGCCGGCACCAAGTGTGCAGATGGAAAAGTAAGACCCAAAGGTTCACTCGCATCATAAATGTAAAGTCTGAAAGGGGGCCTGTGGAGAAACATCCTGTCCAAAAACTGACTTGGGAGGTTGGTTTGTTTTCCTAAATCCACTCCTTCCTAGAACTTTGTCTCTGGAATCCAGCTGTTTGCACCTAGAAGGCAAAGTTAATAAATCCTAGATTCTGGCCTGACCATTGAGATGCAGATTTGGGAAAATCAAGCTTGGTTTCTCAGCCTTTGAGTGTTAATAAGTCATTTCTACACTCTGGGCGTCATGAGCGTTCCCAGCCAGGAAATTACTTTGGAAGGAAACACAGTAGCATATTATATTGTTTTTGGAAATGTGGCCTTGGTTTTTGGCACGGTGACAGCTTGTTCTCACCTGGACAGAGTGGGAAGTCAGATGTATTTTCAGAGACCCCCATAGGGAGAATAGGAGAGGGGAAGAGAGAGGATCAGCTTGAAGCCAAAGGGAGTTCTTTTGGAGACCATGGGGAAAGGTAGACGGAGATATTCAGAGGTTTAGAAAGAAAGTCAAAAATGAAAAGATGAAATAAGAAATTCAGATTTCTTTTTAACATTCTGCCACATTGATTTTCCTCACCAAACTTTTTTATCAAGCTAAATGAAAGCAAGTTAAGACATTTTAGGAAAGAAAATTAATCGACGTGCTTTTTTTAGGACCCCACCTTAAAATGATTAGGAAATCATTCACAAACATGAAGGTCACAGAATAGAATAGAAAGATAGATTCAGCTCCTTGAGCCGAGTCCCAGGGCAAGAACTCTGTACCCTCACCCCCACTGGGCCATATACTCTCAGCCACAAGTGCCTCGTCCCGAAGAAAGTGGGATGATGATGCATGAAACACGATACACATTCCAGGGTCTCCTTAACCACACACGTTAGCTTCTCTTCAGGCCTTGACCATAGAATGACACTCATTTTTCAAACTGTCTTCTGAATGGCCAGAAGCCAGAACCAGGTGCATCTGAACACTGAAATTCCAAGGGCTCAATTTTATCAATGAGCTGTTTTCCCCATGTGCAAGATTAAATGCACTTTGATCTCCATTCCTGCGGAACACGGGTTCTTTGAAAGCTGCCCTTGGCATTGCTCGTGGGTTGGGAGGAGAACAGCACCCACACGGGGTTCTGACCCGGGTCCCGCTGCGTTCTCTGTAACCTCAGTTCCTTTCGTCAGCTGCAATGCGACAGTCCCCTTGGCCAAGATTCCCAGCAGCCCTGGGAGTTGTCCTGGACAACTGGCCCTTTTTTCAAAGTGTGTCACTAGTGTGAACTTCCCATAGGAAGGTTCTACTCGATTAGAAATGCTTCTGCAATCTAAAAATTAGACTTCTCTTCCTCTGACTCCACTAATTTGTAACATCTTATAGGAGATAAAGGGCCTGATCCTTTGAGTCTGGAGTCTATTAGGCACCTTTAAAATGAGACTAAACTCTTGCAACCCACCCAGTATCATTTAGCAAACCACTGGCTCTGCAAAGACTTGATAAGCACAAGGGAACTGTCTTGTTTTCCTCTTCAGAGCCTTTCTGTTGATGGTTTGTGTCATCAGTGATAGCACTTGTCGGCCAGTAATTTGGAAACGTTCCCACATTTCAGTATCTCCTTTAAAAGGTTCTTGGACCTTGGATTCTTGGAGTCTCTGAGTCTGCGTAGGCCCCAGGCTGAGGGCTAGTGTATCTTTCAGTGGAGGGGGCAGGTGGGGGGTCAGTGGGGAGAGGGAGGGCGGAGATGGCGCAATTCACAGGTTTTGTTGCAAGCTCTAAACAAAAATCAGTTATCCTCATCTTGTAATTGACTGAAACCAAATGAAGCGCCACACTGACCTGAGTCTTGAAATGTGACCTGAGTCTTGAAATGTGCCAAGTCCGGAAGCAGGTGCCCGAATCCAGGTCAGAGGTCAGAGTCAGATGGAAAGGGCATCACTGGGCTGCCACCGTAGGCGCGGAAAGATCGTCTTCCTCCTGCTTTTCTTTGCTTTCCCTTTTGAGATCACGGATCCGGTGCATGTGGTTGGAAAGGGGCTGAGACATTTACCGTGTTTTCCTCCCTCCGCAGATTTGCCTCAATCGTCGCTGTCAGAACACAAGCATCTTCGGCATTCAGGAGTGTGTGAAGCAGTGTCACAAAAGAGGGGTGAGTCAACCCCGCGGGCTTCCTGTCGCCAGTCCCTGGCACGCGAAGCGCCGCATCGTTCGCTTGTAAAGGGTTCTGCAGTCCACAGCTTTTTAAAAATATAGCTGTAGCCTCAGTGTTTTCTTTTAAAGACACTAATTTTCTCTGACCTTTACGTAACACGAGAAATGTGACTTTTATTTAACAAAGAAAATCAGGTGGAGCCATAATTATCTTTCACATTGGCATCCTGTGATTTTTTTTTTTTTTTGCATCCTCTGATTTTTAAAAAGGGGCTTTGTCGTCTCCAAAGTAATTTCAAAATTCACCTTTCTGCAGAAAGGATTTTGCCTTACCGTTCCGATCAGAGCTGTCCCTCTGACAACCGATATTCAGAGTCTGGGTCTGAACTGAAATACTTCCAAAAGGAATTAAAACAAGGGAGACAGAACATACTGGCCACATGTTCTTGAAATCACATACAACGCATCTCAACTAAAGAAGGTGGTTATTTTAGTTCAGAGAATTTTCTTAGGAGAGAAGAGGACTCTTCATTGCTGAAAACATAATTTATTTTTCCTGATAGGCTTAATTATTTCCAATGGAATCATATTAATCTTGATTAGCCATGCCGGTGGTTCATTTGTTTTTCTGAAATCTTCTCTGCAGAAATCATGCTCCCAATTCTATTTTTAAAACTCACAGACACGCGCCAATGATTCTAACACAGGATTACAGGGCGGGGGGGTTGCGGTTCATAAAATGGCTGTTGGGCCATAACCATGAAGGATCACAGTGCCGTCTCCGACTGGCTGGTTGACAGCGAGTGTAGCTGACCGTCAATAGAAAACCAAATCCTTTTATGTCTTCGTTGGGTCATAGAGTTCTTTCTAACGGCTGTAAGAGATGGTCTGGTGCAGCCTTATTCTGAAGGAGCCCAGGACTGAGAGGCAGTCATGCCTCTCCAAGGTCACATGACCTGTTAGTGGGCATGCGGGGGCGGGGGGGGGGGGACCCTGGGCTCCTCACCTTGCAGCATCCCTGGGCTCCCATCCACCTGTTGGAGAGGAAAAGCCCACATTGGCAGAACAGCTGCCGAGACTTGGTGATGAGTCGCTTGACCACACCCTTCCCCGAGTGAGACCAGGCTCACCAGCAGTGCCTCCAAAGGGGATGGCGGGGCTACCATCTGCAAAAAGGGCACCTGACTCTGGTTTGCATGGGAAGACCGTGCAAAACGGAGTGGGCAGCACCGGGCCCAAATCCTCACAGGTGCCTGCAACATACCTCGCAGGTACGTCAGCAACGGCGTCTTTGAGAGACAGGCAGGACGCTTGGCATCAGCACAGGCTGGGCTACTCGGTAATCAATGCCGCAGGGCTTTAGCTTTATGGGAATATACCTTCCAACTGATCACGGGTTATCTGTACTGTCCTTATTTTAAGCAATTGGGGCTTTTGATGTGGTTGAATCATCAAAAAAAAAAAAAAATCCGTGAAAGGAAAAGATCACAAATGAGACATCTACTCCAAACATCCTATTTTTGCCTTAAATAGAAAAATATGTATTTGGCCGCATCCAGCAATACTCGGATGCAGGCTGAGGCGTTTGGGGTGTCCGACTGTAGGTCTGTGCCGACTTCCTTACATAAACCAGGCCAAGCCCATCATCGATGACGCGTAGTTCGCTTCTGTGAGTGGGAGCGAACCCCGGATGCTCCAAAGCACCCCGGGTACAGAATCCTTCCGGGCCAGAGCGGCTCTGCCGGGCCACTCGCAGGCGTCCCACCACTCCAGATGGGTCAGAGCTCTTCTTAGCACCTTGCCCGTGTCCCGTGTTCCCACAGCACACCCCCCAGTTTTCAGAGAAATAATATCCTCTTGTTTTTGTGCTCATGTGCCACCAGGTCACACAGGAGTCCATAAGTCCCGTCAGTAATGACAGCGGGTCTAACGGCCAACTCAGGCTAGGGGAGCAGCCTCCATCGGTCACCCTCGCCAGCCAGATGAGCCGGAGCCGGCCCCTCCCTGGGGGGCTCTGGTGTTCACGCCAGTCTGCTCGCTCAGGCCCCCCCCCTCAGAGTGATGCCCGTCCTCCTGCTTTCTCGGCACCCATTTCCTGTCACAGGGACCCCAGGGTTTGGTAGGCTGTGACCAGGCTGCAGGGCTGGGAGCCAGGGAGGGCCGCTGGGGGACCGCCCGAGGGAGGTGGGCATTTCAGGCATGAGATGTCAGGGCAGGTCCGCCTGCCTCTCCGAGCTTCGTGTCTGCAGGAGGCACGGCTGTGCCCGCAAGTTGTCGGGCCCGGGATGGCCGAGGAATCGGATTCCACAGCCCTGAAGCAGGGTCGCTCCTCACCATGGAGAAGGCCTCTCATTGTGGTCATTTGGGTGAAAGGGATTCTGAATTGAAAAAGAGGACACAGCAGTAGATGGGGAAAAAAAGGGGAGGGAGGCAGTGGAAGACCCCCCCTCAAAATCTCCATCACTCCCCCAACAGCGGCTGAGAGGCAGGTTATGTTACATTTGCAGCCTTGGGCTCTGGTCCCACCTGTGTGGTCAGTGCTCATGGGGACTCTGACCACAGGGCCTTTGCTCTGGTGTGGCAGCCAATTAGAGCTCAGAGATTTACCGCCGCCCCACGTGGAGGGGGGGCTCTAATGCTGCTTCTCTCTCTCGGTGCCCCCCTCCCCTGTGGCCCGGACAGGTGTGTAACAACCGGAAGAACTGCCACTGCGAGGCCCACTGGGCGCCTCCCTTCTGTGACAAGTTTGGCTTCGGGGGAAGCACAGACAGTGGCCCTGTCCGGCGAGCAGGTGAGTGGGGACAGTGTGTCCCCGGGAGTGGGCGCTGAGTGACGGGCTGGGCGGGCGGGGAAGCCAGGCGCGATCTCCCCAAGCAGGACGGACGGACGGCTCACCAGCCGTCAGGTGTAACCGCCCCCCAGTGGGAAGCCCAGCGCACCCGCACGAGGGCCTGACACAGCCCGAGGCCCATGTCCAGGCACTGTCCCATCCAGGCACTGTCCTGACTGACTTTTGCCCAGACTCCTCACTCTGCTCTGGCTGAGAGGCTGACTCTGTCCCTTGTTTGCCTGCGACACTTGGCTTAGCTAAGGTCATTTCGACAGTGGACTGCCAAACGGGTATGAACTTGGTATGGGGTGAAAGGACTCTGTAAAACCCAGCCTCGGTGCACTGGGGACCAAGAGGCATGAGGCCGACTGTCTCCTAAAACCCTTACTGGAGAGTCACGTCCTCGGGGTCAGGGTCGGTGGTCTCAGCAGCAGCAGTGGTAAAAGCAAGCAAGCTTCTGTTTACTGAGCAGTTGTCCTGTGCAGTCACCATGCCGGGTGTTGGTTTCATCTGCGTGATCTCCTCGGACCCTTGCCTCACTCCCAAGTCACTATTGTTCTTCCTTCTTTACATATAAAGGACCTGGGGCTCAGGGAAGGTAAGTAACTTCCCTGAGGTCACACAGCTAAGATTGAGACCAAGTCCATCTCCCCCTAAAAAGCCCCTCCTAGCGGCAGTGCTTGCTCCCCACCTCTTTTCTCCCGGGATGACCTTGAGGAATGGCCTCCCGGTGCACTTCTGTTTTCTCTGAGCCCCCGTCTGGCGGGGAAGAGATGAGCCGAAAGGGTGTCCCTTGTGAAGGGAAAGCGTGTGTCGTGCCCAACTGGCAGGATTCTAGCTTCTGCTCGGACAGGGGCACTGCCGCCCGCGCCCCCCGCGTCGGGGTTGGAGGGGATTGGCTGGTAGCGACCCCGGTGCTCAGGGGCAAGGGCTTCCCGTTAGCAGGGGATCTGCACTCGCCAGCTCTTCCCTGTAGCGAGGAAGCGTCTCTACGGCAATAGAAACGTGCGGCGACCATGTCCGCTGCCACCGTGGGCACATGAAAGTACACGGAAGAGGCAGGCATGGGGAGCTGTGTCCGGGCCTCTCTGCCCCCACGCCCAGCAGCCTGACCGTGACTTCTCGAGCCCCCGCCAGCCACCCTTCCAGGCCCAGAGACACGGAGCAGGCACAGCGGGGCCCAGCAAGAGCAGGGCCAGGGGAGGGGAGACTGTGGGACCCGGGGAGGCGGGCCAGCGTGGGGAGCCGCACGGGACCTGGCGTTTGCAGCAGGTGAGGGGCCAGGGGACCCCGTTTGCTGATGGCGTGCGCTGCGAGGGACGAGGGCAGGCGGCCCGGGAGGTGCAGCCAAGTTCATCCCGTAGGCCGGGGAAATGTTGGCTCCACTGATCAGCGTAAGACTTGTGGATTGATTGCGAGGAACGAGAAATTGTGGTCCGGGCCGCTAGCTGGTCACTTTGCTCATTAGCTCTGTGAAGACACAACAGACCTCTAGCCCGAGCCCCCGTCTGAAAAGAATGATGTTTTAGCCGGGAACTCAGAAGCAGGGCTTTCCCAGTGACACTAACAAGAGAATCAAGACTGTCATATGTTGATTGTCTTACTCAGGCTGAGACACGTCCCTGATAGGACTTGTCAGTTGGGGACGAAGACCAGAAACAGAGAGGGTGCGAGGCGCTCTTTCCCAGAGTGGGAGTGTGGCCGCCCCAGCCTGGTGGGCAGCCCCGTGGGCATTGTAGCGGGGGGGGGGGGGGGGGCAAGGGGGAGGGTCTTGGGGACAGGCGGGGACCAGCACCTGCACAGCCGTCCCCAGCAGCCTGAGGGGACTGTGGCCCGCCTGCCAGGGGAGGCCCACCCTGCTTGTTGCTGGACAGAAACCGGTGAACCCCCACATCTGGGCTTGTCTCAAGGACTCCGCAGAGCGGTGGGAGCGGCCGGTCCAGCCCCCCTCCAGCCTGGCGGATTCCTCCCTGCGGCTCTTTCTGGGGTCAGAAACCAGCCTCCGGTTTTGATTTTCCCTTCTCTTCCACTCCTTGAGAAGGGCGGGGGCTACTCAGTGTCTTTGTGCTGAACAAAATGGGAGCAAATCCCAGAAAAGGGCATGTTCTTAGAAAAAATAAAAAGCATCCTCCCAGAGAAACGGGTTTGCCCCCCAAAGGATGTATTTTGAGTGCCTAACATAATAAACATAACGAAATCTAACAAAACCAAACCCGTGGGCTCTTCCTTTTAGCTATGAGTTTTGTGGGGGTTTTCTCACCTTCTGTTTTGACAGAAGCACGGGGAGGAGCGTACTTGTGATGGGGGCTGGAGAGGTCACAGTCCGGGGTCGTGCCAGCTCCCTCCACTGTCTGTGGCCACCATGCCCGCGGGGCGGTGGGAGGGCTGGGGGCGGCACGTGGTCAGGGCTACGGTGCCACCTGTCAGACGACGTTCCTGTCTATCAGGTGTTGTCAGAAATACATCGCGGCGACACAGACTGTTCAGGCATGACCTCTGAAGTAAGACCAACGTCATTCACGGATTTACTCACTTGTTTCTGCTCCTTCCTTCAAAGCTCGTGTTGCCGTAAACATCATGATCTGATACTTCCCGTATTTCATTGTAACTGCCTCTTTGAGCGAAATGTGTTTTGTTTCAGATAACCAAGGTTTAACCATAGGAATTCTGGTGACCATCCTGTGTCTTCTTGCTGCTGGATTTGTAGTTTATCTCAAAAGGAAGACATTAATACGCCTGCTGTTTACAGATAAAAAAACCACCATTGAAAAGCTAAGGTACCCTGGGTTGGGGTCATCTTTTCCAGAGACGGCATTTGGAAGCAATGCGCGGCCAACGGCCTCTCGCTTTGTTTTCCTTAGCAAAGAAAGAGATCTTTGCTTTTTTTAGATAGTAAAACCATTATTTTGGTTTTGTAAAATCTTTGCCAGACCAACTGCCTCCTTTCCTTGCCCTTTAAACTGTTTGCTGCTTATTATATGAACAACCAGGGTGTTGAGGAGTCCCACGGATGTATTTGTTCCCACCCTTATATTAGTAACTTTTACAAGACATGGGATCTCAAAATATTTTCGTCAGCTGGGGTAGCTTTGGATCCAAATATATTCGAAGACATTATTGCTGAAATGCCAGCTCTCTACCAGATACCTCCCAGGGGTCTCCGAGCCATGTGTCTATAAATTGCAAGAACTAATTTCACAGAATAGTGGCTTTGGGGAGGAAAAAAAAATCAATATATACTTTTTTAATCTCGTAAGAATGTTAGATAATTTTTCCTTTGCATGTTTACCATATTGAGTTAAAATAAGTCAATTATTTTTTTTGAGCATGATTGTGAGCAAAACAGAAAAAGTCAAGTCAACTGGAGGGGAAACGCGCTTGTTTACGTGTAACGGGACTGTGTTCCAGGTGTGTGCACCCTTCGCGGCCATCCCGCGGCTCCCACCCTGGTCAGGCTCACCTCGGCCCCCTCAGCAGAGGCCTGATGAGGAAGCCACCACATTGCAACGTGTCGAAGGTAAGCTGTCGACAAATGCGAGAAGTTCGTGTGTGCCTTGTGACACGGGTTTTTCAACAAGAGCTTGAAGAGGAATAGATCCCGGAGATCTATGGTTGGTTTATAACAGGACTAGATCCCTGAAATGCGGACTCCACCCACTTCGTGAGGTGATGGTTGGGGGCTGGAACTCCTTCTACTTCTTCCAGAGCCCACGCTGCCCCGGGGAAGCTCTCCTAGATCCAGTTGGGGCGATGTCCCGTGGGATCTGGTGTGAGGTACATTATGGGCCATGATCTCCAAGCGCCCAGACAGACCAAATTCCCAGGAGGCTCACTGGGTCTGCCTCCCGAGTGGGTTCCTGGCTCTGGGCCCCTCCTGTGGTTTCAGATGCCACCAGCAAGGTTGGCTCTGTGCCTCCTAGTGCATTTCTAAGGGTTACACTGAGCCCATGGATGGGCCCTTTTGCTCCAGCTCTGGGCTGTGGAAGTTCTCTCTACTCTACCCTATGGTTTTGAAAAGCCAAGTCCTTAACCAAAGTACCCACTGGCTTCCTCTGGCTCTGAACTTTCCTGCTTCCTGGAGAATTATCATCAGAGTCCACTCCAACATTTAGGTATCCCCGTCAAGTGTTTCTGCCATACGCGTGAGAGTTTGTGAATATTGAACTCATTCAACAAGAGTCCAAATTATAACAGTGATAGTGTTGGTGTCAAGAAATGACAAACGATTTTAAATAGGACTATCACTTATTCACTAAATCATAAACTATTTTATCTCCCTTGCTGTAAAAAGTATAGAGGACTGGGTTCCTAATAAGCTTTACCACCTCTCAGCCCCAGATGTGGGATTTCATAGCAAGAACCGCTAGCTTTTTTCGTGAGAGCCAAAGACACAGCTTTATTTCGAAGAGCCAAAAAATGGGAAATGACTCAAATTTCCATCAACAGGTAAAAGGATAAACAAACTTTGGTATATTTACACAATGGAATGCTATTCAGCAATAGGAGAGAATGAACTATTAATATATACAACATCATGGACGAATCTCAAGATAATTATACCAAGTAAAAGAAGCCAGACCAAAAAAATAAAAAATAAAAAAGATTCCATACTCTATGATGCCATTTCTATGAAATTCTAGAAAATGCAAACTATTTTATAGTTACAGAAAGCAGATCAGAAGTCGCAAGCAGGGGGAGGAGAGGAGGAGTGGGAGGCCAGGGTGACGGTGGATGTATGTTCATTAGCTTCCTTATTGTGATGTTTTCACTGGTGTGGACACATGTCAAAATTTTCCATTTCATCCAGTTTCACTATGTGCCATTAGCCGTCTGTCCATGGAACCTCAATAAAGCTGTTTTTAGAAAGAGAGGAGGGAAGGAAAGAGGGAAGGTGGGGGGCGTGAGGCATCTGTTCTCATCTGCCCTAAAAGCAGTGTAGGAGATGACCCTCCAGGTGCGGGCCCCTCACCTCGGCCGGCTTCCAGAAGCCTCCATCCTCCTTGCCAGGGGTTTCCTCGGTTCTCCCTGAGCCTGGAGGGCATCACCCGCCACCTCAGTTCACAACTTCTTCATCCTTTCCTGCACATGTGGTCTGTGTCGTCATACTTGTTGGCCCCTGCCCAGGAGTCCTGTGCCTATTTGTTGATGCATTAAACCAGTTTTTAAAATTCCCGGGGAAACACCGATCCCGCTATTCCAGATTGGGTTGGAGGGGTGCTTCTGCTCCAGCTGTGAAGCTTAAACAAATAACCGTGGACTCCCTCTCGGGGTCACCGCCCCCTCCCAGGGAGTAGTGACTCCGGTGACATCCCGGCTTCTGCTCTGCCCCCTACAGGACAATACCAGGAGATGGCCCCCGTGTCAGAATGTTGACATCAGCGGGCCCCTCCGAGCCCAGGATGCCTCTCCGCCCGGTTCTCCTCAGCGAGTGCTCCCGCCCCTCCAGAAGGCTCCTCGCGCGCCCCTCGTCCCTGCCAGACCCCTGCCGGCCGCCCCTGCACTCCGGCAGGCCCAGGTAGGCCCTCTGCAGCTAACGCGATGGATGCGGTTCAAGTCCAGACTGCCACGTGTGATGTCCGGTGGGTCCGCCTGTCAGGGCCTCTGTGAAACGCAGATAACTCCGCTCCTCGGATGGTTGAATGCGATAAGCCACGGAAAGCATTTAGTACGGTGCTCGGTGTAGTCACGATGCGTGTGTTTTACCAGGACTATTTGTGCATTCCGAACAGCCGGGGGACCTGCCCAACTTACCACCTCACCCGTGACACTCTTGAGAATAGCAGGGCTTTGCTACTAACAGGGCCTGGACATTAAATCAAAGATGGTCACCTCAGGGGGCGTCTGGGGGGCTTAGTCGTTAAGCGTCTGCCTTTGGCTCAGGTCATGATCTCAGGGTCCTGGGATCGAGTCCCCCATTGGGCTCCATGCTCAGCGGGCAGCCTGCTTCTCCCTCTCCCTCTGCCCCTGCCTCTCTAACTACTTGTGATCTCTCTCTCTCTCTCTCTCCCAAATAAGTAAATAAAATCTGTAAAAACAAAAAAGATGGTCCCCTCAGGATTATTAGTGGGCATTCTTTCTTACCCTTTTCTCGTTTCCAGAATTATTCACAAGCGTTTTACTATCCACTCAGTCTCTCCCTACCAGAGGCAGCATGGTATTAGACCCTCCGTATCTAGCATCTGTTTCGCTTTTATGCTGTTTTGGACGTTGACGGTTTCTGTTTGTTAGGACAAGACATCACTTCAGGCTTAGAAACTTGAGGTGGGCAGATAGTAAAAACAAGCACATGTAACACACAGAGAAATAATGCGTGGTAATTTTTCACTGCTATCATTGTCATACTTCTAGTAATTTTTGTATTTAAGAATTGCATGTGTATTTTTAATATAATTTAAATTATTCGGTATGCACATTGCTTTCGAGACTACTTTTTTGCCTTAAAATCATTCCTATTTACCACAGCACTAAAAATTCTTAAACATGTCATTTTAATAATAACATTATATATGTCTGTAGAGTACTTTTTTAAGCACTCGCCAATTAATGGGCAAGTTTGGATGTCTGTAGGTTCTGCTATTATAAATAGTTCTGTTGTGAAGATCTAGACAGATAAATTTTGGAACACTTTAATTATTCCCTTAGGAGATATTCCTAAAAGTGAAAGTATTGGGTTGAAAAGTGCTATACCCCTTTTAAGCCTTTTAATATATAAATTAAATAGTTTTTCAGGACCCCTCTGCGTATTTATACTTCCGCCTTATTACAGAGAATCTGTCTCTCCATGACTTTGCTAGTTCTAGGCATTACCATTTCAAAGCCTTGCCAAATTGATGTAAAAAAAAACAACTCATTTTTTTCTGTCCAGTGGTTCTGTCACTTACTCGGGGGGATGTTGATGTTTTCAATGATGAATGTGTCTGTTCTCAGTCCATCAGTTTTTCCTTCTTGTGTTTTGAAGCCCTGGTGTTTGTAGGACACAGAGTTAAGATTGTTGTGTTTTCTTGGTGAATGGATCCTTTTGTCATTATGTCCTGGCCCTCTTGAGTTCTGGTAGTTCCCTTTGTTCTAAAGTCTACTTTATCTCATACTCATATATCCACTTCAGTGTCTTTTGATTCGTGTTTGCAAGGTGTGTTTTTTCCCACCTTTCTACTCTTACCTTACCTATGTCATCATATTGAAAATGAGTTTCTCAGAGACCCCATGTAGCTGGGTCATCCATTCTGTCAGTCACTGGCTTTTAATGGGTGTGTATAGATCATATATTTTTAATGCAATTATGGGTGTGCTAGAGTCTGTCTACCATTTTAGTATCATGTGTTCCCCCTGATTTTTGTTTATTGTGCTCTTCTTTCCCGAATTCCTATAGGTTAGTTGAACATTTTTAAATATTTCCTGTTGATTGATCTACAGTGGTTTTAAGATACCTCTTTGTATAATTTGCTGTAGGGCAAGCTTTCTCAACCTCAGCATTGTCGGCATTTGGCCCTGGATAACGCTTTGTTGTACTGGACTGTCCTGTGCATTGCGGAATGTTTAGCAGCATCTTGGTTTCTACCAACCAGATGCTACTTGCACATGGAGCCATGTCTTTGAACTTTGCCAGATGTCCCCACGTGGACAAAATCCCCCGACTGAAAAGCTGGTGCTCTAAAGGTTATACCGTAATTTATCACAGTCTACCAGTATCGGTACATTATCACTTCAGGTGGAACATAAAAACATTACCACCTTTGAGGTCTCTTTATCCTTTTCCCTTCATCACATAGATGTCTTAACTGAGAACCATTTCAGATGCTGTAATTTTGCTTTCAGCCGTGAAGCAGACTTGTTTAAAACCAAGTTCTGAAACTTAAGAGTGGTCTACTACGTCTACTCACTTACCCACCCTTTCTCATCTTCCTTTATTCCTGATATTCTGAGTTTCTGTTATCATTTCTTTTCTGTCTGAGAAACATTAGCTGTTCTGTTAAAGCAAGTTCACTGGTGACAAGTTCTTTTGGTTCTCCTTCATCCAAAAATGTCTATTTCACCTTTGTTCCTGAAGGATATTTTCACTGGATATAGAATTCTGGGTTAACTATTTTTTTCACATTTGAAAAATGTTCCACTTCCTTCTGGCCTCTGTGGTGATGAGAAATCCACCGAAAAGTTCAGCCCACAGTCCCTCTTCCAGGGAAAGATGTGGCCTGTTATTGGAAGCAGGATTGGGAAGCAGGGCTCTGCCATCTCTAAGACATGGTCACCTGGTGGGGGCAGAGAGGATGGCTTTTTCTAGTCCCCACCTGGAGCTGGAGGAAGGTATGGTCAAGATGTTTCGCTCTTACCGAGTCACCCTGTTCCCCATCTACTGGCTGCAGCCAGAAGGCTTTCCTTGGGTCTCCTTTTGCTCTGGTGACATTGGCATTTCCAGACCAGGAATCTCTCCAGAGCACAGGCTAAGATATGAAAACGGCAAAAACAAAAACAAGCGCTCACTATTGGGTAGTTCCTTGAGTTCTGAGGTCCAGAGCCAGTCCGTTTATTTTTCTCCAACTTTCAGAGTCTCAGTTGCTCTATGGATTTTCTCCAGACTTTTTTGTTGTAATTTGCAGGAGGTATGGGGTGAAGGGGGCTTATTCCGTCTTGTCCAGACCTCATTTCTTTTTGTATCTCTCTGATTACTGGTACACTTAGACAGCTTTTTACATATCTGTTAACCAACGGTGTAACATTAAATTGGCCATCAAAAAACAAAGCAAACCCAAAAAAGCCTTGATCTGTCAGTGATTTCTCTGCTGTAAAAAATCCCACCATGGCTAATTTCGGGCTATCAGCGTAATGTCACTCAACGAGGAGTAGAGAATTGGCTAACACGAGCTGGTACCAGTCAGCTTCAGCATAGAGCTACTATTAACTGTGTTTGTTCTGTGAGTTGTTCCTACCCTTGGCCTACGTCTTTCTATTGAGGAGAGAGTTGTTCTTCCCGATTTGCAATAGTTCATTCTCTTACTAAGACTATTTATCCTTTTCCAGTAATGTATTGTAAACCTTTCCCTAGCTTACCTTTTAATTTTATTTATGCTATTTTGGGGTGTAAAAGGAATTCTCTTTTGCCTATTAAGTGTCTTCGTCTTTTGTGTGAATTCTCCCATTTCTTTGTGCGTGCGAAGTCCCCTTCCATTTCAGCATCAGTCAAGATCTACCTCTAGTTTCTTCTGTTTATTTTATTGGCTGTTGAGAGTTCTTCCACCGTTGTTTTTCTAACCTGTCTCGGATTTACATTGGGGGAAGGCAGTGAACATGTCCTAAACTTTTCTGGGTGATGGGCTTATTCGAGAATCTGATGAAAGCTATGAACCCACAGAAAATGCACCTGTACTCAATACTTTGCGTGCAAATTTCAGATATCGGCAGAGCCCGCCAGCCCTCTCCCCATGGATTCCCTCATGCTGAGGCTTTTTATGTCTGTCTCTAAAACAACTCGCCTATGCACCACGTCAAACTGGGACTGTCTTTAACAGACCATGGGATCTGAGGCAAAACATTTCCACTTGCTGGTATCTTTTTTTCCTGACAGCAGCCAATGACTACAGAAGTCTCTCCCTCAAGATTTCCTCTAAAAACAGGCCCCAAAAAAGGCCTACATTCTGTTTTATGAAACGAAGGAAATGTTACCCTTTAAACATTAGGAGCTGAAAAATCCACATTTCTCACTCCAGGCTGGTGTCTGTCTGGAGCTTTTCCGAGACATATGATACAGATTAGGCTCGCGCTTTCTCCCCCATCGCACGTAGAGAACTGAAATTAATTCCATGCAGGTGTGGTGCGTACTTGGAGGTGGCTCACTCTTGGCAGCACAGATCGAATCCACTGACACTGCACTTTCGAGTCCCCGTGCCCAGCCCCCTGCAACCCAACAAACACGCGGCTACATGGCTAGCCGTGCTTCATCCATCCAGACTCGCCATCTGAACCTTCCAGAAGGAAAACATTACCGTAAACATGATATATACCTCACATCATAAGGGTAAACATTTGATCCTTCCATCCAGTGTTTTATGTGATTTATACAAATCAAGAATGCCTGAATCCGCTCCCCCTGTTGTCCATAGATGTCCCCTTCCCAGGTACGTTTCCTTCACCGTGAAATGGCCCTTGGAACACAAGCTTCTCAACCTGCCTCCTCAGCCTCAATCGAGGAAACAAACTCTTCATTTCCTTTCCATCCTGCCAGCTATTTGAGAGGAAACTTAAGGCAGTGTGTTCATCTGGCTGCTGGCTGACCGTTGCCAAGATCCCCCAGAGCGTGAAAGGCAGAAGGCGGGCTCGGGAACAGGAGAGTAGGAGGGGGACAGGGGGTTCACAGAGGCGTGTGACTGCCGACGGTTGTGCGCTGTGTCGGCGGGAGCGTCACAGAATGCCACACCCTGCATGGCATTGACCCTGAAGGAACGGAACGCTCCCTTGTGTGGGGCGGGAGGGGCGGCGGGGATCAGACCCATCCGCAGACATTTGCGTCTTTCAGGCCACTGTGGAAGCACCAGGTGCCTTCTCCCGAGCGTCCTGCTCCGGGGTAGTTCATCTCAGGGTCTGGCAAGAAGCGAAGAGGAAAGAAAGGAAGCCTGTGCACGGGTCCCAGAAGGCTTCCGAGCCCTCCTGGGGATGGTCGTTCTTAAGATAGTCTCTGTTGTTTTTCTCTGACTAGAGAAATGTTAAAAATCATTCAACTTTGCAAACCGCCCCCCAAAAAGTCAGTGATACCATTATGGTCATTATTTAAAATAGAATAACGTGTAGTAAGGGGAGAAGATACAGCACCTGGCAAGTGTGGGTCTTGAGCAGAAGTCTGAAAGGACATTCTTGGGAGACAGGTTCCAGCCTGACCCCAGGGCCTGGGACAGGGGGACAGGCATCTGGCAGTTGATGAGCTGCCCAGAATCTGGCCAGAGGGTCACTTTCTGGACCACAGACTTGGTTCGTGAAGTCAACTGACCTGACTTCCAGAAGGGAGGGAGGCCCCAGAAACACTGAGTGAGCAAGGGGTCCCTGGAGGGGAAACATCTGTGTGCTGGTCCCCTCTGACCAACTTAAACTCTCGGGGAAGCATGTGGACCATCATCCCGGTGGCCTCCAGCCAGTCCCAGGTTGGGAGATAAAGCTGATGTCCAGGGAGAGGACAGCGCCCTGCGGAGTCAGATCTGAGATGCTTGGAGAGGATCTGCGCCGTAGTCGGGAGGAGCCCCGGGGAGGAGGCAGGTGGCGCCCCAGTATACACACGCCACATGGGAAAATGACGAGAGTTTGGGTACAGACGGAGCGACCTCCTGTCACATCAGAGAGGGCCTCAAGCCGCAAACCCCAAACTAAACGATGCGGTGTGACCCTCAAAAGTCGGGAAGACAGGAGGGCCACTCATATCCTTAACGGCCTAACATCAGTGTGTATAATTTTGCTCCTAGAAGAGAAGAGAGCCAAATATGGACAAACTCTTGGAGTTTTTCATTAGATTTCGAGGACATATCCCCCTGAATGCCTTTATGCAGTTTATTCTGATTAATTGTCTTAACAAATTCATTTAAAGTTTAAATAAAAACGTGTTCAATGTCACATTTAAGAAATAGATATTTCTGCAAAAAAAAGAGTTCTGCTCACAGAAAATTATGTCTAGAGAGGGCTGTGCTAAGTAGCAGCAGATTACAATGCAATTTTCTGCTGTCAGACTGAAATGTGCCAGGATTCTAATGAAGAGCCTAAGAGGCATCTTCAATCCGTAGCCGATCCATTCTTCTAAAGAGCAAAAACTTCATGCAAATGTCACTCTCTTAGCATTTATCTGTATTTTAAGATTTGCCCCATAAAATAGCATTTGAACTGTACATGCTGATGTGTGGGCATATTTGGCTTAGGGCCATTTTTGTTTATTTCTTTAAGCCCTTAGTTTCCTGGAAAATGCTAGGAAGTGCTTTTCCTCCATGCAATCTTATCAGTGAATTATAATACTGAACTCACTGGCTGAGGTGGTTTTTCTAGCCAGATTAGCTTCGTTAGGAAAATAAGAACCAAAAAAGGACAGTTGGATCCATCTCTTAAGACTGATTTTTGCTGAATCAGAGTCTTTTCCTAAAAGAGCTGGTAGGCCCATGAGCATACTCGCCAACCCTATTTCTGGCACGGCTTCTCTGCACTGCAGAAATGTCCTCAAAACGGCAGCGAAAGGATTCATTTCTATTTTTATTCTTAAAACCAAATAGTGTAGAAGTGTATTTCTGTGTGCACGTATGTGCCTGAATGTGTTATTTCACTAATTGTTTTGGCACAAGGAGCTTTCTATTTCTATTTTAAATCGCTGGAACGTAGCAAACGTTTATTGAACACCAATTACATGGCCGGTATTCCAGAGCCAAGCCTCTTTATGGGCGTTTCCGACCATCTCCCGGAGCCTGGGAGCCGACGCCCCTCCTTGGCCCCATTTTACAGGAGATGAAACAAGGCACCGTGAGGCCAAACAGCTTGTGTAGGAAGTCACCGGAGGTGGGAAAGCCACGCTTGCTGCCTGCGGTCTGGGACAGGTGGGTAGCTGGAGAGGAGAGAGGCAGAGACTGTTTGGTTGGAGACGGTTAAGGTCAGCCTAGTTCAGACCACCGACCACCTCCGCCATGTTGAATTCATTCTTGCCCCCATCTTGCAACAGAGATGCAAGGTGATGAGGGGGAGGGGGGCAGGCCTTCTGGCAGCCTCTAGAGGCTTCCGTCGGTAACAAGAGAATCCTGCACTTCTCTTTTCTTTTGCTTGCAATGCGAGCGAGCAGGCTCCGGTCCTTCTGGACCCAACTGGTCCCTCCAGGAGCCGGTCCTTGCCTGGAACCCGAGCGGTCCTGGAGCTGCGTTTTCGAGTAGGAGGAAGGCTACGTGCATTTCGGGCGGAGGTGGGAATGTTCGGTTCTGTGTTTCTGACAGGCATTTCTTCCCACCAACGCCTTGTCTGTGTCTGCGGAACATACTAGAAACCATGTTTTGTCAAAGGAGATCAGCTCACCTTGTGCCGTCTCTGCGGGCAGAGAGAGGGCTGCAGAGCCACCGACTTTGCTTCAGTGGCCTGGGGTGGGGGTGAGGGGCACAATGTCTGTTTCCAGGAGCTCCAAACTCCCCTCCCTCCCCAGCCCCACGGAGGGGGTGCTAATTCCACCCCCCACCCCCGGCTGTCGCTGGTTAACAACAGCTACTCATTCCTAAATGCTTTAGGATACAGATGGGAGCAAAACGAATTAATTTGGACTCTGAGACTGAGCCCTGACTTTCCAAGTCCTTTTCAACAAAATGAACTCAGCATTTGAATGAACAAGGACTTGTACCCTTCTGGCCTGTGTGGCTGTCTGGTATTTAAACCAGCGCTCACAGGGCCTGGAAATCTGATGATTTAGGTCCTCTCTCATCAGAAATGCCAATATGTAATGAGAAGAGGAAATCCAGTCGTCAAGATGTTCTCCCGAGGAAGTGAGATGAAATACGACAAAACTGATCTTTCTAAAAGCCTTCATTAGGCCAGGCAACCCAAAAGCTAGCTGAGCACGAGTGCTGGAAAGTGCCCCCCGCCCGTGCCTGCTCACCGCTTTCCAGATTTCCCCCTCTTGCCCAGACGCTGTCCAAGACCGCCTCCTGTCCGGCCTTTTCTGCAGCCCTCCCGTGAGCCTCCATGCTCACCTGCTGCCTCGGCCCAGGGTGACCTTGACGCGTGTTCTGCCCCTTGAACTTGACGCGTCCAGCCCCTTGAACATAGTAGATGCGAGAGGAATATGCTGAATCGATGTGAATTTTAAGTAGGGAAAAATAAGCCTCGTCCCACTATCGGTTATTTCCCTGCTGCCGTCCCGCTCCCTGAGTCATGAGTCCATAAAAATGTGAGTCCCTTCCTCCCATAAATCTGCAATGTAGCTGCCAAGGTCTTGGACTCGTGCTGACCTCTCCCTGCCACCTGCCCAGTTCTAGGAACCTCCACTGCAGTTTCCTTGGTTTCGTATTCCTCCGCCAGTAATCCATGTGACAGACCCGAGTGCTCTCTTTAAAAGCATCTATTTCCCGTCTCTCTCTGGAGCGAAGTAACCGCGGGGGAAAGCCATTCAAGTGATCACAGGATTCTAAGGGATGTTTGATACGGGGGTCCACCTCGTTCTTCTGGCTACTTGGTGTTTCGTTGTGGAGCCATCCCATAAAGTATTTAACCTGCCCTTTCCTGAGGGCCACTTGAGTTGTTTCCAATCATTTGCTGCATCAGACGGGCATGTCCGTGCCCGAGGACCTTGGGGCCGTGCAGAGGACGTCTGGGGGGTAACGTCCCAGGAACACGATCGTTGTCCAAAGGCCGTATGATCTGATTAGGTGGAACAGCCTGGAAAGGAGTCCTGCTGATTTCCACTCCACGACTCCGCACTGACACGGTATTCAGAGCGTTTGCTTGTCTTTGCCTGTACAATAGATAAAAAAAAATAAATGGCGTCTACATTTCTCTTCCCATAAATGAGGCAGAACCTCTTTTCAAAGATTTAAGATCCATTTATGGGGTTTTTTTCCGTTTTCATGAACTCTTTCGTCTCCTCTGCCACCTCATTGTCCTTTTAGAAAGGCCTGCCTACCCAAAGAATACAAACGTTTTTGTCTCATTCTTTCGTGATCTTTTTTTTTTTTTTTGCACTAAAATATTTGATCCGGCTGTGATTGCTGTTGGTGTATAAAATGAAGTAGGAATCCAACTTCCTTTGTAGAGGGCCAGCTGAGTAATCCTCAACCCCGTTTCTTGGGTCTGTGCTGTCTTGTCCCTTCCCGGCCTGTGTTTTATTAGCTTTTCCTGGCTGCTCAGCAGCTCCCACGGGAGCGGGCTGGAGGCCTTATGTGTGATGCAGCCTCCTGGTCCCCACCCTTCGGCCACCGGAGCTCTGCCTTAGCCCCCCAGCACACGCCGGACAGCGAGCACACCCGCCTCTCTGGGCTTCGTGGTCGTTTCATGAAAATATCTACTATCTTAGCCTGTCATGTAATGAGTGTCTGCTAAATGATAGCTATTCGTTTTTCTAATGTGTGCTTTTCCCCTTTCTCATCTCCCTCCATCCTGAGGTTTATTTCTCTAACTTCTTAGACCCTTACTTCATTTCTGTTCATACTTCATTATTTATTTTATGCATACATCACCAAATAAGCACAGGGGCCTAGGAATTTCCCTCCAAACACTGCATTATCTGTGCTCACTCGTTCTGATTGGTACTGCTCTCCCTATTGATATTTTAAAATAACCTACACTTCCCCTTTTGTTTTTTTCCCTTGGCCCAAAGGTTGAAATTATTTTCCTTTTGGTTGTCATGAGGTCTTAAGGCATCTGAAACACATAAGAGTGAAAATCACCCGCATTTACACTACACAGAAACAGCCTGTTGTTATCTGCACGTTTTCTTATGCCCGTGCCTATTTAAATCTCAGATACGTGACGTGCACACAGTTTCCTTTTTTAAAAGAAAAACAAAGCAGTTCAGAGAGTCACTGTGACTACCTCAGATAGAATCACTTTTGTAGGTCGGTGTGGACTTTTCTATAGAACCTTTTCGATATGTTTGCAGAGATCTATGTATATATCCAATGAATATATAATATGCCGTGTTTTTCAACTTACATAAATGGTATCAAATGGTACATAATGGTACATATGTAGTACATACATACTACATAAATGGTACCTAAATGGCTTCACACAGTTTGTACTTACATTCAACTGTGTTTTCCTGTGCCTCTTTTTTTTTTTTGGACAGCTGACACAGAAAGCTATGTTCGTCTCAGATGCACAACACGGGGCTCTGGCAACTCCATACGTGAGGCGCTGCTCACAAGCTTCGCTCCCATCTCTCCCCATACACCACTGTTACGACAGCACTGACGGTATTCTCTGTGCTGTGCCTTTCATCCCATCCTTTAGTCCTTCCCTAACTGGAAGCCTGGACCCGCCATTCCCCTTCACCCCTTTTTTCCCATTCTCCTACCTCTCCTCCCACTGGCAACCACCAGTCTTATTCTCTGTATTTATGGATTGGTTTCCGCTTAATTTGTTCGTGTGTTTGGTTTTTCAGATTACACGTTTAGATCCCACAGGGGAAATCATAGGGTATTTGTTTTCCCTGCCTTATTTCACTTCGTATAATACACTCTAGGATCTCATTCTTTTTTATGGCTGAGTAATATTCCATTATACATCCACACCATACCTTCATTATCCAACGAAGTGTCTATCGATGGACACTGGACTGCTTCCATGTCTTGGCTTTGTAAATAATGCTGCAGTGAACATAGGGGTGCATATATCTTTGCAAATTAGCGTTTTCATTTTCTTTGGGTAAATACCCAATAGGACAATTACTGAATCAGATGATATTTCTATTTTAATGTTTTGAGGAACCTCCTTACTGTTTTCCACAGTAGCTTCACCAACTTATATTCTCACCAAAAGTGCAGGACGCTCCCTTTCTCTGTATCCTCCCCAACAGTCGTTATTGCTTATCTTTTGGATACTAGCCATTCTGACAGGTGAGGTGGTATCCCAGTGTGGTTTTGATTTGTATTTTCCTGATGATCAGTGATGTAGAGCATCTTTTCATGTGTCTGTTGATCATCTGTAGGTCATCTTTGGGGAAATGTCTATTCCGTTCCTCTGCCCATATTTTAATTGGATTTTTTGGTGTTGAGTTGTGCAAGTTCTTTGTATATTTTCGATATTAACTTATTATTGGACCTGCCATTTGCAAATATCTTCCCCCATTCAGTAGGTTGCCTTTTCATTTTTTTCATTCCTTTGCTGTGCAAAGACTTTTCATTTGGGTCTGGTCCCAATAGTTGACTCTTGGTACCACTGCCAAGAAGACATATCTAGAAAAATGTTGCTTAAGCCAATGTCAAAAAGATTACTGCCTATGGTCCCTTCTAGTTTTATGATCTCAGGTCTCACATTTAGGTCTATAACCCATTTTGAGTTTATTTTTGTGTGTAGCGGAAGAAAGTGGTCCAGTTTTCCCAGCACCATTTACTAAAGACACTCGTTTCCTCATGGTATATACTTGCCTCCTTTGTCATAGATTAACCGGATAAGCATGTGTTTATTTCTGGGCTCTCTGTTCTATTTCACTGATCAATGTGTCCATTTTTGTACCAGTAAAATACCATTTTGATTATTATAGCTTGGTAGTAGATCTTAAAATCTGGGCTTGTGATACCTCCAGCTTTGTTTTTCTTTCTCAAGGTTGCTTTGGCCAATGCAGCCTTCTGTGGTTCCATACAAATTTTAGTATTATCTCTTCTAATTTGTGAAAAGTGCTGTTGGTATTCTGATAGGAATTGCATTGAATCTGTAGCTTGCTTTGGCTAGGATGGACATTTAAGTAATATTAATTCTTCTAATCCACGAGCATGGGTAATCTTTCCATTTGTTTGTGTCGTCATTAATTTCTTTCATCAGTGTTTTATAGTCTCACCTCCTGGGTTAAATATATTCTTAGGTATTTTATTCTTTTTGGTGCAATTATGTTTCATTTACGTTTTATTTCTAGAGAGTTTCCTTATTATCCAAATATGCTGGCTTGTCTTTTATTTCCTTAAACACAGAAATGTGTTCAAATAATTCCACAATCTGAAGTCGTTGGGTATGTTACTCCTGAGGTCACTTTCACAATTCCTTGCTTCTTTGTGTGCTTGGTAATTTTTTACTGAGCTGCTCGTTTTTCTGGAAAATTATCTAGAAAACCGTCTGGGAGTTGAGATCTGGGATGAAGGTGTGACCTCCAGAGAGGATATATTTGGCCTCTGCTAGGTTCCTGGAAGCAGTACCAGTTTGAGACCCCTTTAAATGCTTGACCTGATTGAGCCGCCGAGGCGATGGGTCTCAGCTTCAGGTCCTCAAGGGCAGCTTGTGGCTAGAGCTTTCTTTCCCTCCACTGGTCTGCCTAGCACCAAGGGAACTCTCCTTACAGTCTCCTAGTACTTCTAGAGCATTCTTACTGGAGGTATAGTTCTTTTTGGGTAAACACCCACTAGGACCAGCCTGGCTTTATTGGGGACAGGTTGGAAAGGGAAAGTGTCCTGTTAAACTTGGGCCGGTGCTGACCTTGGACTCCTGTCTCCCTTAGCATACGAGGGTATTAAAACCAAAACTTAGGTTTCCCTAATTTGCCAGAGGGTTTCTCAGCTTCAGTAGATACCCAGCTCTGAAGGCTGCTTCTCGCAGTGAGATGTTGATCTGATATAGCTTGTTATCTTGCAGCTCTTTGTTATTTTAAAATATATATATAAAATATTATAAATATATATTAAGATATTCTTAATATTACTATATTAAGATATTCTTATATATCTTATATAAGATATTTATCTTATATATTAAGATATTCTTAATATATTAATATAATATATACTTATATGTGTATATATAATTTGTATATGTATATATATTTTTTATATTATATATAATTTTTTATCCAATAATTTCAGTGGTTTTAGAGTGAAAATAGGTCAAAATAACCAGCCTGCCATATAACCAGAAATGGGAGATTCACCTCCCAACTGGTTAGTTCAGTAGTGTCTCCATTACCATGCTTTGTAACATTCTGTTCTGAGCCATGAAGGCCAGAGTTTGGATAGACGCAGGTCTACGCTGAGGGGATTCAGTGCTCACGGACTATCTTTCTGCACGCATTCATTCCTTGCCCGGCCGGCCGACGACATCCTGTCGTACCTCCTTCCACGAGAGCCCCGCCGAGCTATGCTCCCTGACTCTAGCCTGGTCAAAGACATGTGGCCGTTGCTTTCACTTCTCAGCCACCGCGTGTGTATAAAATTAACGGTCACACTTTGTTTTCCCAAAACTCTTACACGTGGGCTTCCTCCGTCTGCCCTGGACAAATTGGAAGCTGGCTTTTTTTTTTTTTTCCTGCCCTTTTAAGTGATACGATTTGGTCTCCTTGCTGTCCAGTAACTTCAGTAACTTGTATCTCACTATTGAGGAGTCAAGTTCATTTCTCCCGGGGAAACACGGTGCCCTTGTGACCCATAGATTTGACACTCTATTTTAGGAAAATTTATACAAAATTACTGTGGGTATTTCTTCTATCTTTACTCAGATTCCTTAAGTGACACCATTTTTATATATGTTGTGTCACCTTTGTTGAGGTTTTTGTTTCACTGTGGCCCTTGTCATCTTCCTCAGCTAGGACCCTCAGCTAGTTCTCCTCCTTGGTTTTCATGGGTTTATTTGAGTTTTGCTGCCTCTTTTTCATTTCTGCAGAAAGAAGGGTCAAGGTCGTCTTACAGACAGGTCTAAGTGTTTTAAGAGAGCCGATTTGTCAAGACCTCTTTTTTGAAGAATAAAAAGAAAGTGCAGCATTTCCCTGAGAACTGGTTATCTTTTTTTTTTTTTTAAAGATTTTTTTTATTTTTACTTATTAGAGAGAGAGAGAGACTGAGAATGAGAGGGGAGAAGGTCAGAGGGAGAAGCAGACTTCCCGCAGAGCCGGGAGTCCGATGTGGGACTCGATCCCGGGACTCCGGGATCACGACCTGAGCCGAAGGCAGTCGCCCAACCAACTGAGCCACCCAGGCGTCCAGAACTGGTTATCTTGACGCGTATTCCTCACCGAGCCAGAGAGAGGCTGAGTACGGATGGGGAGGCGGATGGTGCCCCGGCCCCGCGTGAGCTCGTGAGGGACATCCGCAGCATCGCTGGCATTTTCCTGTGATGCCATCGGGTCTTCCTGTGGAGAGGTCTCTCATAAGCAGGATGCATTTACTGTTGCTTACACAGAGGTAGATAATGGTCGATGATGGTCAAGGCAGAGGACTCTACTTAGATTTAAAAATTAATTCTCAACCCTCTCAAAACTTTGAAATATGTAGCTGCCGCTAAAACACGAGCAGAACAGGGACAAATGGGGACAGTTCTATTTAATGGCATATCTTGATTTTCCTCCAATATCTGGAAGTTGAAAAGGGAGAGATACCGGGGTCTGAATTCCTGATTCTAATGGGTCTACAGGACTATTTATTGAGTATGAACAATCTGGCCTGGAGTCGGTTCTCCACTCCATTCTGATGACTCTTTGTGGCCACGCTGGACTTTTCATGGAAACTGAGGTTTGCAGAGGCAGCAGGAAAAGCGGTGCCTGACAGGGCGTTTGGGAATCCTACCTCTTCCTGCAAGGTCACGGCCTGTGCAGCTAGGCCTTCCTCCCACCTGTTTGTAGGCTCCCCGTCGCCATGCCTGATATCTGAGAAGGGGGGATACATCCTCTTTCACTGACCCCACTGTTCCGCTGGGCCTGTGGGGCCTGGCAGGAAGTAGACATCTCAGCGAGGCAGCATCGGTGAGTGTGCCCAGTGTCACGGTGGATCGGGGCCTTGCGGATCCCAGGGTTTGATGTCAGCACTTTTGATCAACATTTCCACCGTTTGGGCTGTGGTCACTATGGTGACTGTACAGTTTATCCTTTAAACTAGAACATAGCTGAGAGAGGTGGTGATTAATAATTAAACAGGGCCATAAACATAAATTGCGAACATCCCAAACAAACTAGAATGAATGGCCCAGCTAACTATCTCCCGAGTTTCCGTGATAAATCCTAATGTAGTATGATACATTACAACAGAGGTCTCACTTTTTCTCTAGCACTGCAATAAAAACCTGACATTATCTTTATTACCAAGGCCAGATACTTATTCATTCTTAGGAGCAAAACTAGTATCATTGGGGAATGAATCATTTAAACCTCAAAGCTTTTCAGTTTTATAGATGCGCACATTTTTACATCACACGCTAATCTCTTGCTCATAGTTTTCCACCAACTTCTAGGAAATGGAGTTGGATTTATTCCCGTAGTTTATTACCCAAAGTTTGTTGGTAGGATTGCAGTACCTTCGGATGGTAAACTTGCTCCCTAATAGCTGTGGGACAGCGTACCCATAACTCATTGGACATTGTGTGCCGGGACCTGCATGGAGAGCTTTCCAGTTAATAGCTCTGTCCTCACATCGACCTCCCGAGAAAGGTCCTGTTAACACCCCCTCTCTACAGCTTAGAGGCTAAGTAACCCCCGTGTTTGCAGAGCCCGGCTGAATAGCCAAACAGCCCGTCCTTGGTTCACAGCCTCGTAGGCATGTTAGATGGTCTCTGCCTACTTAAGGCATTTGCTCTATTTTGTTTCCTTTAATAAGAACTGGTATAGGAATGTCTCTCTGAAGTCTATCCCTTGGTCAGTGGCCCGTTGCTCGTTGTTTCAACTTGGCATATTTTCCATACAGCTGTGGTTTCCAGACTTGCTTCCTCTGCTTACAAAGATATGTTCAATGGTGATTATACACGTTTGCATTCTTTCAGCTGAGCTCCATTTGTGGAGGAAATGTAACTTTAGTGGGGTAAGTACTGTGAGAAATTCAAGTCAAGTGTTTCAGTACAGAATAGCGAGTCCTATGCCAGTGAAGTAGATCCTTTGCTTATTAGGACATCCTGTCTCCCTTGAGGTTCTAGCGCCATTTCCTCTAGACTTGCCGTGCATTCCCAAGGGCTTCTAGGCTCCAAGGACCAGAGAAGGTGTCTTGGCACCTGTGTTCACCGTGGGCCAAGAGGAGAACTCGGTCAACACCTGACTGACTTCCCACCTTGGGTTCTCCCCCCCCACCCGCAGCCCCTCTTCTAAGGGTAGCCAGGGGGAGGGCCCCTGAAAACAAGGGACTTGTGGTTTTACTGTTCTGTTTATGGCTTTGCTCATATTTCCATTAAGCATTTTAAAATTTGTGGCATGAGGGAATGCTGATGGCATTAATAATAATCTATGTTCTGGGAGCTTCCCAAGCATCATTTTTTTAAGATTTTATTTGAGAGAGAGAGAGAGAGAATGAGCGGGAAAATGGCAGAGGGAAAGGGAGAAGCAGACTCCCCACTGAGCAGGGAGCCCGATGTGGGGCTTGTTCCCAGGACCGCGGGATTGTGACCTGAGCCGAAGGCAGATGCTTAACTGACTGAACCCCCCGGACGCCCCCCCACCTGCATCATTTTGTGTAGTCTATGTCACAATGCTTTGAGATCGGTGCTTTTCTCTCCCATTTTCCAGAGGAAGAAATTGAGGTTTAGGCATTATCTGGGGACTGGCACTCTGTCCCAAAGCTCTGGTCTTTAGATAAAGCCCAGGGTAGAATCACTCCCAAGTTCATGCTCCAGTCAATGTGACCTTTCCATTAGCTTCCTTAGAGAGTTACACTTGTCCCTCAAAACACATTCTTGGGTTTTCCTCCTAGTTGTTGTTTTCTGTGTGAGTTTGTGATTCTTTGAGTATTTTGGTAGAAGAATTTCAGTGCATTTCACTCAGCAATCTGGATTGTCAGGGGGAATAGGGACACCACAGTGATGGAGGAAAGATGATCCCTTGTGTTGGCAAATGCATTCGCGGTGGATGAATTGTTACACGATTCTGGAAAATTAAGATTTTTGCCAACCTCTGTTTTGTCTTTATGGATTGAAAGGAAGCTTACAGACAGGACAGCTCACGTCCTCCAGGTAGCACTGGCCCCGAAACGCCAGTAGGCACTGTATCCCAAGGCCTGGGACCAGGGTGGCCTCTGGAGCCCCTCCTGTGTAACTATGCGAGGCCATCGAGACATCTCTTAAATGTTAAAGGAAATGTTGGCGAGAAGATTAACAAGGGTCAACAGCTTGTATGGTGAGAGGATGCGTTCAGCTGGTTTACTCCGGACATGAACCCTGTGTGGCCTCGCACCTGACCCCAGTCTCCGGTTCCCACCGTGTTGCAGGGGACTCCGGCGGCGCGAGGTCAGGGTCTGGTCACAGCTCAGACACAGGTGATCGCACACTGTCTTGTGCTTCGTTGCAGGGAACTCGCAAGCCAAACCCTCCTCAGAAGCCTCTGCCTGCAGACCCTTTAAGCAGGACCAGCCGGCTCGCCAGCGCCTCAGCCAGGACCCCTGGACGGCAGGAGGCCGGGCTCTGCCTGGTGCCTCTCAGGTCGGTGGAACAGCCCCCTCTCTCCCCAGAAGCCTGTGCGGCAGCCACACCGACCTGTGCTCTCCCAGCCCCATCAGGACACGGGCTCGTAGTCTCAGGCTGGGCTTCCTGTCCCCCAGGACCTGGGACGGCAGAAAGGGCTGCCCAAGCTGACAGGATCATTGGCGGGAGGCAGTCACGATCCCGTAATCCCCGGGATCGCCCAGCGGCTCTTGGTGAGAGCCCCGGTGTCCCTAAGAGAAACCAAGATCGAGTGGCCCGAGATCGTGTGCTTGGGAAAGCTGCGGTTCATGAGCCGGACCAGGCCCTGTCCCCCCACGTGGTGAAGACGAACAGCTCCCGAGTGGTGTGATCTCATGAAGGCCGTAATGTACCCCCCAAACCATCAGAAGCCTTCATAAACTGCCCCATCCCTGGGGTCCCCAGAAAGGGGGTGAGGTTGGGGGGGGTGGCAGTCACAGCTGAACGGGTGAGGTGAGGGCTTAGCTCCTGCACACCTGGGACAATGGGGAGCTTCTCCATCCAACACGCAAGAGGAGTCCCCTTTCACGACTGTCCCCAGCCATGGTCATCACTTACCCCATCCCAGAGGATGAGGGAGACAGACTCCCTGACCCGGGGAGGTTCGCTGGCCAGGGCTGGCCCACACTGGTTTTCGAGAGCTATCCCATTTCCAGGAATTTTGCCAGCAAGGTATCAAACCGAGCCACTATTATAGAACCTCCTAATGAGACAAGTTACGTGAAAAACATAAGAGACTAAAAACTCCTTTTTGGCCTTTTACTGTTACCTATGTTCGGGAGGTTACACGCAGCTATTTCTGTATGCTGGAAATGCCGGGGAAGGGGGCCAGCGGGCAGCCCCTCCCTGCTCGCGCAGCCGCAGGATTTACACCTTGGACACAAAGGCTACAGGTTGGCCCCCTTCGCTCCCCGCCATGGGTAGGGTCACACCCGCAGCGAAAACCCCCTTCTGACATGCATCCCCCCTTGGCGGGAAGCTTGCTGTAGGAGCTCCAAAGAACCAAAGGTACGCTGTTGGCCAGGCCCTGGGCTCAATAATCCAGCGTCTCCAACGGGGAAAACACACATTCGTGATGTCATTCCAGCTTTCGGGAAAAATGTTCAGCCTGTGAGAGAGCAAGCGGCCTCATAAATCCCAGAGATAACGCCGGCCAGGGGGCGCAGAGCTGTGGTTTCCGTCCCAACTGCAGGGACGCTCAAAGATCGCAGAGCATGCTCGTTATTTCACTGTGGCTGTATGCCCGCCTTAAAATTACTTTTCTAGTTCAAAAGAAAAACCACTGCTTTACACAGACCCGATGAGGGGAAGGCTCTCGTTTTAAATGCCACCAAGCCATGGCCGGTCGTCACCTCTGCCAGCTGCTGACGCCGATGCGAGCTGGTGTGGGTCTTGCTCTCGAAGGAGGAGAATTTGTTTCCGAGGGATCCCAGGGGCCCAGCTCTCCTCCCCAGACGCGCACGGGCTCATCGGGTCACCGCGGGCGCGCTGTGGAAAAATGACACGCCGTCAGTGCAGACTCCCCAGAGATGGGGACCACTCAGGGCCCCAGACGCCAAGTAGCTCAGGGGCTTTTCCCAGTGAGACATCCGTCTCAGAGAGCTCAGAGAAATTCACCGCAAAAATTGGTCTCATCTAGGTTCTGCTTTTCTCAGGTGGCTCCTAGAGAAGGTTCCGAGACCTCCGTGGCTCCCAGCCACGGCCAGCAGTCTCCTTTAGTGGCCCCGCAAGCTGGCCAAGCACCAGGGCCGTCTCCAGCCCTGCCCCGGGGGTGGGGTCTGACCGCGAGGGCTCACGGAGGGCGGGAGGGGAGAGGATCCCTCGCACCTGCAGAAGCCGCTTTCCGGGGCTCCGCCTACCATCTTGTTTTCTTTTCTCCTGCCGCAGACCCGCTCCCAGGCACCCCCACCAAGCGCCCAGACCCCCCTGCACCGCCTACGCGAAGTGAGAAGCAAGTCGACACCTTTTCTCGACAGTGAAGACAGAAGTTTGCACTATCGTTCGACTCCAGTTGGAGTTCGTTTTTTTTTTTTTTGTACCAACTTTTAGAATTTTTTTTAAAATGTTTAAAACACCCGTACTCTCCGAACTTGGAGCTACTGCCGTCGGTGCTGTGCTGTGCTATGGTGCTCTACTTGCTCAGGTACTTGTAAATTATTAATTTATGCCCAATGCTGGCTCCGGTGCAGTGCGCTGTGGGAGGCATTTTTTTTTTTTTTTTACCATCACTGAGTTTTCCATGGAAGGAAGGCTTGTGTGCTTTCAGTAATTTAGTGAACTTGAAATCTCATGCTTTATGGGATTCTGGACAGGAGGTTGACTTTTTGATCGAGGCTTTATTGACAGAACGGTTCCCCAACGATCTGTCCACGGCTGTGGTCACGGCCCAGACCCAGCTTAGGAGCCCCCAGGTAGAACCCTGAGTGATTCTCTGGAAGCCCAGATGATCTCAGCCCAGAGCCAGGGGCTTCAAGTCCAGGCTGGGCTGGGCTTTCAGGGAGCCCCTGGGCCTCAGCCCACCAGCAGCCACACCCTGAAGGTCCGGGGTAGCAGGAGAGGCCCTGGCTTCTGGCCAGGAAGGTCTGGCGAGAACCCAAGCCAGGGTAGAGACCGGAACCCAAGGCCAGGCAGAAATTGACCTTGAGCTCGCAGGCCTTGAGCACATTTGGAGAGCAAAGACCGTTGCTTTACAGAAACACTGCCCTTCCCACGATGCTATGGCCTTAGCACCTTAATTAGATGGGGAAAGGGGGTGTTAGTACAAGCAGGCTACGCACAGGCACTGCAAAGCTCCAGCCCCCGGTACTGTTTGGAGCTAAGCAAATTACTACCTTATCTTCTCAACTGTAATACAATGATTCTGTGTTCAGACAGATAGATGAGGCTTTCCATGGGACCAAAACTATTTTCAGATGCGAACCGGTAACCAGATCTAGTGAATCAATGTTGTAGATAAAAATCTCTTATTGCAAAATTCAACTTACTGAAAATTAGGCAGACTCTCTATGCCCACAAAAACTACAACCACACAAAACACTGTGCGGCAGGCTGTGTCCGCCATTCCTCTAAGTTACCTGTCAGTTATTCGGGGGACGATCTAGGTTCGTGGTTTGGCTGTGGGACTCTCTAAAAGACATTTTTAGCATAAAGTCTCAGCACTTTTTTTTTTTTTCAACACTCGCAACCTACCTGTTGAGTGTCACAGAATGTGGTAAGGAAATCAATTTCCTAATCCGAAATATTCATGAAAGGTGGTCTTGGGCAGCAACTCCTTCAACCTTTTACTCTTTAAATGTCTGGGGAGCCGTTTTCACAAAGAGATCTTGAAGCTGCCTGTACTAATGGCATGAAAATTACAAAAATCCTCAGACAAGGCAAAATGCTATTACGCCTCGGTCTTGTAGTCGGGTCATATGTGACTCCTTTTCACATTAGAAAGCAGTTGACAACAGTTCTGTAATTCACTCCGAGTGGTTTATGATAAAGACTTCCGCTGGGGTCATTTCAGCAGTTTGCCTGGGCCTTAAAGCAGAGAGACCAAGAATATACCAAGAATCAGTTTGCCTTCCAGAAAACAAGACTGCATTTGACTCTCCCCTTGTTCCCCACCGTATCTAGGCAACATCGTACTCATGGTCGTGGATAAACTAAATCAATCCATGTCACACACACACACACACACAAGGGAGCCCCGTTCTGACACATTCCAACCCCTACAGCGTGCGTCTAGGTATCATGCAATTATTAATTTCTTGAAAAGGCACAGCCGTGTTAGAAAGTATTACTGCTGATGAATACCTACAGAGTAACTGTAATCGATAGTAACATTTGGTAACTGTATCGAGGCCAAAACACATGCCGTTGAAAAGTTTACAGAATTTTTATGGTGCATGATGTGGGTATTGTCTTTATAGATACCCAGATTCTTAGAACTGTCATTTTGCCCCTCCTTCCTAGTGTAAGGAAGAGGACGTGAAGTTTATCTTTTGTCTTTTTTTTTTTTTTTTTTTTTGGTCTGCCCTTAGCTAGAATTCCTGTGATTCCATTTCAGAGAACCAGGAATAGATTAGTATTAAAAAAGGTTAACGCTGTGATCTTCTACCCTTGTTGTCAGGGGCCATCGAGGGGCTACAGCTGGTGACACGTTCCTATCTCTACAGTCCAAATTGCATTTACAGAGCCAAACAGGTTATTTCTGAGTAAGAACATGTTTAAACCCAACATCCCCTGACAAATATAGATATTAAAGGAACAATTCTTCCAAGATACAGAATCCGTCAAATGAAGCATTTTAGCAATAAGCTCCATTTTAATATAATTAAGGAAAAGAACCAGAGCCAGGAATTTTTTGGGGGGGGAAGGGGGAGGCAGTGGGGAGGTGTACCTCTCCCTTTTTATATCCTTATAGATGATAGAAACAAAAAATCAATACTTATATTTCCACGGCAGTCTATTTTTAATATGTTAAAGGTTTTATAGGCATGAATAAGGGTTGACTTGAGTTTATAAGGCCATCACTGAGAAATTTAACACATCTGGACCCAAAGCAGACCCTGAGGGTTGTCACTTTTCTTCCCCCACCCTTGTTATAGTTGTAAGTTACATGTAAGTTACATGACCCCACTTCCTGGGAAGTATAGGGCTAATCTCTCAGGCATTCTCTTTAAAAGTTTATCTCCTGAATTTTTTGGTAACTGTTTTCCTGACCCATGGAATCAGATGTGTAGCAACCAAGAGAAACAATGCATAACATTTTCCATTGTCCAAATATGCGTACAGAGGTTACACTTCCCAGTGTGAATTTTTCCAGCTTACACATGTGGGATGACATCACAGAAACCACAAAAGCAACAAATTAAACTACATGAGCATAAATACTCCTGACTGGTCTCAGAGGGGACATTTTTATGCCTTCTTAACTTTATTACGAATTCTCAGGCTGAAACCACAGGCCATTGTTCTCTGGCAAATGAGTACACCACCATCACTGTATCCCCTCAAAGAAAAACAGCGAAAACTCTGATCCGTGTCAAACTGCTCTTAGGAGCCTGCGACCTCCCTCGGTGCTGCAGAGAGCCCGGTGCTGGGCCAGCTAGAAGGCCCGAGCACCTTCCTGCCATCTCGCGGTTGATGTTTACGAAGCATTCTGAGCCAATGCGACCCTAATATCTAAAAGGGCAAGATGCCGGCGGCGCAGCTGGGCTGGATCTTTCTCACGCAGTCTGACCCCTGGGCGGGCTTTACCTCGGGAGGCTGATTTCATTGAAAACGTCTGCAAAGGAGGGCTTCCTTCCGTGTTCTGGAAGCAGCAAGCCTGGGGCAGACTCGCTCTGGAGCTCCCTCCTCCCTGCTGTCAATAGGACCCCAGCTAGCCACAGGTGACCTGGATAAACGGGACACCAGCCCTCTCCAGGAGTCTCACGGTGCCGTGCTGACCCCCCAGTGTGACTTCATACACTAGGGCCGGCTGGCAGGGGGGGGCACTGCAGCCGCCATCTTCTCCCCTCCCCCCCGCCCCTGAGGCCTGCCCCAGGCTGCTACAGTTACCTGCCCCCCCACCCCACGACTCGGGAATAGCCCCATACACACATCTGGGCATGGACAGCGGAGGCTAATACATCTGTTTGCCTCTTATCACCCAGAGGCCAGTCTCTTTTCCACACCAAACCCAGTGCTGATGTCCCCTCCCATGTGACAAGTCTCTGCCTTCAGAGCTACTGTAGGTCAGCCCAGGTGGGGGTGGGCTGTGGCGGGGTGTCGCTCCCCCCACCCAGCCCCGCCGCTGGACGCCCAAAGTCCACCCTTTCCCAGAGTGGCGGCTCGGAGCAAGCCCCCCAGCTTCGAATCCACCAGAGCCCCTCCCCCAGGCACATCACACCCCCCCTAGAAAATCGGTTTATCCACGATGGCACAGTTCTGTTGACTCACTCTACAGTTCCTGCCGACATCTGTTCCCCTAAAACCTTTCTGGAAGCTCTGGTAGTGATACAAGTTACACACTAAGAAAGATCAGTGAGCCCCAGGCTAGGAGCCATTTCTGTGCAGTGAGGATGCTTCCAGAAGCCACTTACATTTACCTGCACACAGGTGGGAATCCCCTCTTCACTCCTGGGACAGTGGGGGCAGCTGACATGTCCGGCCCTAAGAGCCTGTTTCTTAGGAGAAAAACTAGGAGACAAAACACTGCATATGAAATTGTTAGAACATTCAATAATGGGTAGTGATAGCCCAGAGATTTACCACACAGTGAAAGGAATTCCCAGTGGGATTCGGCTCTTCCAGGTCGAATATTCTGGAACCCATCCTGATTTCCCACATCATCTGCAAAAAACATGTCTCACGTTCCCCTCCGGGAGTCTCATTCCAGAAAATAATTTATTCAGTCCCCAATTTAAGTGCAGTTTAAATCCAGACAAAATGATAAATAGCTTGTGATCTTTTCAGTTTCACAAAGGAGAATGACATCTATGTTAGTAGCCTATAAGCAAGCACGTAAGTAGGACAGTGATGGAAAAAAATATATATATCAAATTAGAAAGACAGAAAATCCTCTAAGAGTCCAAGGCAGGACAAGGAATAGCGGGGCTAATGGTTCTCTTTTACCTTCTATCAGGTTGAATTGGGAGGTTGTGGGGGAAGACCCATGGTTTGAGTGTGTGTGGCAATTGTTCAGTAAAACTTCTCGAATACTTGGCTGCAGGCCACTTAGCACAGTAGACTTACAGCTACGAAACACACCGGTTCCTTAGGTTCATTGTGCTTCGTCCATTTATAATGCTTCAGTTTGCTAAGTTGTTTTTTTTTTTTTTCCACATACCTTCTATGTTACCGTCTGTTGCTTTTGTATACATTTCTCATATTGGGGTTCTACAGGTAACCACCTATTTCCGTAGAGAAAGCCATTGTTAAGAATATTATATCCAATAAATGGTATCCAGATAAACATAAAGACGTGTCTCGTTCATTACTGACAATGTCACAAAAATGGGGAAGGGAAACCCCTTATCTGTTTTCTCACCCATTTATAGAGGCACAAGGAAGATCTGGAATAGTCCATAAGAAACTAAAAAGAGCGGTGGTCAGGGGACAGGCGCTGTCAGCACACACGAACCAGTCAGATGACGGCACAAGAGAGAAGATGCCTTCTAAGATACGCAAGAGCGGGGGTCAGGGGGCGGGGAGGGGGACCAGATAGTTGTCTTGAACAGTGTAAGTGTATGACCTATCCAAATCAATTTTTTGAAAACTCGCCTTGTTTACAAAAGAGAGAAATTCAAAAAAGCAAGCATGCGAGGGTAGAAACATGGATATCAGATTTCTCCAGAATGAAAATCTGAGTATAGTGGAAATTCATAGATTTTTGAAAAGCAGAATCCAACTTCATAAAGAACTACAGAAAATACAAAGAAAAATAGATATACAGAATGGTAACAAAGGGTCTTTATTCTTATCACCTTCTACCCATGTCAAAACAAGTAGGCAAAAAATAAGCACCTAGAAGACCCGTTAAGAGCATACTATATTGCTGGCTAAATGAACATAATAAAAAAAATGAACATAGTCAAAATGGATATATAGCAAATTGAGATACTTCAAACATACAGAATATGCCTTCTTTCAAAGTGCCTCTGAAAAAGAAAACTGTATACACAGAACAATCTACAAAATTATATATAGTTATATATATAGTTTTACATATAAAGCCACAAAGTAAAACTCAAATTCCAAATGGTACTACAAACCAAGGGTTGCATCTTTGGGGAAAATTAAAACACAAGTCAAATCGCTAACCTCACTAAGGAAAGATGAAAAGCACACATACAAAGCATATGAACATACAGAATTCAGCACTCCCCTGTAACCCAGTGACACATCTCAGGAATCTAAGGATGGTTCAATATTTTAAAATCTACTCATTCAAGTCACCAAATCGACAGATTTTCGGGAAATATGCCATATAGGATTACCAGAGACACTGAAAAGACATTTGAGAAAATTCAGTACCTATTCCTGAGTTTTTAAAGATGTGAAGAAGTCTGGAAACTGCACGACTCGAGAGATGCAAGTGTCACTTGTGGAAAATTAAACTCACAAACTGATCACAAGGCCTCAGCAGTCATTGTTGGCTAACTCGCAGTGCAATGGCAAACCACTCCTAAATTTCAGTGGCTTACCCCACGAGAGGATTATTTCTTACTCACACGTCGCATCCATCTGGGGGTGAGCTCTGGTTCTTCCTCAGGGCCCCTCCACCTGAGTCACGGCTGGTCTTGTGGCAGAAGGAAGAGAGACATGAGGATTCCTTAAAACTTCCACTCAGTGGGGCAGGAGCCATTTCCGTTACCATTTCCTTGACCAAAGTCACCCCACTGTATGGCCAAGGCTCCTGTCGGGAGGATGGGACAACGTTGCCAGGACTTTGTTGACGAGAAGGGATGCCTACTTTTGCCATAGACGGGGCTTGTGAATGGGATCTACAACAGACTGAGAAATGAAACGAAGGTGAAGGTCAACATCGATCGAGGGGGGGGAAAGGGCTGTGGGCAGTTGTGACTACGCTCTGACTTTGAGAGAGATTTTAAAAAGTTAATCTAGCAAATTTAGAGGAATACGCATGTGTATGAAAGGTAAAACCTGCATGAAATGTGTAAAGAGAGCACGCGCTCTGACCCACAGATCCAATTCCTGAGCTGGACATTCTAGAAACTGTGTGGAATAAAGCTGAGAATTGCCAACATCACTAAATCGACTGCGCTTTGTGCCCTACCCTGCAAAGCTTTGGAGCTTTAATTACCTTTTAATCGGGCTTTCTTGACAGAGAAAATTCCACTCCCGTGTGGACCATCATAGCTGGTCTTCTCCTGGGGCCGAGTTAACCTGCTTGTCTCTGGAGACACAAGATGCGTGTGGTCTGCGGGCTTATTGGGCTCATGTCCACGTGTGTCTGCCGAGTTCAAGTTCCCGCACACGTGTGTCTAAGCTCGCAGCGGCAGACCTAGCTGTGGTTGATGTCTGCTTGTCTTCCAAGTGCGTGACCAGCATCAAAACTCCTCCCGCTCTGGAGGCTAACTTTAATATACTTCTCGTCGGCCCAGTCGTCAGCGTGCCAGCAGGCTGGGTCTTTCGCTGTCATAAGGCAAACACATTCTCAGGTCTTCTAGAAAGACTGACCCTCCACCAGACACCTCTAACAGAGCGGAATCGGAGTCTCGAAATACGTTGTTTTGTTTTGTTTTTACTTTGATGTGAGGCCAACAGCTAAGAAGATTCTTCACGTGGCCTCCGGGACTTCCAGGAGCATCCCCCCGGAAGGGAACACCGGCCTGACAACACGGCCTGGGAGGCCTGAAGCCGGGAGGGGAGGTCGTAATTGAAAACACACGCGGGGAAGAATTCCCACGAGATACCGGAGCAGCTCGGAGGACAGCTCGGGGCGGGGGCAGGTGCGGGAAGTGGGGGATCCGCGTCTGTTTGTGCAGCTCCGGTACATAAATATTTGGTTTCGCGTCTAACTCCAAAAGGCACGAGGGCAAGAAAACATCCCCACGCGGCAGACGCCCAATGATGATGCCACAGGCGCACGTGCTTAGGTCAAAAAAAAAAGATGTATTTCAAAGTGGGAACAGTTGTACGTTACAAAAGTCACCGAATCTTCAACTAAATAAATAAGCAAATGTATGGCTTCAAAAGAGGCGGAATTTCCTCTCTAGCTCAATGGTTGTGTTTTGACTTTGTTTTGCTTGGGCTTTCGAAATCGGTAGTGCCCTGTCAGCAGATGGGCTACTTCTTGGCCATTTGGGCTCTTTTCCTTTCTTCTAATAAGGAGACCACATTCTGGATAAACAAAAACAGGTGAGTGTCATCCAAGGTTTGCGGTTCTTTTAAAGTACCACAAAGTGAGCCCCGAAAATCAGAAAGAACATCCCAACCTGTCTGTCAAAAACTCTGGCCATTTCTAGGACACCTTTGCCGAACTGAAAGGGAAAACAACAAAAATTATATATATACACAAAATGTGTGTGTATATATGTATACACACACACACAAAATATACTATTATATACAATACAATAATATACAATTATATACAATATTATATATATATATATTTTTTTTTTTTTTTCCTCTTTCTTCTCCTCCAGGGAAAGGCTTTAGGTAACAATTGAGTAATTTACCTCATTTTTCACACTTGCATCTGCCCCTTTGTCGAGAAGTAACTGGACTAACTCCTCATGATTATTTAACACGGCCACCTAAGAAACAAAAGACAGTGGGGTGTGAGCGAGTCTGCCCTCCCCACAGAGGACGAGGCCGGTGGCCAGGGTGGGCCCTGTGCAAGGGGACCCGGGGAAATCGGCCAGAGGCTTTCTCAAGAGGGCAGAGCCGGCCAGGGCCGCTGTGGCTTCACGCGACAGATGCGCGCCCTCACTCTGCAGCGATGCGGAGTGCGAGGAAAACGGAAGCGGAATCTGCCTTCCTGGCACTACAACAACATGAGAAACTCTAGGCCAGACCAGCACAAGAAAGCAGTGCATTCTTTGTTGGAACAGACTGGTTTAGGATGCTACACTGGCCCAGGGGACTGGGGGCGGTAATCCTTAAAGAAGTAGTTGTGAAAAGAACAAAAATATTGCAGTGACATTGTTATGCCTTTATTAACAGGCCAGTGGGGAATAGAGACAGTGAAAGCCCAGGGCTCAGCCACCCCTGGATTCACAAAAATCGCCTAGTTCTAGAAGCAGCTCTGACCTTAATCCCATGTGCAAAGCCAGGCTGTGTTCTGAAGAGGGGCTTACCATGAGCGGGGTCTTTCCATCTTTATCTTTCATGTTCACGTCCGCTCCAGCTTCGATCAGCACGGACGCGACGCTCTGGTTTCCTGAGACCGCAGAGACCCTCATGAGTGGGGTCCACCCTGAGCCTGTGTCCACGGCGTCTACCTTTATGCCAGAGGAAGAGCTGCTCTTAGGCCAGTGTCTTTTTCCTTAAAAATACTCATCAGAAATGTACAGTGGCCTGAGTTGGAGAGCCCGGACGGGTTGGGACTTGGTGAGGGTCGAGGGGACTGAGCTAACTCACATTCACATGCAGTGAGAAGCTGGGTCAGGACTTTACAGGGAGCTGAGAGGCCCCAGGACATCCCGCCCGCATCTTCATCTACATTTTGTTCAAAGGGATGAAAGACCGGTGCTCCTGGGTGGCTCAGTGGGTTAAGCAGCTCAGGTCCTGATCTCAGGGTCCTGGGATTGAGCCCCGCCTCCAGCTCCCTGCTCAGCAGGGAGTCTGCTTCCCCCTGCCCCCCCGTCATTGTGCTCCCGCTCGTTCTCTCTCTAACACAATCTTTAAAAAAAAAAAATGGCTGAAAGATGGGATAGAGAAATGAACCACCCTAGTCTTAGCTCTATGGGAAGCCCCAACCTTACTTTCTCTTGACTAACTTTCCTCACCTTTTTTTTTTTAAGCTTACTTTGTTTCCTTATAAGTTTCTCTGTAAGCAGCTTTAAATCCTTTCTGGAACAAGACAGTAATTTATGTATACACACCCTTACACTTACGAACAGGGATTAACTTCAAGCAGGAGAACTACCGGTTGAATCAACACCAAAGCAACCAGATTTACTACAGAAATTCCAATCTGAGAAGGTAGCCAACCTAATACCTTCTCCAAACTTAATTTCACTAGTAATAAGATGGCCATTTCCCAATAATCCAGGGACTGAAAGCTCTCAAGGTCATGTTTTAAAAGCCACTTTCAAGAATAAGAATATGTGAGCATTGCCTCTCCCAGTTCCAGTGAAGACCTCACCAATCCATGATGACACCAAAGTAAATATATGTGCACGTGTGTGTGTGTGCGCACGCACACGCCACACACACACACACACACACACACACACACACACCCCTAATTCTGTTACAGTAGGATTACTCAAACATGTTAGTAAAACACCAGAAAGGAGTAACACACTAGGAACTGCCAGAAAGTCCCTGGGATGTTTCAGGTTATTTGTATGTATGAGATTATCCACTCAACATCATCGGGATTTGTAGTTCTTTCTCATGCAAATATCAAATAACCTTGGAGCAGCTGACTCCATTATGTTCAAATGATAAAATCATCACCTTGTTTTACATGGTGCTTTATTCGGTCTTGGGTGAACTTTCACCCCCATTTTCTCTTTTGGGTCTGAGGGTTAAATGGGGTGGGTTCTTTTATTGCTGGTCTTCCAGTGATTAAACCAAATCTCCGAGAAGTCAAATGCCTTTCCTGAGGTCCCATGGCTTGTTAAATGTAGAGGCGGCTCCCGTGCCAGCCAGTCACTGTCAGTAGGAAATCATTCTGCTCAAGAATGGTGGCCACACACAAAAACAGACACACAGACCAGTGGAACAGACTAGAGAGCCCAAATATGGACCCGCAACTCTATGGTCAAATCATCTTCGACAAAGCAGGACAAAATATCTACTGGAAAAAAGACAGTCTCTTCAATAAATGGTATTGGGGAAACTGGACAGCTATATGTAGAAGAATGAACCTCGACCATTCTCTTACACCATACACGAAGATTAACTCGAAATGGGTAAAAGACCTCAATGTGAGGCAGGAATCTATCAAAACCCTAGAGGAGAA
>CM052812.1:68934869-68959214 GCA_028533885.1 Nasua narica | reverse complement strand
AAACCACAAATGCTGGAGAGGATGTGGAGAAAGGGGAACCCTCCTCCACTGTTGGTGGGGATGCAAGTTGGTGCAGCCACTTTGGAAAACAGTGTGGCGATTCCTCAAGAAATTAAAAATAGAGCTACCCTATGACCCTGCAACTACACTACTAGGTATTTACCCCAAAGATACTGATGTAGTGCAAAGATGGGCCACATATACCCCAATGTTCATAGCCGCAATGGCCACAATCGCCAAACCATGGAAAGAGCCAAGATGCCCTTCAACAGACGAATGGATAAAGAAGATGTGGTACATCTATACAATGGAATATTATGCCTCCATCAGAAAGGATGAATATCCAACTTTTGTATCAACATGGACAGGACTAGAAGAGATTATGCGGAGTGAAATAAGTCAAGCGGAGAGAGGCAATTATCTTATGGTCTCACTTATGTGTGGAGCATAAGGAAAAAGATGGAGGACATTGGGAGAAGGAAAGGAAGGGTGAATGGGGGGAATCGGAGGGGGAGATGAACCACGAGAGATTGTGGACTCTGAGCGACAAACTGAGGGTTTGGGAGGGAAGGGGAGTGGGGGGTTGGGCAAGCCTGGTGGTGGGTATTGAGGAGGGCACGTATTACATGGAGCACTGGGTGTGGTGCATGAACAATGGATCTTGGAACACTGAAAAAATAAAATTAAATTAACTGGAACAATAAAAAAATAATGGTGGCCACCGTGCCCTGCTTGCCTCCCGGATCCCTCCTACCATCGCCCAAACATAGCATGGCCCCTCTGCCAAGAACATGAAAACACTCCTGTTGACATCCACTATCTGCCACCAACCAACCTCACAGAAATCTTTAGTGGCAACGTTCCTATTATAGCTCCAGTGCTACAGAAAAAGATAGAATTTACCTACAAACAGAATGCAAGCTGGTGCAGCCACTCTGGAAAACCGTATGGAGGCTCCTCCAAAAGTTGAAAAGAGTGCCACCCTACGACCCAGCAATCACACTACTGGGTATTTACCCTAAAGATACAAATGTAGTGATCCAAAGGGGCACGTGCCCCCAAATGTTTATAGCAGCAATGTCCATAATTCCCGAACTATGGAAAGAGCCTAGATGTCTATCAACAGATGAATGGATAAAGAAGGTGTGGTGTATATATATACAATGGAATACTATTCAGCCATCAAAAAAAAAACCTGAAATCTTGCCATTTGCAATGACGTGGATGGAACTAGAGGATACTATGCTAAGTGAAGTAAGTCAATCAGAGAAAGACAATTATCATATGATCTCTCTAATATGAAGAATTTGAGAGACAGGGCAGGGGGGTTGTGGGGGGAAGGGAGGGAAAAATGAAACAAGATGGGACCGGGGAGGGAGACAAACCATAAGAGACTCTTAATCCCAGGAAACAAACTGAGGGTTGCTGGGAGGTGAGCGGGGGAGAGATGGGGTGACTGGGGGATGGCCATCGGGGAGGGTATGTGCTATGGTGAGTGCCGTGAATTGTGTAAGACTGATTATTCACAGACCTATACCCCTGAAACAAATAATACATTATATGTTGATAAAAAAAAAAGAATTTACCCACAAACAAACATGCTCCTATCTGATGCTCAGAAAATTTATGTTTTCAAATTTACAGAATTTAAATACTCATGGCAGAGACCTGCCCTTCTTTCAGCAAAGGTTAACCTTCATTTTTAACTACAGACTTTTACTGGGACCAAAGCATGTGCAGAGTTCATCACAAACCAAACAAGGTGACCGTGGCTCTCACCACCACCCAGGGCAGGTGCAGCCCTGCCCCACCACTGAGGCCCACATGCTAATTCTTCCGACCTCTTGCACATGTTTCTTTTAATTTAATTTATTTATTTGACAGAGACACAGCGAGACAGGGAACACAAGCAGGGGGCGTGGGAGAGGGAGAAACAGGCTCCCAGCCGAGCAGGGAGCCTGAAGCGGGGCTCGATCCCAGGACCCCGGGATCATGACCTGAGCCGAAGGCAGACGCCTAACGACTGAGGCACCCAGGCACCCCAGCACATGTTTCTAAAAGAAAAAAATAGAGAGAGAGATATGTAATAAAAGGGAATTATCTTAACTACTGAGGTTTTTCCTTCAAAGGGCCCTTTCTTCAGCCCTCTGCAGACAGCAGTGGCAACCAATGAGACCCCACAATCGCAAAGACAAGGCTTTCCTTTAATCCCACTTCGGAGACAAACCAGCACGAATCTGCTAACATCCTCCAGGAGACATGACTCTTCTCAATTTGAGTTTATTTTCCAGGTCATCAGTTTAATTCCTCCATACTCTACACCATCTGGCAATCTCAATTAGGAGAGCGTTTTGTTTACCATTCCTTATTTCCATGCCTTGAAATTTTTATTTAACTTCTTTCAAGTCTTGAGCTAAAGTTCTCAAAGTTATCAGCCGCTACCATAATTCAGCTAATTCTGTTGACTCATCTTCAAACAACTACAGAAGTCCAAACGATGCCGGTTCTACTTGCTAAATCAAATCTGCACTGTCTGATAACATGAGACCAGAAGGGTCACCCACACGCCTGCTTCAAGGTAAAGGCACGAGGAGCGGAAATGCTGTTTGTAATATGGTCAGTTTGCTCTCGGGAAGGATTTTGTAATGGCTAATCTTTAAAGCAAACCACAAATAAAATATAGTCTCATTCCAAGAGCAGTAAGAAGCACTATGGCTGTAAGAGTTCTTGACGTCTCCTGTCTCCAGGACCTGAGCTAGCATTCGGTACATAGCAGGTGCTCAGTAAAGCTTTGTGGACAGATTGAACGAAGAGATAAGTGAATCAACACAGGCATAAACAAAGTAGAAGCATCATCAGGTCTAGTTTCTTTTTTTCCCCACATTAAACAAAGCTCTATTAACAATGTGAAGCCTCAACTATCATATCGATTCTATAAAGATCTTTTTTCCCCAGGGCATCAAGAACCTTCTTACTGGTAAGTCAGAGAACTTTCTGCAGCATTTCTACATTCAGCTAATCCAAGGCACCCACATAAGGCTCTGCTTCTCCTAACCCCGGTGGAAAGGCACCACAAGGTGTTAAGGACGCATGTGGCTGAGAAGGAAGATCCCGTACCTCACAGCCATCTTTTATCATCCAGTCGATGACATTGCAGTGGCCTCCATCCGCAGCCCAGTGCAGAGCCGTGCAGCCCCCGAGGTCTCTGGTCTCCCAGGAAGCGCCGTGTCTTCGGAGATATTTCACAACATCTAGGTGTCCCGCGTAGCATGCAAGCATCAAACTGTAACATACGGGGGGCAGGGGGGTGATCGCTCTAAGTACAGGCGCCGCCCTCCGGTCCCCGCCTCACCCTGCCTGGTTTGAACCGAGCAATCCTAATGGGAGTGGGGAAGCCATGAACATTATTCACGTGAACTGTTGCATCCACCCACAGAGGGACAAACAGAATGCAGCATACCCGTACGATGGCATATTCTTTGGCCACAAAAAGGAAAGAGAAACACTGATATTATGTCACAACATGCGTGAACCTTAAAACATCACGCTGAGTAAAAGCAGCCGGACACAGAAGGTTACCTATTGTAGGACTGTTTACGTGAAATGCCCAGAGCAGGCACATCCATGGGGATAGAACTGGCAGGTTAGCTGTTTCAGGGGCCGGGGAGAGGAAACGGGCGGGCCTGCCGGTGAGCACAGGGCTCCTTTCTGGCTGATGAACAATGTTCTGGAATTCGACTGCAGTGACAGTTGCACACAGTTGTTAATATATTCTTTAAGGGCCAAATTTTAAAGGACTGTGTGGATTATATCTCGATTAAAAAAAGGAATCACGGTAAATTGAGTAAAATACAAGATTTAAAAATATCCACGAGTCTGTGAAGATATTCAAAAAAGATAGAGGGGAGAAAACACTCAGTTAACATTATTATAGAGGGCTAGTAAAACGATTCCATACTCTAAATATTTGTATTTAAATAATTGAAGATTTACTCTGCCTTTTATAGAATAAAATGTAGTCCATCCTCAAATGAAACTGATCCTTCAATTTTCATCGAAGCCTGCCAGCCAATCAATATGGAAGACATTGTGGAATTAGAAAATCACACTTTTGCAATTCTAATTAAATAACGGATCTGGGTAAGGACCATCAGTGGAGGCTCAAATTGTTGGGTGAAAGGTTGAGGGAGAACAGGATATTCATACCATAATTGCCCCTTAGGTTATTTGCTAATTTCAGCAGGAAACTGCCTCTTTACAAAGGAGAGATTTAGCCGCCACACTCAACCAAATGATCAAACCTAAAATCAGCAGCTGCGGGACTACATGCATTCCGGATGGATCCAGGCTGGAGCTACACCAGTAGCCCAGAAGTGTTCTTGTTACAAATGTTAACCTGCTTCCAACCAAGTCTTTAAACCTAATTGTAACTTTATTGGCAATAAAGGGACCAAAGAACAAGTTAAGCACCATCTCCACAACTAGGAAACAATTAGGCAACTCAAGAGCATAGACCATTCTATAAGATAATTGGTCTGGTGTCCTCAAAAAGTCATTGCTGGGAGAAAAAAATATTTAAACCAAAATAATGGGTGAAGGACCAGTCTAGAATACAAGAGACTCCACAGAACCACCAGATGCAACATGGGAGCCTTCGTTGGATCACAGTCTTTCCCCAGCTTCCCCGACAGAGCCATGAAGACCTTCTGGAGGACAAGTGGGGAGACCTGTATGAGTGACTGAGGCCATCAGTGGTGTCAGGAAATTAGTGCGAAGCGTCTCAGGTGTGACGACAATATGGCGGTTATGCAGGTCAACGTCCCTGTTTTTAGGAGATAACATAGTGAAATACTGAATGAAATACTGAGGAATAGGATGCCTGGTAACCTTGAAATGGGTAAGTAAGGAGAAAAAAAGCAAATAAAAATGCAGAAAGAGAAGCCAACAGGGCAAAATGTCGACAGCTACCAAACCTAAGTGGTGAGTATATAGAAATACACCGTACTGTTCTTTCAACTTTTCTAAATGTTTGAACTCAGTGAGGTTGAGGGCGCAGGGGTGGGCGGTGCCCAAGGAAGCCTTCCCAATAGGGAAATTCTGCAAAGTCTCTGAGTGGTAAATAGAATGGCCAGCTCTGAGGCCAAGACCTGAGCTGGGATGGAATGGAAACTGAGGTCCACATCTCTGTGTCCTTACGCAGCCCTTCATTTCCCAGAGGCCCCCGGGAAGAGAGCAAACGTGGCCCTTCACCTGCCCAGACTTTGCGGCGCTTTCTTCTGATGCATATTGCCAAATGCTTAATGCAAATGTTTATGGCCCCCTTTAGATGCAGTGCTTTCTCGAGAGGTTATGTCCATTTACAATTGTATCGATTGCACCTAAAAGGGTCCATGTTATTCACCTATACACTTCTATCATCTTTTAATTAATAATAGGACAGTGAGTTTTTAATTTATTCCTGGCACTTTTGCATATTAACTTTTTAATTTATTCTATGAATTGTCTTTGTGTAAACTGCTCTTTTCTACTGTGTATCTTGTGGGGCTGGGTATGTGTATCGTCCCCATATTAAATATGCCAGTCATTTGTCTGTAATATATTTGCAAATCTCTCCCCAGGCTACCCTTTACTTAGTAATTAATTTTTTTAAATGTGTTATGTACTTTTAATCTTCTCCTTAGTGATTTATTTCAATGATTTTGGCTTTCTCATTGTAGGATCAGAAAAACATATGCTGTGGTTTCTCTGGTTCCGTCTTTTACATTTAATTCTTAATTCTTCTGGAATTTATTTTGATGCATGCCATAGAAGGCCAGAATTTAACTTTTTTTTCTTCAAATAGCCTTTTTTTCTAACATCTTCCTCATTAGTTTGTGTTGCTCCCAACAGAACTTAGTTGTACACTAAGTTCTGAGGTACATGGAGAATGATTTCTAGTTCATTCTATACATCTCTTTTTCAATTATTTGTACCTCTCATACAACAGTAATTACTATAACTTTATAAGGCATTTTAATGACTTTCAAAAGTCTTTCCACATTTCTCTTCAACAAAGTTAAGAGCTGGTGGCATCCATTTGTTCTTCCAGGTAAATCACAAAATCATTTTGACAGGCTCCCAAGAATAATTCCATTTGAGGCTTTCCTGGGTCTACATATTCATTTAGAAAAAACTGAAAATTTTACAGTCTTCGATCTTGCCATTCTGACATACGGTATAGGTCCCTTTTAAATCTTTTAACCTCATTTTTATAGGGTTTTAATACAAATTTCCCACTTCCGTGAGATATTATTCTGTTTCCCTCAATACACTTATTAACCGATTATTGCTGTTATTTAAGAAAAAAAATTTGTTAAATAGTAGCTGGCCACTTTACTAAACTTCCATATTAAGTCCAAGTATTGGAAAGCTGGTTCGCTTGGGTGCCACGACCAAGGGCCCAGGTCTCGTACGCCCATCGTCTCTCACCAGGTTGACCAGCACTCTAAAACACCAATCATAAAATAACAAAATGTAAAGTGGAGTTAACATATGCCAGGCACTGTCTTATTCACTTTTCTTGTAATGATTTCTTAAACACTCACAATTCTATAAGTAATTCTATTATCCCTATCTTGTAGATGGGGAAATTAAAGCACCCGGAGGTTAAGTGACCGGCCCAAGGTCATACACCCTGACCACAGGGGAATCTGGATTTGACAGCGAGCTATATGGTTCTCAACCTCCTATGGGCTTCACTACTAACTTTTCAAAAGCCATCTGTCAACACTCAAAATGATACCAGCTGATCGTCTGAATAAACAAGCTTTTATGAAGCAAAGGACTCAGTCCATCAGTGGAGGCCAGTCCTCCTCCGCACCAGATGCCGTTACCAGGACTGAAAGCCTCCTGCACTTTAAAAGAGTAGTATTTTAACTAGTAAAAGGTGCTGAGTTACACCAAATTTTCGTTTTGCCTCTGCACGTACACAGGTTTTCACCTTTGGTCTACTAATGGGAAGCATTAAGAAATTTCCTCCTCTAGACATCCTTACATCCTGCAGTATCCTACAAGTTAGGATGGAAGGGACATGAATATCTGTACACATGGAAACATGCAGAGCTTTCTTTCTCTATCAGACTCCAGCAGCAAGGTTATCCTTGGTGATGTTCCAGCAACCCCTCTGCTAAGTAAGTTATCTACAATCCTAACCCGTAATCCTCCGAAGCTCATCGGCACATCAGCCAAGCCAGAGAGTCCGTTTCGTAATCCCTTACTAAGTTTTCTAACTGCTTGCATAGATATTGGTTGTTTCAGATTCTCCATGTCTTGGGTTGGTTTTGGGGATTTACATTTTCCCAGAAAATGTACCATCAAAAAGATGATTTCAATGAAATTATCATACCTACTAGTATAGACACAGCGTACCATTTTTTTTTTTTTACATTTAGATTTCCTCTATCACCACTGTTATGTACCCTTCCAAAATTCTATTTTTTTCTTCTTAAATTTCCAAAAGATTTTCTCTATAACTATGGCCATGTATTATTTCTAAATTCTGATATTTTTCCTTTGATTTATAAGAAATGGGTCCATTTTATTGTATAGGCTTTTTTTTTTTTTTTTGAGAAGCAGCTCTTACATCTTTTGCTCTTCTAGGTTTCAACAATCTTCCTATTTTCTAATCCATTCCTTTTAATTCTTTCCTCTTTCCTACCCCTCGAGGTTTTTATTTTCTTTGTCCTTTTTAAGTTGGTATTATTCTTTCTCAAACTTGAGTTGATGGCTCCAAATTAACCTACGAGTTACATGGAAAACTCCTTTTTAAATTGTTAAATGATTTTTTAAAAAGATTTTTATTTATTTGGGAGCAAGAGGTAGAGAACACAAGCAGGAAGCCCCAATGTACTCGCGGCTTGATCCCAGGACCCCAGGATCACGACCTGAGCCGAAGGCGGACACTTAACCGACTGAGCCACCCAGGTGCCCCAAACTTTTAAGTGATTTTTGGTAATGTTATTTAAAAATCCATTACTGCGTGTGTTCAGGGGGTATGGCCGATAGGCTTTCTGAGCTCAAAATTGATGCTTTCCTTGTGGCCCACCAAAGGTGACCTGGGTTTTTGTAGCTACTCCTTAGATACTAGCTTGCGGGTTGTGCACCTTTGAGTTGTAGGAATGATGTGATTCTATGCTCCTGGAGCCAAACCCCTGCATTTTCTGCACTGTTCTACCCAAGCACCAAGCACAGAGCCTGGCATGCAGTAGCCACTCAAAATCCCGGTTGATTAGAATGAATCAGTTAATTAAACCAAATTACTACAATACGGATTATTTTTAAGTCTTTCTAGAGCATTCTTTCATCTGTCTGAATGTAGGTTTCCAAGTATCATGCTCTTTTTGTCAGTTTCTCTTGTGCTACACTCCACACTTCCACCACAGGAAGTTCTTGGGCCGTAGCTTTGCTTGTGACTGCTTTGTACTTCTTTGGGAACCCCTAAGAGCCTTAGTTAAGAGAGTAAGGTGAAGTGCAAGGAGAGCCCTGGCGGGGGCCCCAAGTGTCACAGGCACAGCCCAATGCCCAGCACGGCCCTGGCGATGGCTATAGTCACAGCTACTGGTCACTGAGCACCGGCGTGTGCCGGGCACTGGGCGAGGGCAGGCGGCTGCTATACAAAGTATAGCCCACTTCATTCCGGGTGCGTGAAGGAATATGTGAACAAATAAGCCAGCCTTTGTTCAATGACCCCTTTCCTTCGGGGTACAGCCCTGTCAAAAGAAGCTGCCGCAAATATTTGGGTTAAATCAAAAACCGTCTGGGCACAAACCTGGTAACCGAAGTATGGGGACATTTCAGGGCATATCCCACCACCCACCTGTCCTTGCCACTTCCGTTCTTCAGATTCACATCCGTGCCATTAGAAACGAGGATTTTCACAAGCCTGCAGGAGACACATCGGAAGGTCACTGGAGACACAGCTTTGACGGGTAGGAACCCGCGATAATGCGGGAATACCACACAGCACGTTTCAGACACGTCTCCACACTTTCCTCTCCACCTTCAGAGGCCGGCTGGCTTGAAAGACAGGACATTATTAAACCAGAAAACTACCTTTTCAACACACACACAAAAAAAGGGGGGGGAGCCTTCTCCCTCACATGAATTATTCATTGAAAACAAAATATACCACACAAAACACATTGTATTATCAAGCTAATTTGCTGTCACCTCAATGACCATTTTAAATATATTTCCAAATGGCAGCATTTAATAAAAATATTAAATAAAAATGTAATAAAAAAATCTTTTTTGCAAAATGGCACTTCAGTAGTCAAATATGAATACGATTGTAAAATAAGCCACTAGTGTTTATGCCGTTGTGTGGTAGGGAGAGAGTGTATCGGTGAAAATTATATCTTAGCAACCTCTCGGGGAAGTTTGTTTTCCAGAATTAATATCCTTCCCCCTATCTTTTTTTAAAGACACTCAAATTCCAATAACCAGTTTTCCTGGGACATATAAAATATATTGCAAAATATAATTTAGTGGCTACCTCTCTTCCTCACCATAGGATTCTACATGTTTTACATTCTCTGCCGCGTGGCACAGGACTTCAGGATTCAAAGAGCCGAGTTTTGGGGCAGCCCATATGTGGTACAGTTTCGGAAAGTGAGAAGAAGGGGGCTCTTGCACACACCTTTTCCCTCCCATCCGTGCTCTGACCGGAGCCTTTGGGAGAAGGGAACCGTTCAGCCACTCAGACATAAGAGGGGAGGCCGCCTACCTGGTGTAGCCTTTCTGGGCAGCAACCATCAGAGCAGTAAAGCCAAACTTATTGGGAACATCAACCTTAACATTTCTTGGGGAAAAACACAGAGAAAAGAGAGTAAGATGCTCGGCATGGCTCTCCATAGATTCACAGCTAAGGTCTCTTGCAGGACGCAGGTGGCTAAAGTGAGTCATTTTCCCCGAAAATTCCGATTTCTTCTGGTCCATTAAGACTTACTGTTGTCTTAAACCACCCTGCCTAATATTTTTCAATGATCCAAATTCACAAGAAGGGGAATTGCTATAGTTTCACTTAAAACAGGCACTCCCTTCAGCTCAAAAACATGATGTGAGCCCCTAAAACCCCGGGACGAGCACCACCGCCTTCTAGAACAGAGGAGTGTGAAACACTCGCTCCACCAAGAGCCTGGACTGGGGGAGGCCTGCATTTCTCCCTTGAGGCCACTGGAGGAAGAAAGCAGAACTCTTAAATACCAGCTTCGAAGTCTGGGTTTTTTGTGGAATCCTTCTCTCCTCCAACTTAACGGCCCTATTGGCAAAATGACTGGTCTTCCAAAAACCACTGATTCCAAAAGAATCTAAGTAACATTGCTCACTTTTCATTAGGAAGCAACTTCAAATATCCCATGGCAGCAAATGTATTTGCTACTTTTCCTCTAGTGTTTTACCAACTTTTTGAATCAGAAACAGCGGATTTAATGATTCCTTAGATAGATGTGAACACCTGAGGGTGAAATTTGCCTAAATACTATGGCATTTAAGCCAGAGTCAGGAATTATTTCTGGAAAGAAAATAGGATACCCAGACTTCTCATTTTCCTTTTCAATTTCCATTAGATATTTACAAAATCTAGCATTTACATGAGGCTCAAAGGTCATCTTTATTGACTATGCTGAACTCACACCAGTCACCGGAGATCTGTTTTGGAGCAATTTCAAAGGCATGGAAAATTGAGGGGAAATAAAGTTAAGTGCAATTCCATGTACTTGCTGGGCATTAAAAATTTTTTAATTTTAAGGCAGAGCCCTCTCACCCTCCTTGAAGTATTCGAACCAGCAAATCTTCGTCATTCACATTGACAGCTCGGTGAAAGTGCTCACTACTTATGGGTTCTCCTGAAGAAAGATGGGAAACAGTCACCAAAGTCGAACGAAAGAATATTCATTCCGGATACGGGCCTCCCGCAGCCTTGAGTGGGTGTTCACGTTCTCCTCCAAGAAGACACTTGGCTATTCTGAGAAGTGTAGCTTACATTTCCTATTCCACTTCGCTTATTGGGAAAGACCTTGTTTTTGTTTCCATATATCAGGAACATTCAGGTTATCCTAAGGACTCGGGACATTCTCAAGTTATAAAAGCACTGCTTTGTGCATGATATTTGGATAGGTGAAAATAATCCTTCCAGATTTCCTAAGACTCACTGAATGTTTCTTACAAGCAAGGAAAAGCCCCCACGATCGTCGCAATGCGCTGGTTTTGTTTGCTAAACTACTTGAACAAATGACAAAAATAAATTGCTGTAACATTTGACATCCAAAATTTCATTGTTTCCCAGGAATATAACATTCACATTGGCCTGGTCTCCCCGGAGCTTCTGGGGGGTGGGGTGCAGAAGGGGCTCATTCAGAGGGGGAGCACCGTGAGAAAGCCCGATTATGGGGGAGAGCCTGCCTGCAAAATACTCCAGGAGCAGGGGGAAGTGCGGCAGAAGGGGGGGATGTCCCTTATTGCAGGGGGGAATGTTAGCTCCTGGAGGAGGAGAACAGGAAGTGCAGAAAGGCACAGAGGGTGACAATAAAGGACCCGTCTTTCAGGGCTTGCTTCACATTCTGTGCGTTTCTAATCGTTTGAATGATTCCGCGTAAATGGAACACACATGAAGCACATAGCAGATGACCTGGCACGTCCTAAATATCCAGCATGTGTCCGCTGTGGAGGTGGCGGGAAGGGCAGCGGCCGCTGTCCTTGTCCCCACCGTTCGCACACCCACCCCTCGCACGTGGGCATACCTAGCTGACCCGGGTGGGTGCTGAGTTTACAATCCCCAGTTCCCAGCAGCTCCGAAGTCTCGTCCATTCATTCAAATGTTTATTAAGTAACTCACATGCCGTCTTGATGCTGAGGGGCCCAGAGAGAACAAGCCAAGCATGTTCCCCTCCTTTGCCATTTACCCCATAGCACCTGCTTCTAACCTATCATCACCTTGAACCCTGAAAGAAAACACCCATCTCCTACCCTGTTCTCCCGCCATGCTCCCGAAACTGAGCCCTGGCACTCACCCTCCTCTTCAGTACCCTCCACCAGGCTGGCCTCCATAGATCCCCTGGCTGGCCTCACCAGGTGGGGAGAAAAATTCCCTCTTCCTGCACCTGTGGTAGAAAAACTCTCTGGGACGAGACCATGGAGCTCAATGGAAGTGGGGCTCATAAACTCGGTCCCCATCCGGGGCAGCGAGGTACGCTAGGAAAAACTCCTGGGCACCGGAGCCCCTTTTCTACTCGTTTCCTTGAAGGATTTTAACTGGGCAAATTATAAACTGGGAAACCGGGGGACAGAAGAATGTAGCGATCACTAGCGGAATGACCTTTAGCGGATACACCTTTTCTTCCGGCAAAAAAAAAATAAATAAATTTAAGCCAAGTGAAAACTGTTTTTGAAATACCAACTTTGTCTGCTAGTGCCTGCCAATCTCAAGATTTTTTAGCCACACGGTACTTCCTTTTCATCATTCCACACATATTTTCAGACCCAAAGCTTCAAATAAAAGTATCACAAAAAACTGCCAAAGGGCAAGGCCCACCACTGTCCCTGGCCTTCCAAGGAAGGTCACGCCTGGCCTGGTGGTTCCGCTGGGGGGCGACAGAGGGAACAGCCCCCACCACCAAGAGGACATTTGGTAAAGCCTGGAGACATTTTTGGTTGTCACACCTTAAGGGCTGGTGCTACTGGCATCTAGTAGGTCGAGGCCTGGGATACTGATGGTCCTACAGTGTGCACGACGAGAATTAGCCAGCCCCCGAACGTCAACAACACCCAGGCTGAGAAACCCTGGGCTAGATTAGTATGGACTTAAAATGATCTACTGGGTGACACATCCCTACTTTAGTGGACAAACTAAACCCACAGAAAGTTTCCCTCCCTTCTCACTTCCCGGAAAGGAGAGGAAGAGTGGGACGGCGGTGGTACATACCCCCAAAGAGCCCCCCTTGTGACTCGTGAGCTTCAACGGCCACAAAAAATACAAAAACAACTAATTTGCAGAGAATCATCCAGAAGAACATAGGAAGCTCATCCTACTTCTACTAAATTTTAAAATAGCACATCCTAACTCAAAACTGATTCATTAAGCTCTATCTAGGACTCTACACAATGCTTTTTTTTTTTTTTTTGATGCTTCTTCAGACCACAAAACCGAGAGCCAGGAAGGCGGAGTGAGTTGTCTTGAGATCAAGCAGGTGGGCGTGGGCAGTGTCAGCGAGTCCTTCCTAGGCCACACTCCACGCTGGGGTAGCCGGCCGATGCACTGTATGCTTCCAACCTTACTAGACTTTGAAACAAACAAATGTGCTCCCCCTGCACAAAGTGTTAAAGGAAAGGGTATGCTAAAGCCTAAAAAGCTTCAGAAAAATGCAAACTTCTTAAGATTCTAAAGAAACTTCTAAAAGCACAAGCAGCATCCCGCGTGTTTCTGAGCTGACCCACCTCCAATCCACATGGTCGGTCTTACCTGGCCGGTAAGTTGGAGGGGGAGGCACTTCCTGGTCCCTCCTACCCAGGAAGCTCTGCAGCATGCAAATATTGGAAAATGAAAAAAAATTCATTTTGTGCTTAGAGGCGTGAAGATGATACGCAGGAAAGACCGAGGTATTTTGATAGTAGGACATAATTGAAATGAATATATTGCCCTATTCCAGCTTCTGCAAGAGGTAATCAGAGCCCTCATAACTTAATCTGAAGACAAAAGAACATCTCGCAGAAGGGAGGGAGCACAGCACTATGGTTAATCACTCCTTGTTCGTGGTGTTTCTGCAAAAGGAAGCGATATGTATCATTTGGGACATAAATGCTCTTTCTCAGCATTGACTCATTAGCCACGCTCAGACCGCTGCCAGGAAGGCAAAGGGGTCCTGAGGATTAGCACCAGACCTGGATCAACCCAGGCACGCAAAAGTCTCCATTTATGTGACTCGGACAGAGGAACAAATGAAAGGCTGCTCTTTGCAGAACAGAGAAGAGAGTTCTGTCTCCCTCCCACTATAGGCAGGAATCACAAAGAGAGGAAATTCCAGGGTGAGCCAAACGTTCCACTCCTCCTAGCCCTGAATCCTCGAAGACATGGTGGGCCTGGCCCAGGGGATTGCCATCAGTAAGTGCAACTGAACACAAAGAAGGCAGGCTGTACCTCTGCGCCTTTGTTTGGCTGGTGTTTACCAACAACCAGTGGTGAATCAATGCTGCCCATAGGGAGGGCGTCCTGGAGGGCGTGCCCGCCCACCCTGGAGGGGACACCCAGGAGGAGGGGAAAGCCATCGCCATGTTCTGTAAGAGGGTCACTTAGCGGCAGATGGGCCCGCAAATATTCTAACATGGTAATAACACCTTTCTGGGTGGAATTCAGGTCTCTGTTAGGAGCAGCGAATAAATGATGAGCTCATTGGAGGAAAGATTTGCCAATTAACAAGCAGCAGCTGCTCTTCTCTTTTTAAGGGCCCAACTGATTAAAATTGCATGCCTCATTTAAGCAAGAGTCTCGCGTACTTTACCTGGAATTTAAAAAAAAAAAAAAAAGCTGAGCATCCTTTACTTAAACAAAGTACGTGCTTTCGTGATTCATTAAAAACACTTTCAAACTCAATGCAAATGATCAACCCACAGAAGCATTTTTTTACTTGTTTTGGAAAATATGCACATTTTTAATTCTTTGTTTAGCATGATCTACCTCCTTAAGGGAGTCTGCTTTGGATATTATAAATAGAATAACAGCGTCAGGGAGCTGCAGCCAGCAGGAAGAGGTCCCAGGCCCGCTGCAACCCGGGAGAGCCGCCCACGAGGCTGAGTCCGTCTCCCCCGGAGCCCGGCGCTGTGACCAGACCCCGAAAGGAGCAGGAAGCCCAGTGCACAGATGGACACCAGGAACCACGCCTCCATCATGCCCTGGTCCTTGCAGGAGGTCTGGTCTAGTGACCCAAGGAGGCCCCGGGCTGCAGGGGCAAATGCCCCGGACCCCGGACCAGCTCTCCGTGGCCGCCTCTCGGAAGCCGGCTCAGCAGGAAGTCTGCGGCATCCCGGCCAGCTGATAGAAAGCTGCGATGGTCTCCGCCTTCGCGAAGAGCTCCGAATGGCGGGCAAACCCCACGTCAGCTCCGGCCGGGGGTCCCGCAGCCCCTGCCCTGGCGTGGCTGTGGCAGGAGACAAGAAGCCAGTGGCAGGGTGAAGCTCACCGTGGCTGGTTCTGCATCCCGTTCGCCTTCCCCGTGCAGGTCAGGGGCATGCTCCCCAGCCCGTGGGACACACGTGCATCTCCCCCCCAGACTGCAGCGCGAGCTGAGAGGATCAGTGTTTCCCTCCTCATCCTAATTCTGCCCCCGGGCCTTTCCATTCCCCGTCCATCCACTCGTGCACCGCGATCTTCAACACCAGGCACGACTGACCCCTCACATCCTCCACTTTGGAAGCACACAGTCGGTGCGAGACAAATACATACGATGAAAAATACATAAAAGAAGATGCACTGGGTGTTATCGGAGGGGGTGAGACCCAGCCGGGCACCCGGAGAGGCCCAAGGAACCGCCCCCGAGGGGAGCTCTGCCTGGGGAGTGCCTCTGCAGGCAGAAGAGGGGAAGGGGCACCGGGAAGGGGGGCTCCGAGGCGGGGGCGCTCCAGAGAAAAGGGGCAAAGGCAGAGGAGTGCAGGAGGGGCCTGTGGCTGGCTGGGGACAGTAGGACAGGCGGGAGCACACTGGCCCAGCGTCCCCTAGAGAGTCTATTCAAACAACAGGTGCCCCTTTGCCAACGCTTCTCCTGCCCCCGCTCCTCCCTTCTCCATGCCTGCCCTCAACACGGGGGAGGCCAACTCACACTCCGCTGCTCTGCCTCTTCCCCTAAAAGCTCCAGAGCTGGGTCTCCCAGAGGAAGGAAATGCTTTCCCAGTCACCACAGGAAGGACAATTCCTCTTTCCTGACCTGCATCTCTGTAACTGACCATTCCACTCGGAAAGTCTCCTCTGAAATGATGTCTTTGCAGCGAGCGGAGCACCCTGGGAAAGGGACACTCCTCTCAGCTGTCACTGAATTCTCTGTTTGCCAAACTAAGACTCAACTCCCTAGTGCCCTGTTGGCAAAAGAAGAGAGGATAGGCTAACTCAAAACCTCGATCATCTTGAACCACGTAAAAATCTCTCCAAATAAGAAAAATCCTGAGAGGCTCTTAACTCTAGGAAATAAACTGAGGGCTGCTGGAGGGGCGGTGGGTGGAGGGGTGAGGTAAGTGGGCGATGGGCATTAAGGAGGCACGCGAGGTGAGGGGTGCTGGGTGTTACATGCAACTGGTCAATTACTGAATACCACACCTGAAACTAACGATGTACTGTAAGCTGGATAATTGGATTTAAATTTATAAAAATTCTCCAAATAAATGCATAAAGGACACAATTGAAAGCCCCAGAAGGAAAACTATGTTTTCTTTATCTATGTATATGTGTGTGTACACCCACATCTGCCATATGCAATATTTTTTTTCCGCCATATGCAATATTGACTAAAACTTCAAAATAACTTTTACTCACAAGAGGAAGAGACTTCCGTTGTGCAACTGAAGAAAGACGTGTTTTCAGCAAGCAGGCCACGAAGAACATTTCTGGCCATTTTGATCTTTACCACATTCTAGATACGCACACATCTTTAAGACACTTTAAAATACCGATCATGGAAAATATCGCACCCTCAGATGGGACTGGGAGAAGGACAACCAAGGTCAGAGGCAGCATGGCCGGCCTCTCGCTCCGTGTGTGTGTGTGTGTGTGTGTGTGTGTGTGTGTGCGCGCGCGTGTGTGTTCATTCTTCCTCACTCACAGCCCACCCCCAGGAATCCAGAAAACCCGAGGTCGTTCAAAAGGGACAAAATGCTTTGTAGACCTTGTCACCTGAGGCACAGCCGAGCAGGCGGACTGTTTCACTGCCCACACCCCCTGCCCACTTCTTAGGAAAGGAGTCGCCTTTCACTTCCTAGGAAAGGCGACTCCACCCTTTTGTACTTTTAGTCCTGAATGTGCACTCCCAGGGGGGTGGGGGGCCAAGAACAGCTCTCCTCGTTTGTTAAAGCACAGACTTCCCTCCTGCTCCGGCCTGGCCGTGCCAGTGAACGGTATTAGCACAAGTCTTTCAAAACGGAAGTTTTGGGGCTCCTGAGTGGCTCACTCAGTTAAGCGTCTGCCTTCCGCTTGGGTCATGATCCCAAGGTTCTGGGATCGAGTCCCACATCAGGCTCTATGCTCAATGGGGAGTCTCCTTCTACCTCTCCTCCCCACTCACGCATGCTCGCGCGCTCTCTCGCTCTCTCTCTCAAACAAAAAAAAAATTTTTTTAATGGAAGAGTTTCTGCTTCTAATAAGGCTGAGCAAAAGGCAGGACATTTTCACCTCTATGTGGCTCGTTGTCTTCCTTTATCTCTAAAGGAGCAGAGTGTTTATACTCACTGGTCGTGGACACGGAGACCACTGGGCTGTACTCATAATCTCCAGAGGGACTGGTGACCTTCAGTCGGAACTTGTACAGAGTTCGTGGCTCCAGACCTTCCACAACATGCTTTGTTGCGTAACCCCTAGAAGGGAGGGGACACGCACGATCAGGACACCAGGTGATCAAATCGGCAGCTCTGAGAGTCGCTAAGAGCAGGTGGAAGCAATGCGTGAATGCCGTCTACTTCCTGTATGATCCCATCTTGACTGTTGTCAGTCTCCCACCCTAACGGAGAGTGCCCTGAGTGCAAAGGACAAATCACACATCCCTCCTCTCCCACCCTTCCCCAGTTGCAGAATCATAAGAAAACACAGGATTTTTTTTTTTTTTGCCTTAAGCAAAACTACTAGGTTTGGGGGTGGTTTGTTATGCAGCAAGAGATAACAGATACTAACTGATACATCACATCCTCCACAAAGAAGAAACTGTAACAAAGACAAGAAACAGTGGCATTAAGAAAAACATCTGAGTTAAGAAACCAAGAAAACAGATGGTTAGAAGTCGATATAAATATACTTACCACAAAAGCGAAAGTTCTAAAACCAAAATAAATATTCAGAAAAACTGCATGGTTTTAAAAATCATTTTCATCACCAGCTAAAATAGATCCGCCTAGCCCAAAGTGATCTCAAGAGTAGGTAGATTTCCTTGTGATGCGAGCACACATCCATATTTATTGATATGGGAATCGTAGAGAGTGAGCCCTGGATTTGTGGCTTCTGAAAAGATCTTTAGGAGTGAAAATTGAATATAATATCCAAGCTTCAGTGGCATTCAATGTCAGGTGTCAAAGACTTAACATGGTTTCAGACCACAATAAAACCAAAAGTGCCCCCAATAAAATCCAGTGTAGCTAAATATCCTCAGGTCTTACTGAAGCAAGAAGCACCTTCATCACCCTGGAAAGAGGAATTACACAACTGTTTAGAAAACAGAAGTCACTGAACATATTCAGGGAAGGCTGGAGGCTCTCCCTTCGATCGAAAGGACCCCAAGAGAGTATCAGACCCACACAGGGGCCCCGGTACTCCACAATGATCCCGGCCGAGCCGTGGGGGGGACAAACGGAAGCCGTCCAACAAGCTCGCAGAGAAAGTGCAAGTTCCCACGGCCCAGGCATGGTACCTAAACGAATAAGACAATCTTGGGACTTTTCCACAGTAGAGGAGAGCCTGTGAAAGTCTAACACATGCCTGTATTTTTGTTATTAGTCCATAAGCAAATATTTGATGCGGCAGCTGAGCAAACACGGAAGCTAAGAAACCCAATACTGGAAAGCCTGAACACTCAGTTGCCAGACTTGCCTTCTCTCTCTATGCTCCCTCTCCCCCAGTTCCAATCCAGCCTCCTGCTGGGGACTGTCCCCTGGGCCCCTGCCCCTGGGCCCACCTTGCCCAGCTGCTGCTCCCTGACATCTCCACTCAGCCGCCAGCTGATGCCCCCGCGGAGTCTCTGCTCCTCTCCCCACCCCCATCTTCCATCTTTGTTATTGGAAATGCTCAGGCCCGATCCCCTCGCACCACCCGTGGAAGACTATTGTTCCCAAATATCCGGTGCTCTCCCCCAAGGGTCCGCTTCCCCCTGCCCTGCCGCAACTCAGACGTGGCCACAGGATTTGCTTTGCGCAAGGAAGCAGAAGCAGGAGTGAAATGTGTCATTAGGGATGGAAGCTTCGAGAAAGAGTGTGGCCTGCCCTCTGCCCGTGGCCACGGTGACTGGCAACCTCCAGGCAGAGGCCGCTCCCTCAGCCCAGGCGGACCTGGAAGACAGACACGGTGGAAAAGAGCCACCACGGCCGATGCACCGAGAGTGTCGTGTGGGAAAATGTTGTCCTAAAGCACAGAGATTCTGAAGGGGAGGTTTAGCCTAACTCGCCTGTCCGGGAGGGGCAGATCTAGTCCTGCCCCCTCGATGCTCCTCTCTCTCTCCCCTCTCTATCTGAGCCACCAGCAAAGTCTGCAAGTCTGTCTTTCAAAGCCTCCCAAATTCGGCTGTGGTGCGCCCTGTTCCAACGTCTCCACCTCACTCCCTGCCAAAGCCACGGCTGCCTGGGGCCTCCCTGGAGCCTGTCCTCGCCTCAGCAGCCAGAACGATCGTTGAGAGCAAGAGCGTCAGGCAGGCCCTGCCCCTCCGCAGCCTAGCAGTCGCCACTGGCTTTCCCGCCACAGTTCCGTCCCCGCCACAGACCCCAGCGACAGCCTCCCACTGCCTCGCTGACCGCACCCCTGCTGCTCTTCCCCTCACCCACTCGACTCCTCAGGGTTTCTGGAACATACCCGGCCCAGTCCCATCTCAAGGGGGCTTCCCTTGCTATTTCTTCTACCTAGAATGTTCTTTCAGATACCCTCCAGACTCCAGATCTGCCTCAGTTCCTTCTTTATCCAGAGGGGACCTTCTCAGAGAAACCTTCTTTACCTCTGCTCCAAACTCCCAACTTTTCCTATGTTTTCTCCTTGGTTTCTCACCATCTGTATTTACCTACTCTGCATTTTCACTTATAGCTCTTCTTTGTTTTCCTCATCATGAGGGAGCAATTTTTGTCTGTTTGTTCAGTGCACAACCCCTGCATCCAGCAGTGTCTGCAACATAGTAGGTACCCATTAATACATGCTGACTGAATGAATGAAATACAGGATAATTGTGAGTGAATGAAGGAAATGCACCTTTGTCATGGGAATTTAGAGGGGCAGACCCCAGGTTAGTAACAAGTTTCTCGGTCGAGGTAGAATCTGACCCTGTGGAAGAAAGGATGTGACAGGGGGACATTGGTCTGAACAGAGACAACAGCTGAACCTACACGCAGGAAAAGTCAAGGCCTATTCAAAGCACAGTAAACAGACCTCGCTGGAGGACTCGTGCTCAGAAATGAGACAACAAAGCAGGCAGAATGTGGGCAACCCTTGAAGGGCATCATCGATGGAGAATGACTTTCACACTTCCAGAAATGGAGACTCCCTGAAGAGAACCTGACAAAAGGACGATTAGTAAGGAGGCTCCCCTAGCAAGACAGAATGGAAGGCCAGAAGGCACGAGAAGACGGACGGACGAGGCAAACGCGCTACTTAGCTGCAGGGCCTGGAGCTGCGTCAGGGAACGAGTCAGAAGATGGAGTTTGCATCCTCGTGGGGCATAAATGCCATGACCTCAGGAGGAGAAGCAGACGGGGCATTTGCAAAGGGAAAACTCACAGGACCAGGTAAGGGGCTGTGAGGACACCCCCAATTCAGGATCAGCCAGCGGTGAACACGGACAGAGACAAGTAAAAGGAAGTTCTTAAATCTGTTAATTCCAAGGTCAGATATTTTAAACCGCTTTTTCAAAGCGAGGCATTGCTAGTCTTAAGGATAAGGAGAGAAAGCCGAGAGAGGAGAGGTCAAGATTAACACAGTCTCATTCTGCCACCTAGTGGCGAGCCTCGGCAGTCCATTCTCCCAGGGCAGGCAAGCTTGGGGTGTGCTATCAGCTCCGATGCCGGGCCCTCTTCCAGGTGGACGATCCCCCACCACCACCACCAGCTGGGCAGCACTCAGGTCTCTTGGGAACATGCGACAACCCCGACAGACGCCCCAGGCTGGAGGCCAGTGCGTGGCTGCGCTCTGGCGGGGAGGGGAAGGCGGTCCCCTGGGCTGCGGGGGCGGAGAAGGGAAGAGGAAGGAGCAACCAGCAGGGCCCCACCTGCCGCGCCCCAGAGCAGCGAGGGCTCCAGGGGAACCTGGGAAAGAAAGGATGTTTCCTCCCTTCTCCATATTCATACTTCTAATATCGTAATTCATGCTTTCAGATTTCAGATGGAAATTACCTAATAGAGATTAACATGGCATGACCTCATTAAAATACCATTTTCGAGTCACAGCACCAGAATTATTTGCAGATGGTAACTACGTTTCAGATCAATGCGCTTGGATTTGTTGTTTTGAGGATTTTGTTTTTTGTTTGTATCTTAAAAAAAAAAAAAAAACAACCCACCAACAACCAACCGTTCGTTAACATTGGGATGTTATCATTCAGGGAAGAGTGAAAGACTCTGTTAATACCCTCAACGTCACCACAATGCCACCTTGAGAAAAGACATGCTGGAAATGCTCTGGACCCTGACGGCATCAGCCCCAGTCTGTGAGGCGGCCCTGGCAGCTCCCGGTGGTGGTAGCCCCGGGGGACGTGGGCCAAATGGACACAAGATCTCTGTCATTTCTTACAACCTGAAATGCTTCTACAATTATCTCAAAATTAAATTTGAGTTCACAGCCATATTTGTATCGTGTTTTTGGTATTCCTAAGATAGTCGTTTTGCAAGTGGTAAAGCAGTCAAAGGGAAGAAAGGAGTTGAAATGAAAACTGAGAAAAAATGAACCTGTTGGTTACCCCAGTTGCATTCATTTATTAACCCATGTGACAAGGATTCAGAGGGTCCACGAGGTGCCAATGCAGCCTAGGGGCGAGGGCATCAGGTGTTACGCAAACAGGAATCTTTTCTGCCTCTTGCAGAGTTTAAACTCTAGTGGGAAGATGAAATGAATGTGCCAACTAATTCCAGCAAAGCCAAAGGTTCGGAGCACATGAAACATAGTCAGCACAGAGGGCATGCCGGGGCAGAAGGATGGCCATTTCAGAAGGCCTTTTGCAGAGGGGATATTCAACCTGATATTTGCATGGTGTGAAGGAAACAGCCACGTGAAAACAGAAGGAAACACACTCAAGGTAACCTAACAAGAAAGGCCCCGCCCCGGGGACCAGCCCTGCCTGGGAACAGCTAACCGAGAACGGCGGTGTGCCTGGCGGTCCGGAGGCTTCCTGGGTGGACAGGGGGGTAAACACATGGGTAGACACATCTCTAAACACAGCAGCCTCCTCCAATTTCAAATCCTCTTGATTCTGTCTCTACATTTTAGAGTTTTAAAATATACCATTAGAATACTGCAGGAGCCAAAGAAGCTCTCGAAGGTAGAGGACGTTTTGTTTCGGAGTTACTGCTAATGCTGATTTTCCAAAAATTCTAATTCATAAGCAGCATGCGTGCAAATGACGCCGGCTCATTCTTTTCATTTCAGAATGAGTCTTTTTAGAGACGATAGAAACCATTCCAGCTCATCAGGAAATCAAAGCAAAATGTTTAGCAATTCAACATTGCACCTACGTATAAATGATACCGTAAGTGTGCATTTTGGGGTCTTCTTCTTCAATCGAGAACCTGAACCACTGCTCCTGAGGTCCTTGCCGTTTTGCTCGCTTTTCCAGATCCCAGTATAATTCGATGCTGTGATGAGTCACTTTGCCCACAACAGGTGGATGAGGCTTTGGGGATGGTGTGATTTCTAAAAAAGAACAATACAGACTTTCAGGATTCCATTTCCGTAAGGACCCGCGATCAGCCGAGGGCATTATAGCTGCTCAGAGAGATCAGACTCTTTTCCTCCACATCAGGCACAGATGTGAGTACTCCTCCCTGCTGCTTGAAGAACATCTGAAAAGCTTAAGTGACAGAAAATTCAGCTGATGCAGTGTGCTACCACATCCCGCAACGAGTAGATTGTACCCGAATCCGTCAATACAATAGTCCACTTATGGACCTTGCCAAAATGATGGTTAACATATCAGATTAATTAGGTTGTTTTTGAGCTGATGAAACTCAGTATGCTGCTATAATCCTTCAGTGAACTGGCCAGGAAACCAAGCCAACAAAGATACCGGGTCCAAATATAACATAGATGTAACATAGATGACAAAGGATCGATATCTCTTCTAGATAACAGCTCTTACGGACTAACCAAGAGAAAAACCCAAAGGCTAATAACCAACCAGGCAAAAGATGAGCAGCACACAAAACATCGAAAGCAAACAGCCAGTAGAATGCCCAAAGAGACACTGATATTCCCTGCTGGCCACAGAAATTGATAACAATCGTACATATTGAGTCAGATGCTCAAGACAAGATATCATAACTATTAGAGGTGACAGTGTAGGGAGAGGACACTCTCGAACATTGCTGCTGGGGAAATAGGAATTCTAGCCTTTTTAGGAAGCAATATGGCGGCATGTGTTAAAATTAAAGATACCTATGGCCGTCTCTCCAGCCATCCCAGGCCTGCAGAAATCAGAGCACCAAGGCACAGAGGAACACCTCTACAAGGACGTGAAGTGCTGTGGTTTTTAGCAGGTTACAGCAAACAAGAGATGACGTATCAGTAAGGGAATGGTCAAATAAATGATGATAGAGCCACAGCCTAGAATATTACATGGTCTTCTAAAAACGAACTGGTAACATAAATTAAAAAAAAAAAAAGTATACATAAGTATACATTAAAAAAATGAACTAGTTCTAGATGCCTTGAAAGGATTTCCAGAAGGTAGTACCGAATGAGATGCAGCGCAAGACGCAGAAAAATACAGGTTATTCCCTTGCTGTGAAAGAAGACAAGGGGCACAGCACAGACCAAGGTGGTCGGCACCTGGTGGTTATTTCGGGTCAGCTTCACCTCCTCTGTTAGATTTTTAAGTTCCTTGCCGGCTGGGTCTATGTCTTACACTGCCTTTTTTTTTTTTTTTTTTCAGGATTTTATTTATTGGGAGAGAGAGTGCAATCACCTTAAGCTAGCTCCATGCCCTGCGCAGAGCCCAACATGGGGCTCGATCTCACAACCCTGAGCCAAAATCAAGAGTCGGAGGCTTAAGCAACTGAGCCACCCAGGCACCCTGATGTCTGACACTTCTTTTAAAAAACTCTCCATATCTCACAGGGCCTTTCAGGCCTCAGAAGTATCAGTGATTTACCAGACTCACTATTCACTAAGAAAGGGTCTTGTACTTCCGTCTTGGTAGCGGGCCCCCTACTCCCCGGAGACCC
>CM052812.1:68875881-68934769 GCA_028533885.1 Nasua narica | reverse complement strand
GATACACTAGGGGGCAGCCTACAAGCTCATTTTTCTCAACTTCATTTTCCTAGTATTTATCAAAAGCAGGCACGTATTGCATGGAGCACTGGGTGTGGTGCATGAACAATCAATCTTGTAACACTGAAAAATAAAAATAAACATATTTGGGGAGAAAAAAAAAAGCAGGCCATGATGGAATTGAATAAACCTGGGTTTAAATTCATGCTCAAAATAGTCCAAAATATACAAAGTGCTTTGTGATAACTCAGTAGCCTATGAAGTCGCTAATGACAGTGTACTTCATACAATGAAATCTTATGCAGCAGCTAAACGGAGCTAGATCTGCATATAACACAGGTAAATCTCAATGAGTGAGTGAAAAACACGTATTCAAAGGATCTGCTACACCACACTGCTTCAGTTTTTACAACACGACAATATGCAGTAAAAGTTGAATACGTGGTTGGGAAGAATGCCCACCACCAGCATAGAATTATCTCGAAGACGTCAGGGAAGGGATGGAGAGATCACGGGGAGGGAGACTTGCCGCTGTACTTATACTAGGGTTTCAGTTCTTTAAGAATTTAAGACCTATTTGGCAAAATGCTTCATTTTAAACCTATATGGTTCATGGAACTGTAGGATTTTCAATAGCTTTGGTATACTTGAAATATTAAGAACTATAAAAATGATTAACACGACTCTTACGCAGCTGTTGGTTTCGTAGAGAAACCTATTTCAATGTTCTCCATGCTCATTAATATCTGTGGGGAAAAGAACAGCCTCCCGCCTGCCGGACACTCACCTTTTGGTATTAGCATCTCATTTAATCCCAGCAACGCTGCCTGGCACGTACCGGAGACTCACACCCTGACGTTATGACACCATCGCTGAGCAACCCTTTTTTCTTTTCTTTCCAGAACCTTCTAGAATCATCCAAAGACCAGGACTAATAGACTGTGACAGATAACCCCCAATATATTTAGAAGCCAAGTAATATTTCCATTCCAAAGACGCCTGGCTGATAAATCCCAGTCAAAATCAAGATAGGCAAGAAACTCTAAGTTAATGCCACATTTTGAAATGGGCAAGTCAAATGGCTCCCATGAATTTATGTGAGGAACAAAAAGATAATGTTCCCAGTTGTGCTGGGTGATGGGCATTAAGGCGGGCACCTGACGTAATGAGAGCTGGGTGGTATGTAAGACTGATGGGTCACTGACCTCTACCTCTGAAACTAACAACACACTGGATGTTAATTAATTGAATTTAAATTTAAAAAAAAAATTCCCAGTTATGCAAGTGTATCTCTTGCTTTGCTCTTTACTAATCATCGATACAGAAAATTAACAGGAGACCTCTGTCTGTGAGCTCGGCATTGGCCACAGATGGTCAGACCTCTATCCCTGAACTTGGCACCAGTTCCACCAGACGTGGCCATGTGCTCATGTCAGCAGAAGTCTCAGGATGGTCAGGTCCCCCAGCTATCAGTCGGCCCTCTCCCTGACCTGGCACGCCAGGGAAGGTGCGCTGTTTGGAAAACTGAATTGTTGTTGCTCCTTTTTTTTTTTTTTTTTGAAAAAAAGGAGTGATCCAAATCTCCCTGGCCCATGATCTCACCACGGTCTAGCACTCGTGGGCGAAGGCTCACTGAGTGCACGGCCGTGGGAGCCGCAGACTGTGGCTGAGACCCAGTCACACCCCGACGCCGAAGGTTTGTGCGCGGACCAGCGACGCTGTGTTCCAAGTCTTTCTTACTGAACAACAAAACTCCCCACGATGCAAATCTCCACCTGGACGAGAGTCGCTTTGGGCAGAAAGCTATTCGTGCCAAACAGGACCCCGAGGGTCAGGACGTGAACGAGCATTCTCATCAGGGAAGAGCTGAGGCTTTCTTTTTTCTTTTTAGGTGGCCAAAAAAATAAACAGCGGATGAGATCAAACTTGTTGTGGTCTTTGGCCAACCTCCAGTCATTTGACAGGTGTTTTTTTAATCCTTACAACATTGTACTTAGTTTGTGTTTTCTTTGATTAAAAATTCTGGTATTTTCAGCATGACCTGCTATTCTACATATTTTAGGATATTGGCCTTAGGATCCTAAAATATGTGATAAACAGGTTTTACTGTATAAAAGTGCAAACATCGGGATGCCAAGGGAACACAGGCCTGGGTCAGCACTGAGCCTCCGTGAGAGCTCCCTTGACAGAAATGGCAAGGGATGAGCCCAGTGGCCGGGAAGGGAACAACAAAAAACCTATGGCTCCCACTCGACGCCAGACATTGTCGTAGATGCTTTATAGTTATTTATCCAGGTAACCTTCCCTACAACTATAGATGGAAATAATAAAAATCCTTCTACCCCTATAAAACATCAGAGATGCAGAGAGGTTAAGGAACTTGCCCAAGGTCAGACCGTAGCAAGAGGCAGAACCAGGGAATCTGACTCAGGAGTCCCTATTTTTAACCCTGAACCATACTGCCTCTTAGGAGCACAGATCTAGAAGGTAGTCCTGGGTGGAAAATCTATTCATTAGACCTAAAGATTTTTTCAAACCCTTCGTTTTATTTTCATTTTCATTCCAGTGTAATTAACATAGCGCTAGTTAGTTTCGGGTGTCCCATATGATGGTTCAACAGTTCCGCATCTTATTCAGCGTGCATCAAGGTAAGTGTCTTCTCAAGCTCCTTCCCCTCTCTCCCCAGCCCCCCAGCCACCTCCGCCTTTGTAACCATCAATGTGTTCTCTAGAGTAAAGAGTCGGGTTTTTGGTCAAACTATTCATTTTAAATAAGTCTTGACTTGTGAACCAGCTCAAACCTCCAGGAAACTGAAAAACGATGAGAACCTGACAAGAAAAAGGGAGCCCCCCATTGTCTGAAGTGCAGGGAAGTTGCGCACAGGAGGGAGAAGGGAGGGGAAGTCCCTCACGGCCCTGGGGCCAGGGAGATGGCTCGTCTTCGGAAACTCGGTCCACAAAAAAGAACATGGTCTGAGGAGAGAACCCTAAGAGAAGGGGCCAAGAAGGCAGAGAGGTTTGGCTGCCATTCACCTTGACACTGTGAATGTGGATAGGAAGCCAGCCAGGTGCCCCTTCGTGTCCAGCATGGAATGTGGGGGAAAAGACGGCAGTAAGAGGTCAAGAAAAGGTTATTATAGCGTATGGGGTAAATAATTAGTGGGATAGAGAAATCTGCCAGGCCAGGGAGTACATATCATACCAGAAAAATAGGCTACATTGGGTGTACTACCAATACACACACAAATTCCTCAATTTTTAAATTTTGTCAACCCTACACTTTCCAGGGAAGCTGGAATTGCAACAGGGGGAGGTGAGTGTATCTAGGATCCCAGCCCTGACTCCCTCTACTCTAGGAGCAACTGACTGACTCTATGACAAGTGATACATCTTTCTTAAGGTGACGAAAATCAACATTTTTAAATTTAATTTTTTTTTGAGAGAGAGAGAGAAAGAAAACCAACAAGGAGAGAGGAAGGTCAGAGAGAGGGGGGGAGAAGCAGGCTCTCTGCTGAGCAGGGAGCCTGATGCGGGGCTCCATCCCAGGACCTGAGATCACGACCTGAGCTGAAAGCAAACACTTAACCGAATAAGCCACCCAGGCACCCCTAAAATCAACATTTTTTTAAAACTTGGAAGCTCACCTTTTTGCTATTTAACCAGGATGGTTGTATCCATATCTGTAGTTACCTTCTATCATAACCACTATTTGGGGAATTGCCTTTTATAAGTTTTATAAAACGAATGTACAACACACCACAAACACACACTAATAGACACAAGTTAGATGCTACTTCATTAATTCCAGTATAGTCAATATACAATATACAGCATTAGAGGCTACTTTTTATGCAGAACTTTTAGAACCCTCTTTTTCCTGTGAGTATCAGATCTTTTAAAAGATGCTTTTGCTTAAGTCTGATAACTGGTGTCAAAAATTTTGACAATCACAGAATCTCATGTCGCAAGCTTTGACTTAAAACTTAACTTTCCTGATGATACCAACAAAAAGGAAGAAACGAACCTTGCCTTTAATTTTGTGCGGTTCCTTTAAACAGTTGGTAGGTTCTCCCATCGTGGCTAACTTACCTGAAAAGTTTTCCAATAGGAAACAGGTTGGTGGTGGCCAAGGTCAGCAGGGGTGGGGGGTGGCGGGGCAGGGGAGTAAAGGGATGGAGAGGTGTGAGCTTCCAGCTAAAAAGTCAGGAGAGTATAATGCACTGTGGCCAGAGTAAACATATGTAAACAGCACCATTCTACATCTTTGCAAGTTGGTAAGAGCAGATCTTAAAAAGTCCTCATTACAGGAAGCAAAGAAAAATGTTTCGTAACTAAGTGTGGGAACCAATAGTAACTAGACACTCTGTGGGACCCCAGTGCCATGCACACGAATATTGAATCACTCTGTACACCTGAAACTAATGTTATAGGTCAATTATACCCCAATAAAATCAATACCAAAAAAAAAGGTTTTCCAAATTATGAAAAAGGAAATGCTACAAGGCAGACTGCAAAAAAGATGATTGTGTGAGGATTTATGTGTGTGTCGTGCACCATAAATGGTCTTTGTAAGAAAGTTCTTATGCATATCTGACAAATAAAACAGTTTTATGCCCCTCATGTCATTTTTCAAGTAATAAATAATATGAATGTAAAATATGGAGGCCTTCACACACTGTCACCATTAGTCCCACTAGTTACAAAGATGGTAAAAAATATGACTCTCAAGCACATAAGAAATCCACTTTAAAAAAAAAAACTATCACTTACAAAGTATAGGTTTAAACATGACTACTATCAAGTATAAGTAAGCCACTGTAAAATATTAGGACTTAGCATCCTGATTTTTTTTAAATACGTGTCGATCCCATAAAAAGAGACTCAAAGGAGGAATTAGTACCTATATCCGATTAACCTGGTCTCCTGATGATAGGCACGTGACGGTATTTGAAAAGCATAGAGAGAACTTATCACAGCCCATGTTGAAATTAGTCGTCATTACTGTCACAGAAAGCAGAAAATGATGGAGAAGCAAATAGGAGTCTCATCCCTGTAAATATAGACTACCATAAAAGCAGAATGGCCATTTCCCTGTCCTTCCAAAGACACCTGCAAATTTACTGAGGTCAAATTTCATTGACAAGGGACATCTGCAGCCTGGCCTCGAGTGACAGATGGTTTGTAATGAAGATGACAGCACACAGAGGGAACACTCTATAAAGGACAGTGGTGACTGTCACCTCGAAGCAACTTGTCATGGCTTGACCATCTATTTATAGCAACCATAAATCAAAACCATATCCCAAATCAATATGATGAGGAGATCATAATCAGTCCTACACCCTGGATTTTTATAAGTATTCAATAATGTTTGCCACGAATACATACTGAAGAAGGAATTTTCAATCAAATATCGCAATAGCCACATAGTGAGGACAGCTTCTCGTTTAACTTAAAAATGAAACGCGACAGCCAAAATGGGCTTAGCTCCCCCAAACTATCCTACTGTTTTCATAAAATGGAATCCTATAAAACCGATAGATGAAAGGACCAAGGACAGAAGTAGATAAGCTGTAAAAATTATAACCACCAGGAAATACAATTAAGAAAATGTTCAAAGTTACTACTAATCAAAAAGGAGTGTTGAAAAAGCAAAAACTGATCCATGGCCAAGAGATCGAACGGGTGGCTGCTAGGGGTGGGGGAGGCGGGGTGGGGAATGGACAAAGAGGGTGGCGGGGAGCGAGAGATCCAGGCTTACGGTTCTGGATTTATGCGGGAATGAAAGGCACAGCATAGGGAAGACAGTCCCTGATCCTGCAACAGCACTTACTGTGACAGATGGAGGCTGCACTGCTTTACACTGCGCTGTTACAACTCATGTAACATTTTGTGTCAATTATATTTCAATGAAAAGAAGCAGGGTGGGGATGGAAGGGGAATGTTAAAATAACTGAGGTACCATTTTCTTTATAAAATTTGATGAAAATAAGCACAGGGTATTACCTTTGCATGTTTAAGGCTTTGACAAAACCGGTTTACTTACAGATTGTGGGAAGTCCTGTACACAATTCTTTACTAAAGCTATTTGGCCATGTTCGCAAGGATTATACAATATCCCCACCTGGTGACACCTTGCCTAGAAACATGTCCAAAGAAAATAATCCAAAACCAAAAAATAAATATAAAACCTAAGAGGTTTTTGTACTGTGTGTGTACTTTTTTTACTTCATATTGTAAAAAATAATAAAAAATAAATTCAAACATAGAAAATAGAAAAAACAGCATAGTATCCTCACACCTGGCATCCAGCTACATCAATTATCAGCATGGCCACGGCCGATCTTATTTCACCTCTGCGTCCACCTATCCCTGTCACTCCCCCGAACCTGGATCACTTAACAGCTAAATTTTAATGCGCCTTCACTTTATATCAGACCGTGTTGTAAGCAATTTGTATATCACATCTCATATATTGCACTCCTATATCACTGATATTATATATCGCTTAATCTTTAAAACCACCCTAGGAAATCCTAGAATTTCCTCCATTATACAAATAGACTGTATCTAGAGGACGCATAGCTTGCCAGGGAGGGGCATCCAGTGAGCAGCAGAGCAAGGCTTTGAACCCAGGAAACACAACACCACGGCCACGCCCTTAACCTCTCTCTACACCACCTACGACCGCCCTGCATTTAACTACACATGCGCAGACATAAATGATAACAGAAAAACCAAGAGACTCACCTTAGCATCCCTGATAGCCATAAAAACTGCAAACAATCTAAACGTTCAAGAACATGGAATTTGTTGTATATGCGGTGGTACATCATTTATATGCAAAAACACTTAGCCACTAAAAAGCCACGTGGAAGAATATATACTAATGTCAGTATATTTGATAGGCTAAGGGAAGAACCCAAATTTGCATAGACACTGATTATAATGGTATAAAATATACAGATGCATATACAGAAAACCTTAGAAAGATGATTTGGGGATAGGTTCTATTGTCATTACAGCATTGGATATGGGAAAAAAGATCCAAAATGTGGTGGCACATGGTCCCCTATTCTTAATGAAAACAAAATTCAGCTAAGATCAACAATCAGCCTCGATTCTTTCTCCCTGAGCTTACATGTACATGGAGAAACAAGTCTGATAAAAATAAACCAATAAGTCAATGCGGATGCTTCATAGCCTGAGACGTTTCAATTACATTCTGGCTCAATTTATTGACCGTGTTAGTGTCAAGCAGATATTCTGCACCACACCTACTTCCAAGGAATAAGTTTACTCTAAATCTATTTATTCAGCCTATCTGTGGGACACCGCCTATGTCCCGATGGCACAAGCCCGACCAAGACGAAGAGAGGGAGGGCACTGAGAGACCTAACACCAAACAAAAACAAACCCGAGGTGTGCTGCGGGGAAAGGAGAGGCAGCAGGTGTATCTTGGGTTGGGGCGGAGGGGGGCAGTGGCGGTGGGAGGGGTGGTGAGATGCTCTTAAGTGATGACCTGATGACCTTCGTGCACCCATGAGGAACAGGGAGGAAGAGACAGGCTCAGACGGGTAAAGCAGCTTGTTGAAGGCTACAAAACCAATAAGGAGCGAGCAGGAGTTGCAGCCCAGGTCTTTAAATCCAGGGGCCTGGGCCCCTCCCCACGTGCAGCCTGGTGTGGGACTTCCGAGCTTCTCAATGGAAACGAGTAACGCATCCGGGTAAAAATGACAGTCTTTCCAAACCAAATACAAAAAGTCAACTGGCTATTTTTATGTTTTTGCCATAGAGCAGGTCACTGAAGTTTAAACTGTATTTAGAGTGAAAATGGAAGGATATTTTAATAGTAGCAATAGAAAGATGTTACGTGCATCTGCTTAGCTTCCATACATGAAGAAAACTGCGCTAAAGAATACGACCAAGATACGCAGCAGAAGCAGAATGCAATCAAGCAGTCACCCTCACCGATCTTCAGAAAAGGAATCCAAAGGAGATTTCACAATAATCAAGTTTATGAAAATTGAAATCTGCTGGTTGCAGAGAATAGAAACAGTTGGAATGTTCCAAGACTGCCAGTGGAAGTACAAGCTGGGAAATCTCTTTGGCAAGCCCTGTGTCAGGGTGAAATGCCTTCCGCACCATCCAACCATTCCACTCCCAACTACGGTCCCTGACACGGCAGGAATGTTCACGGCAACTCTGCATTTGGAGAACACTGGAAACACCTCAATCACCAGCATGAGAAGACTGGACAAACTATAAATAATCATACACTGAAATATCGCATGGTAGCTAAGATTACAGTTGCAATTAATTGGGTCTAAATTCATCTACATGGATAAATCCGGGGGAGGGGGGGTAGTCGAATTACAAGAGCAAGCTGTAAAAGGATGTGTACCTAATGACACAATTTCCATAAAGTCTGAGAAAATAAAACCGTATAAGAGAAAGGAAGGAAAGGAATAGAAAAGCAGAATAATTTTATGGTCAGTGCTTGGTTTCCTAAGCTGGGTGGCAGCAAGTGATAACTTTGTCTAAACTACTCAACAAAAGAACAGCACACACAGATGTATTTCTATCTTTATTCCTATTTACTCACTGCCCAAATAAATGAGTATCCAGATAACCCGTACTCCACAATCACCGTAAAGTGTTAGACAAAGGTGGGTCCATTTCAAATTCAGACACTCATAGGAGTCATGGGGCTGTAATTTTTTCTATATTCCAATGATACATGGATTCCAACTAGAGACCAGGCTCCTGGAGGAGAGTGGATTGAGGTTCACTCTCCACCCCCAACACCACTTCATAAATGCTTGATTTGGTGCTGAAATTATTCAAATATTCAGGGAATTGTCTTCTAACTCCTTAAAATAGGTTGCAATTAATCCAACCATCAAAGATAAGTAGTCTTAACACAGTGTATTATTTACCATGTTTTATTGTACAGCCGTCAATGCTCATCAATACTTAGACTGCATATCACTGACCAGTAGGGGTGAGAAACCATAGCTTCAGATAAACAGAGGTTTCTACACTCCTGTTGCATGAGTTCAAATCATTATGTTGTGCACCTTCTAGTTCATGGTTGGCATCCCCTAGGATGTGATACTTTGTTTCCAGACACAGAGGTTTGTCAGTTGCCTGCCACAAGCCCTATAAAAACTAACTCAATCCAGCCTGTAACATAAATAACTATATTATTTGAACCCCTCTTAACTCACATGAATATAGTGGAGTGATGCCTACCCACAAGAATCTTTACAATCCTACAGCTTTTTAGAACATTTTGTGGTTTCAAGTGATTTTATCAGGGGTCATCATCTTAAATTTCTCTGAAAACTGCTATTTTCCTGCTCTGTTCTCTAGCCAACCAATCTCTCTCATCTACCTATTCTCTGATCTTTACTTTTCAATATCTTTTTTGGAATGTTACCATGGGGCAGGCACTCTGCTAAGTACTGAGAGTAGGGTAGGACAAGACGGACACTACTAGCTCTGAGCCCACGTTCTTTTTTTTTTTTTTTAAGATTTTTATTTATTTATTTGTCAGAGAGAGAGAGAGAGAGCACAAGCAGGCAGAGAGGCAGGCAGAGGGAGAAGCAGGCTCCCTGCCAAGCAAGGATCCTGATGTGGGACTCGATCCCAGGACCCTGGGATCATGACCTGAGTTGAAGGCAGCTGCTTAACCAACTAAGCCACCCAGGCATCCCCTGGGCCCACATTCTTACAGCTGATAGAAACATTACACAAAGACACTCCCCCCAAAAAAACACAATTGTGATGGTTGCTTGACAAGAAACAGACCAAGATGTCGAGAGGCCTTTGATCTCATGTCAAGGGTGCAGCCCAGAAAGGGCCATGATGACATTCTAGCAAGAAAAATGACTCATCATTCCACTTACGTTGATGGTAACATAAAGTGCAAACTTGCCCCCATGCAAAATCCAAACCAAAAAATGAATTGGATCATTTTAATAGCAACTGAGTAGTCTGACTAATATTAAGACCTCTGGAGAAAAATTTAACCCTCGTCATGGACATACAGGACTTTCTTGCTATCCAAAAATAGAACGTTCCTATGGAACTTTTTATAAGCCAAAATGGCATAAAACAAAGAAGCGATTATCATTAATTTATATGGGGGAAAAATTGTTAGCATTCTCAGACCCAAAAGAGAACCTCTCATAGGCTTTTCTGGTACCTTAGGACAGATCTGGTTAATAGGTGCATGAAATAAATGGAGATGAAGGACAGATGCTCACAGACACGGGTCAGAGCTCTGGCAGCTGGACGCAGAGAAGCTGAGTGGAGTCGTGTCCCTGCCACCACTCCGCACACACTGCCTCTAGGATGGTTTGCTGCAAAACCAATGCTGAACGCTATTTTCGCTTTTTTTTTTTTAATCTAAATTCAATTAATTAATATAGTGTTATTAGTCTCAGGCTGAGTTTAGCGATGCATCAGTTGCATGTAACACTCAGTGCTCATTCCATCACGTGCCCTCCTTAATGCTCATCCTCCAGTTACCCCATGCCCCCCCCCCCCACTCCAGCAACTCTCGGTTTAGTTCCTAGAGTTAAGAGCCTCTGATGGTTTGTTTACCTCTCTGATTTTGTCTTCTTTTATTCTGCCTTTTTCTTAAAGTGAAAATCCTCTTCAGATTTCTTTCAGTTAGCAAAAACAGGTACTTTTACTTTGTAAAAGTGAAGAGGCACAACATGAACATTTGAAATGCAGGGGATACCCGTACTTGATAAACAGGAATCTTTAAGAGTTGTGATTAATGAAAACGCCGTGCTTTTCTGTTAGACATCAGCACGTATTTCCCACATACTGGCATTCTTCCAAATGGGCTTCTTTTATGACTTATAACCATGCTCCTGATTCTCCAACATTGCTTTCTGCAATGGTTTGCAATAAGAAGAATGAACAGAAGGGGTGACCAAACTTAACATATACAAACTTTTTTTAACCATAAATCTCTCCAAACTCACTCATTCTAAATAAGTTACCAGGGTCTACACAGGAAAATACATTGTACTTTGGCAGCCAGTATGGAAAAAAACAGGACCGTAAATTGGGCATCAATTATAAATAATGGTCATTGTTCTTTGCATTTATCAGAATAATGTCCTGAATAAGAAATCCCCTGCTTCTATTATGGGATTGTTTTCGTATTCATCTGTTTCTTGGCTCCCATCAGGTCTTGGCCGCCAAGATTCATGATCGGACACTTTGCTGTACATAGTAACTAAACCTGTTCAACAAACAAAATTCAGAGGCAGCTACTATGTTATAGTTGTCCTTCCAAAAAGTCCCTCTCCTCCAGTGTGTATGAAATAGACTTCCTTCCCCCTCTCTGCACCTGTTACGAATGTACAGCTTTGATCTCGGCTTGAAGGCAAATAAATTTCTTGCGTCCTCTGAGCCAGCTTGCTTCCCCTCCCTTCCACCCTGGTCAGCTCCCTTCCTCCACGTGTTTTCCTCTTCACACACTTACATCCTCCCCAACTCTTCCCTTACATTTCCAGAAAACGCATAGGAAATGTTGACTTGAAATTATCCTTAAATCACAAGCTTTTGTTTTTAGTCCTACGATCCTAGGGTCGCATCAGAATATATATCGCTTTCTAAACGGAGACTATAAAATTAATCCTACAAATGAAAATTGGCACACGTAAGCATTCAAGCATAACCTCAATTAAAAGGCAAAGTCATTATTATCCAGTCAGATGAGTTCTAAAAAGTATGCTGTTCTGTCTTTAAAAAAAAAAAAAAAAAAAAGTATGCCATACTGTCTTCTAAAAGAAAGATAGTTATTCAGATATTGGAATTTTTTAAAAATAATTCTCTGGATTAAACACTTTTCCCCAAAGAAATGATGACTGCTAGCAATTCAATGAAGATGCAAAGATTTCCTGAGCGTGGGTATGGAAGATTTTCCAATATCAGGCTACTGATATTCTTGTTTGTTAACATATGTGGCTTTAACTCAAATTTTGAAAACAAACTACTCTCTGTATATGATAATCTTGTACAGATAATACTTCAATAAAAATTGTGGTCCATTTAACTTTACATAGGGATGCAAGTATTCTTATAAGACATTCGTAGAAGGGGCGCCTGGGTGGCTCAATTGGTTAAGTGACTGCCTTTGGCTCAGGTCATGATCCCAGGGTCCTGCGATCATGTTCCGCATTGGGCTCCCTGCTCAGCGGGGAGTCTGCTTCTCCCCCCACCTGCCCTTCCCCCCTCTCGTGCACTCTCTCTCCCGCTCTCTCAAATAAATAAAGTCTTTAAAAAAAGTTTATAAAAAAAGACATTCATAGAAGTAAAATTATCGAGTCTTTGAATATGTATAGTTTTCATTTTGATATACCTTGCCAAATTACCCTTTAAATGGTGCACATATCAATGTACCAACAGTAAGCAGGAGACCGGTTTCCTTGTATGCAGTCAAATAAGACTATTATCAACCCCCTCACCCCAGAAAACAGGTTTAAAGTGATACATACATTCCCACACGTGGACAAGAAGACCTGGTAAGACCACAGTCATGTTATCAATGATGTAATGAAAAACTGGAAATATACTTTTAACAGGAAAATGGATAAATTGAGGTTTATTTGTATCACAGAATACTATACATCTTTGTTGTTCTCTTAGAAAAGTAATGGTGTCTGCTACTTAGAGGTCACTGTGCTTACTTCAGCTCAGAGTCAATTACATTATCGAGTATGCAAAATAATCTGTGTTATTTACAGATACATACATGTATTAGAATTATAAAAACATTTATTCAGCAAATATTTAACTGAGAGCCTACTACAAACTATGCACTGATCCAATACTGAGAATTTAGCAATAAATTCGACACAAATCTCTACCTCAAGGAGTTTATGTTTAGCAATTGAAGGAAAGATACTAAACAAAATGAATAAACAAAATACAGGAAAAGGTAGGACAAAAATTTATATCCCCATATAATGCCAAGATTTCTTACACAGGACATGAAAAGCATTAACCACAAAAGGAAAAAAAAAAACCTGATAAATTGAGTTTCAATAAAATTGAAAACATCTGATCTTTGCAAAATCACCATTAAGAAAATTAAAAGTTATATTGAGAATGCAAGAAAAATGTGATATATACATCTAACAAAAGACACATATCCAGAATATATTAAAAAACATTTACTCTTTTGAATGTTTTCCCAACACCATTTGTTGAAGGGATTTTTCCCCCATTGGATATACTTTCTTTCTTTGTTGAAGATTTATTGACCACATAATTGTGGATTTATTTCTGGGATTCCTATTGTGTTTTTTTTTATAAATTTTTTTTAAAGATTTTATTTATTTATTTGACAGGGAGAGAGAGAGATCACAAGTAGGCAGAGAGGCAGGCAGAGAGAGGGGGGAAGCAGGCTCCCTGCTGAGCAGAGAGCCCGATGCGGGGCTCGATCCCAGGACCGTGGGATCATGACCTGAGCCAAAGGCAGAGGCTTTAACCCACTGAGCCACCCAGGCGCCCCCCTATTGTGTTCTATTGATCTATTTTTATGCCAGTGGCATACTGTTTTGATGACTACAGCTTTTTAATATAACTTGAAGTTTGGAATTGTGATGCCTCCAGTTTTTCCTTTTTCAAGATTGCTTTGGCTATCTGGTAAAAACAACAGAATGCCAAGAATGACTAAAGTAAAAAGGCCTGAGGAATCTAAGCATTGGCAAGGCTGCAGAACTATAACTCACACCTTATTGGTGGAAATCTAAAATTGTACACTTTGGATAACTGGCAGTTTCTAATCAAGTTAAATATAGAAATTGCACAATGAAACAACTCCACCCCAACATATCTACCCAAAGTGAATGAAACATAACTATAGACTTGTACATGAATGTTCAGAATAGCTTTGTTCATAACCAACAAAACCTGAAAACATACCGAATGTTCATCAGTGGGTAAACGGAGACGTTGTGGTATATCCATACACTGAAATATCACTCAGCAATAAAAAGGAATGCATAGTTAATCCATAATATCCAATGAACAATTATTGTACTATTGACACATGTAGTAGCAGATAAAATTCAGAACCATTATGCTGAGTCACAGAAACCAGACAGAAGTGTTCATATTGAGTAACTCCACTTGTATGGAGTTCTAGAAGAGGTAAAGATCCCTAGTGACAGTAATCAGAGCAGTGATTGCCTAGAGATGTGCTTGCAAGGTAGCGCAGGGACCTAGGGGGGGATTTTTTTAGTGATAGAAATGCTCTATATCTTGACTGAAGTAGTAGTTACACAGGTGAATACGTTTGTCGAAACTCCACTTACTATATGCTTAAAATGGGTATGTTTTATTATATCTCAGTAAAGTTGGTTTTTAAAAGAAATAATATATAGTATATTAGATGATCCCAAGTGCTAAGGAAAAATTGCAAGCAGGGAGTGGGACTAGAGAGGGTGGGGTCAGTTGCAGGGTTAGATTGGGGTAGCCAAGGAAGACTCACTCCGCTGGGGATTTGACTTTTTTTTTTTTTTAAAGCGAGAGCACAAATAGAGGCAAGGGGCAAAGAGAACAGGAGAAAGAATCTCAAGCAGGCTCTACGCTCAGTGCAGAGCCCAACGCAGGGCTCAATCTCATGACCCTGAGATCATGACCTGAGCTGAAATCAAGAGTCGGATCAAGAAGGGAGAGAACAGAGTACAAGGTCATGGAGGGATCCGGAGGAAGGGCACTCCGAGCAGTGGGCACAGCTAACACAACTTACAGGCAGCAGCAATCCCAGCATGGTTCCTGAACTGCAATAAGGCCAGTGTATTAGAGACTCATGAGTCTCTAATCGGAGTCTCATGAGTTCTCATCGGAGAGGATGAGGAAAGAGAAGTCCGGGGGCACAAAGGGGTGTACTGTCATCCAGGATCTTTTGGTCACTGCAAAATCTTTGACTTTGGTGCTGCAGGAGATGGAAAGGCATTCAAGCTTTCTGAGTACAGAACTGACACGATCAGATTCAGGTTTTAACAGGATCCCTCCAGCCGCCATATTGGAAAGAGACCAAAGTGAGGTAAGGGCAGCAGCAGGGAGACCAGTCAGGAGGCCACTGCAATAATCCGGGTGGAAAGGGGATGGTGGTGAGGGCCTGGGAGGTAGGAGGCCGGGTCATCACGTGATCAAATACAGGCAACAAAACCTGTCTGACTCTCTGAAGGACCCTCCACTCCACAATAACTAGAGCTGGGATGGGACATACCCTTTGAGGCACTTTTGGTCTCACAAGAGGTAGAAGAATTATCCAGAGACAGCCCAGTTCTCCACCCCTACCCCATTTTAAAAAATAGTGTAAAATGTGAGCAGGGTTCAGATCCATCAGGAACCAATGGGAACAGAAACCTGGGCTTCATTGTCCCGGAACAACGAGAAATCAGGAAAGAAGGAATCTGCCGAGGCAGAGACCCCGAGCCAGAGAAGCAGGGAGTCCGAGCAGGGGAGGACCAGAGCTGGCCTCATCGGCAGGCAGCAGGGCCTCAGGTTAGCACGAGGCCAGGGTGATGCAGCCACCTTGTCGCTGCCATATTGGACTTGGAAAGCAACAAGCAGCAGTGGAGTCAGACTCTCCCGCTCTAAGTGAGGGATCCGAGGTGGCCATGGTTCCTTTAAACCCCTCAACTACCTCTAGGGCAGAAGCAAATGCTCTTTGACAGAAAGAACCACCCCCCCCCCAAGTTATCAACCACACAGTTTAAGATCAAATAAAGATTACCAAACACAAAGGAAGACAAGCTACTACACAGCGAGGGATATAGACCCTTGTATTAAGCATGCCTTTTTTTATTCTAAGGTTTTGACATCTAGGGCTTTACTGACCCTGGGGAGACTGCCCCTCCCAGGGCTAACCAATTCCTAGAGGCTCTAAATTTGCCTTCCAGGGCACCTTAGATATCAAAACTAGTCAATCTAGAGCACACACTTCCTTTCACCTCCTATAAGCTCTTAAACTCTAGGCAAATATCCACCTTCCCTAACCACATCTCGAATACCAAACCAACTAGGGATAGCCCCTATGCCCCAGAGCCTATGGGAATTATTCATGGTAGCCAATCTTTATATATATATATATATAATTTATTTATTTGAGAGAGCGAGCAAGAGGGCACAAGCAGGGGGGAAGGACAGAAAGAGAGGGAGAAGCAGACTCCCTGCTGAGCAGGGAGCCCCATGTGGGCCTCGATCCCAGCACCCTGGGATCATGATGTAAGCCAAAAGCAGATGCTTAACCAACTGAGCCACCCAGGCGCCCTCAAAGTAGTCAATCTTAAACCTGCTTGTTCTACCTTGTCTTTCCCACAGAAACCGCAGTAAAGGGTCTTGCCCACAGTCCTCCTTACTCTCTCCTCTGCCTCCTGACTGATCTGGTACTTCCCTATGTGACCTCATCTCCACAGGGCACAGTGTGCCCCCTGCTCCTGCGAGTCACAAACTATCTTTACGATGGCAGTCTCCTGATCCAGGCACCTCACCATAACTGAATCCACATTGAAAAATGCCCTCCAAGCACCAAAGAGGCTGGAATGGTCAGATTCAGATGATCTAAGAGTTATGTATGTAAGTTTTAAAGAAATAAAAGATTTACAAAGTTGAACATATAACAGAAAACTATTAGGAATGCCCAGAAATATCTGACCCAAAAAAGCATATGGAAATTCCAGAAATGCAAATATAATTATTGAAATAAAAATCTAAGCAGTGGATTAAGTGGCAAAGCAAGCAGAAATATAAAGATATGTTTGAAGAACTTACTCAGGTTAAAGCAAATATAGAATATATAAATATTCTATAGGAGGTTAAGAAAAATAGAATGAGAAGATCAACATATAGTCCCTCCGATGGCCAAAAAGGAAGACTAAAGAGGGCAGAAAGGCAACATTTAAAGACTAACCACTGAAAATGGACCATAACTAATTAAAAATACAAATTCACAACTTCAGGAAGAAAAACGTATCCCAAGCAGGATAAATAAAAACATACCCAGACACAAACATGAAACAACAGATCATCAAAGGCAATGGCAAGATCTCAAAAGCAACTAGAGAGAAAACATGTCCCCTCTCAAAGGAAGGTCAGGAGACAAGAATTCTGAACGACAACTCAGGAATGTCTTCGGAGAGAAGAGAAAAAGTAGCTGTTCGCCTGAGCTGCACACTCAGTAAAAGTTCTCTTCAGGAACAAGAATGAAATTAATGCTTGTATCACTTGAAAAGGCGAGCATTTTTTTTTTAAGATTTATTTATTTTAGGGAGGGGGAGGGGCAGAGGGTGAGAGTAAGAGAGAATCTCAAGCAGACTCAGCACTGAGCAAGGAGCCGGATGCGGGGCTCGATCCCACAACCCTGAGATCATGACCTGAGCCAAACCAAGAGTTGGATGCTCCACCAACCGTGCCACTCAGGTGCTTCCAAAAATAAAAATAAAAATGAAAGCATTTTGCAAATATATGCAAAGCCTATCAGATAAAGGACTTGTATCCAAAACATAAACAGACTTCTTAAAATTCAACATTAAGAAAACAATTAAGGGACGCCTGGGTGGCTCAGTTGGTTGAGCAGCTGCCTTCGGCTCGGGTCATGATCCCAGCGTCCTGGGATCAAGTCCCACATCGGGTTCCTTGCTTGGCAGGGAGCCTGCTCCTCTCTCTGCCTCTGCCTGCCTCTCTGCCTGCTTGTGTTCTCTCTCTGTTAAAATAAATAAAATAAAAATCTTTAAAATAAAAAAAAAAACAATTAAGAAATTGGCAAAAGATCTAAATCATATCTCACCAAAATGACCTACAGATGGCAAATAAGCATATGAAAAGATGCTCAACATCACACACCAGTAGGGAATTGCAAATTAAAACAACACGATGCCACTAAACACCTATAAAAACAGATGATATCTAAACACCTGACAGCACCAAACGCTAGCCAGGACGCAGAGCAAGAACCCTTGCGCACTGTTGTTGGTCCAGCCTCTCTGGAAGACATTTGGCAGGATCTTTCTTTGGTTGGATTCTGTTTTGTTTTGTTAACAAAGTTGAACGTAGTCTTACCATATGACACACCAATCAAGAGCCCGAGTAATTACCCAGTTGATTTGAAAACTTACATCAACACAAAAACTTGTGTGAGAATGTTTACACGACAACTATACTCACTGTTGTCCCAACTGGAAGCAATAGGTCCGATGATAGGTGAAAGGACAGGGGCTCTACGGTGCGTCCCTACAGTGGAATGTTATTCAACAATGAAAGCGATGACCTGGCAAGCTACGAGAAGAATCTTCCGTATATATTGCTAAGTGAAAGAAGCCAGTCTAAAAAGGATACATCCATACCAATCCAACTATAGGATATTGTAGCAAAGGCAAAACTGAATAAAACAGAATAAAAATCAGTAGTTGCCAGAGGTTTTAGGGAAGGGAAGAAGGGAAGAGTAGGTGATAGACAAAGGATTTTTTTTAGGATAGTGAAACTCTTTTTTATGAACCTCTAAAGGTGAATACGTGATACTATGCATTTGTCAGAAACCATGGAACTCTTCAGCCCAAGGAGTGAAGCTTAATGCACATTTTAAAAATCATGTAGGTAGTTGGGGATCCCCAAGGTGGAATGCCCAATGGGATAAAACAATCTTTGTTACAAATGTAAGAAACCACCTCACTGACGGTAGGGGGAAGGGTGCCACTCTAGGTGACTCTGAAACAAGTCGAGACTCCAACTGAGGGAAAAGAAACCACCACAAGCACCAACCCAGTTGATAACACTGGTTCCACAGGAGTGCAGGTTAATAATTGTTAGTTGTTGTGCATGTATGTTGGAGCTGGACAATTAAGTAAATGAATAGCAGATGGTGAGAACCAAATCTGCCACTACTGGAGGGAGATTTCACACATCAGCAAGGACGAGGAGGCTAGAATGATCCACAGGTTAAATTATAGTAGGAGACATCAGTGTGAACTCATGTGTAGCTTAACTTACATATACATATATTTGTATGTGTGTCAGCTGGGAAGTCCTAAAAGCAATGATACCCCAATAAATAGCAACAAGCAAGGCCAGCACCCAGACCTTAGTTTCTAATGTCATTCTTCAATTAAGAAGAAAGCCTGTCCTTGGAGAAAGGTGTGATTCTAGAAATGGGGCAGGAAGCACACAAGATGAGTTTGCAGCCTCTTACAGTACCAGAAAGTTAATAATTAAAAAAAAAAAAAAAAGTCCACAGTGTCCAAGAGACACAAGCACCAGCTGAAAAACTCCCCATGACTCAGGTTGGAGCATCTGAGCAACAGAATGAAGTTAGTATTGGACTATACCCCCAAAGTATAAGGTATAGATCCAAGAGTCCACACTGAGACAAATGAATGAATTAGCAAATGTGAAAGGAGAAACAAATCTCCCACGCAGGACTTCGGGTAATGCATGTGCATGATCTGCCCTCAAGGAGGTAGAACATAATTGCTCTCTCCTTCAGTGTGGGCCACGCGTCGAGTTCGGTAGGGACAGGAGGGGGGAAGGGACTTTAACTGGAGCACTCACTATCCCACCCAAGTGGTTCGAATTGACGTAATAGTGCCTCATCAGAGGGATGAAAATGACATTTTTATCCCTGTGCCCAAAACCCCACAAACTCAACCTAATCCAGAGAAAAAGGTCAGATAAATCCCATTGGAAGACATTCGACCCAACACTTGAACCAGCCTTTCTCAAAATTGCCAAGGTCGTCGAAAACAAGAAAAGTCTGGAAAAACTGCCACCACCGAAAGCTGTAAGGAGACCTGACCACTAAATTTAAAGGGGTATTCTGGATTGAATCGTGGAAGAAAAAGAAAGGCATTTGGTAAAAACTAAGGAAATATAAATAAAGTGGAAACTTTAGTCAACAGCAGAAACTGGGTGTGGGTTACATAGAAACTATATACTATCTTTGATGTTTTGCAAATCAAAAACTATTATAAAAATAAGCTGTTTTAGAAAAAGAAGCATTGGGATGCCTGGGTGGCTTAGTCGGTTAAGTGCCTATCTTTGCTCAGGTCATGATCCCACGATTGAGCCCCACATCGGGATCTCTGCTCAGCCTTGCCCTCTGCCTGCCACTCCCCCTGCTTGTGCTCATACTGTTAAAAGCAAGCCAGCATCACCAACATGAAGCAGAAAATATTACCTATAATGAGAAAAAAATCAATAGGGATGAACCCAGAAATGCCGTAGATGATAGAATTCATAGACATGCACATTAACCTAGCGTAAGTATGCTCTAGGTGTTTAAGAAGGTAAACACGAGCAAGATGAGGAAAGAACAGAAGACATAAAAAAATGTCTAACGGGGCCTGTTTGAAAGATACAATATGAAATGAAAAATAAACTGATTAGAATTTATAGCAGAAGGGGGGAAAAATAGGCCAAAATTTTTTTAAAGAAATAATAAAAATTTCCCCAATTTGATAAAAAGTATCAACCTACAGATCCAGAACTTCAAGAACCCCTAGCAGAATAAACTTAAGAAAACCACGCCAAGTAGATTTTAACCTAATTGTTGACATTCAGTGAAAAATCTTGAAAGCAGCTATAGGTGGGGGCTAGGGGAACCAGAGGGACAAAGAAAACAGTGGACCTTTCTTCAGAAATTATGCAAACAAACACGATACAGAAACATCTTTAATGTACCCAAGGAAAAAAAGGATCTACCTAAACACTTTACCCAGTGGCAAGCTCTTTTAAAGAAAATAAAGGCAAAATAAAAGCTATTTTAGACACACAAAAGCTGAAAGACTTCATCATCAGAAACCCTGAACTATACAAAATGTTAAAGAAAATTTCATAGGTAGAAGAAAAATCCTAGGAGATGAAAATCTGAATCTCACAAAGGAATAAAGAGTGCTAAAGACAAAACAAAACAAAACAATCGGAGGGGGCGATGAACCATGAGAGACTGTGGACTCTGAGCAACAAACTGGGGGGGTTGGAGGGAAGGGGGTGGGGGGTTGGGCGAGCCTGGTGGTGGGTATTGAGAAGGGCACGTATTGCATGCAACACTGGGTGTGGTGCATGAACAATCAATCTTGTAACCCTGAAAAAATAAAATAAACATATTTGGGGGGGAAAAAAACAACAAAAAACGAGAGTGCTAAAAACAGCACATATGTGGGTAAATAGATCATCTGCCCAAAGTAAACAACAACGTATCTTGAGGTTAATAGTATATAAAGAAGAAACCTCTCCCAATAGCACAGAGGACAGGGGCGCACAACTGTAAGGTCACAGGGTTCTTTTGCATGTCAAGGGGTATGACTTTGATGAGTTGCACTTACAGACTTTGATGCATTCTAGACCACCCAGGTTACAAATTTATAATGAGTTACCACTTCTCCTTTTTAACTGTTTACTGAAACTATCTTCCCTCTAGTTTGTCAGGTGTTTTCTTAAGGAACCTGAGTGGGTCTCTTCTTGGACACTAAACTTGCTAAATGAACATACCCACAGATCATCAGTCGTTCAACGCTTGTAAGTTAATTATTAAATTTTCACATTAGATTTATTTAATAACCATAACTTTTAAACTTTAAAATTACCATAATCACTTTCTACCACTACAAACACGTACAATAAATATATTACATCCCGTGTGCCTGTGTTGTATTTCCTACAAACCCAACGAACGCCTTTGGTCCAAAGTAAAAAAAATTCACCTTGAAGTGGGAAAGCAATAAGAATAAAGATTATTCATGCTCCTACATAGCAGTAAATCTGACTGTGCCTTCCCATTTTCTATGCTTGAATAACTTGCATTATATACTGTGGCTGAATGTTGGAGCATGCAGGTAAGAGATAGCTCCAATAAATTTTATTTTCTGAACAATCTTTGAGAAAGCCCTTGATTTTTTTATTTTTATTTTTTTGCTTTTTAAAGTGAAATCCTCAATAAAATGTCACTTTGAATCCCCTTCCAAATATATGCGATCCTCATCCTGACTGTTGCCCTTCATCCCAAGAAAGTACTATAAAAGCACCAGTTTCGCTTGAGGAGTCACATGCATAACATATTTGCCTTCCCGGTTAACAAAACAACACCTCGTAGCCAAGATGTTCCACGATTTTCTTGAGATCTCCATTTTCCTCCTGATTTGAACTTTAAAATGTGAAGAAAGAAGAATGTGGCCTCACACGGCTTTCTGCCATAGGCAAGATAAGTCATCATAGTTCGTGGAGATAAACTTTGAAAATCTTAAAAATTCCTCGAACATTCCTTGAGTCTAACTGCCTCCACCACACCCCTCCCCGCCCGCTTGGCACTGCTGTAGAACACACCTTGTTTCTTACTTGGGAGGAACTGGATTTTGTTTGGGAGCTAAATAATCACTTGAAATGAAGCATGTAACTGAGTTTTTATTAAAACATTATTTAAAAAATAAGATACTGGGCACCTGGGTGGCTCAGTTGGTAAAGCAACTGCCTTCAGCTCAGGTCATGATTCTGGAGTCCCAGGATGGAGTCCCATATCAGGCTCCCTGCTCAGCGGGGAGTCTGCTTCTTCCTCTGACCCTCCCCCCTCTCATGCTCTCTCTCTCATTCTCTCTCAAATAAATAAATAATCTGTAAAAAATAGATACTTAGGGGTGCCCTGGTGGCTCAGCTGGTTAAGCATCTGACTCGTGGTTTCAGCTCAGGTGATGATCTCATGGGTGGTGAGATCGAGCCCCGGTTTGGGCCTCATGCTCAGTAGAGAGTCCAGTTAAAGATTCTTTCCCTCTGCCCCTCTGCCCATTCACGCACTGTCTCTAAAATAAATAAATCTTAAAAAAAAAAAAAAAGATACTAACATCAAATAGCAGTATTACAAGTGTTTCACGAAATTCTTTGTCAAGCAAAGCAATGGACAAAAGGTACCGGAGGGATTTCTGCTAACATAATTTTAGGCGAGTGTTCCTTTTAAACTCTTTTTTACTCTTCAATAAATGCTCTATTAATTAGTTTTCTTGTTTTTTTTTTTTAACTAAAAATCCATTTTGCCCAATATAGGCGGGGGGGAAAGCCCTTAACTACTGAAATTCTTCTGGGGTATCGAATCTATGTTGATTTCATTTGAAATCGTTTGACTCTAGCAGAATAATTTTATGCTTTTCACCACGTAACAAAACCATCATGGCAATCCTAACATTTATGTGAGCGCTGACATTGCACCAGATCTGTGCTGGATGCTGAGAGCAGCCGTCACATTCAGGCTCACCAACCCCCGGGGAGGATGGCAGGATCCTTAACCGAATGTGAGGCTCGAACACACAGGTCTCCCAGAGGTAGAAGGTCGCCCCATCAGGAGTGGCTAAACCCTCTTCTGCCTGACTTGAGTTCTTAACAAAGCTGTGTTGAATCTGGAGCTGTGACTCCCCAGCAAATGGAGAAGTACAGACAAATCAGCAACCACGCGGCATCCGGGCCCCACAGGCTCCCTGGGACACGGCCCTCTGAGGAAATCTAGAGCTTCAACAAGCTGCCCCTCTTCCAGAGCCCAGAATCCAGGTCATTACCATAGATCTTTTCCCCTGCAGTGGAACCCATTCTTCCAACAAATTAATCTGTATGATCCCAACACACTGGGCATAAGAACAGAGCTGATCTGGTGAAAAAGCGGGCAATGAGGGGTCTGAAGGCCACCCACACAACCTCCCAGACCCCAAAGGGCGCGCTGAGGCAGCTCCTTTCTACATAAGAGGCCTGGAGCGCAGTTTGTAAATCATTAGACAGCCCTCAGCCCAGACCAGTCCTCTGGATTCAGTGAGGCCTCTTGGAGATTCCACCTCAGCCCAGAGCCTGAGGCAAACCCTGAGCCTGCTCCAGCGGAGGCTGGACTCAGCAGCCCTCCCAGGACGGTGAGCTGTGGCAGCCACTGTGCAAGTGGTTCTCAAAGGTGCTTCCCGGCTCATCCCTGGGAATTCATTAGAAATGCAATTTCTCAGTTCTGACCTGGACCTACTGAATCAGAAACTCTTGAGGCTGGGGCCGAGCATTCAGTGTGTTTATGTTCTTCCTGATGATTCCAGTGCACACCCAAGTCTGAGAACCACCCTAGAAATAGATGGTAAGCTGGGCCCTGGCATCAGCAGCTGAGAAGGAAAGAACTCAGCATTTTCTACAGACATCTCTGTGGAGATAAAGCTGCCCGTCAACCTCCCCTTTGCCGAATCCATCGTATCAGGCACTGCTTCTGGGAGCGTGTGAACACCTCCTGTCTCCAAAGAGCTAGAGGGATCCATGAGGCCAAGACACCAACAGCAAAGTGCCACCCAGCGAGAGAGAAACAAACAGAGGGATAAAAACAAAAAGGATGATCAGCTCAGTCTCAGAGAGATGGTTTTCACCAAGATGACACCCAGGTCACTGGAAACGGTGAGTAGGAACTTTCCAGGGACAACAGGAACACTGTGGTGACCCAACTTCCCTCCAGCACCTGTAAACACGCTATGGTTCTGGTTCGGGACAGAGCTCCCCCAGAGAGGATCTTCTCCGAACTTTTTTAAGCTTTTATATTCATCTCTACACCCAACACGGGGCTCGAACTTACAAGCCCAGAATCAAGAGTCACGCGCTCTAAGGACTGAGCCAGCCAGGCGTCCCCTCTCCGAGCTATTTTTTTAAACAGCTTTATTGAGGTAGAATGGAAATGCCATAAAATTCATTTATTTAAAGTCTACAGTTCAGTGTTTTTCGGTGTCCTCACGGAGTATAATCATTTCAGAACGTTTTTAAAGCAGCTTTGGAGTTTGCGGGCCCTTAGGCAAGAAAGGGCAACTCTGGGCGCACTTGCCAGCCACAGGGCCTGACCATTTACCTACACAGGCACAGAAAGCTCCAGGAAAGGGCTCTTGGATGAGCAAGATCTTTGTAAATGCGCGTGTCAGCAGTCACTGGCCCCAGGGAGAAAAAGGACAGAAGAATGTCTGGCCAGAAAGTCTGATGCTCTTGATATGAACCTTTGCCCTCATTGGGTGATAGGTTTCTATGAGATGTGTGCGGAGGGTGGACGGCAGGGGGCAGGGGCTTCCTCTGCTACAGAAAATGCTGCTCCGTCGCCCCCAGACCCCAGGCTGGGCTGAGGCACCTTGACCCCACCAACACTTGGGCAGACTCAGGTGGAATCCTGTAGCAAGCAGAGGCAGCATGGAGGAAAGTATTTCCCTGGTTCAGAGGTGAGACCCACAAAATGTTTAGTTTCCACGAGCGATCTGGGACATGGTGTGGCCCAACAAATATTGTCCAACTGGACCCCTATTTATTCAGTTCTTAGGAGGGGATCCCAAAGCCATGAAATAATTAGACCCAGAGAAAGATTTTCTACAGAGCTCATGAAGCCTAAATCTTTGGGGTCTCAAATAGGCATGGACCCCTTGCAAGGGGTCTTAACAACGCGTTCACATGGCAAAACATTTTATGTTAAATCTGCAAACAAGGTCAGAACTCCTAATTATTAGGAGAGCACCCTCTTCCCGCTCTGACTTCCCCTCCGCCCACCTCCCCTGGGTCTGGCGGCGTTGTGGGGACCGGTCTTCCTACCATCAAAGGAGCACTGAGTTAGAAACACACTTGCTTTGTAAGGTACTGATGCAGCTCAAAGTCGTTTGTGTGTGTCCCTGAGGTACTGCTAAGCCCTCCTTCTGGAAACAGAGGCTTCCCGGGGTGCCCCCCATCACAAGGGTTCAGAGTGAGCCAATCTACTGTCCTAGGAACACGCCCTTCGGGGAAAGATGGTGAGATGGAGAGAGCCAGAAGCTAGTCTGTGGAAAATTCCCCCAAACATCAAATTTTTAAAATCTGAAGCAGAGGATGTGGATCGCATTGATAACTAATTAAAACCGAAGTTTTCACTTGTCAGAAATATACTCAAGAGGGAGCATACACAATTATAAACATACCCTACTCTTGTCTCTTTTGCAGTTAAGTCACATGGAATAAAATGTCAAAATTCTTGGTTTGCAGGACAAACACAAAGCCTTCCTTCAAACAGCAAATATAATGGACATGAAGGCTGCCTGTTTTATGCGTTTCTAGGCTCGCCTTGACTTAGCCAAGCCTTCTCGTTCTCACAGACAGTTCCAGATAAAACAGCATGCAGAATTGCCACCACTACAGCCAAGTAGCCTGAAGAAACAAATGCCCCAGTGAAGAACTCCCCACACATATCCCATCAATAATTGACTCCTACACGGAGAATAATTTAATTACACAATTATGGGGTTCCATCAAACACACTGGCAATTTTTAAACGCATTTGACCTGCTCTTGTGTTTGCCTTCATTTCAGACAAATTTTCTATTCTCTACAATTATTGATCACTCCAAAGCTCAAATCTGCTGGAAAGTAAGGACCCTACTGGAAACTAAAGAGAAAACTGAAAGAATAAACTGGTAGGACCTTCAAAATGTTGTGGGGGTGGGGGGGTGGGGATTCTCCCATGTAACAATGAAACTAAAAACTCTCATGGTTGAAATGATATGCAGAACCATTTCAAAAAGAATCATAATAGTCAAGAAGACACTGATAATAAAAATGACAACAGAATAAATAAGATTACGAGGATCAAACACAAAATGATTTCCAAAGAGAAAACAATTTGTCAACACGGCCTCCTTTTAATGAATGTGTTGACTTCCATTAAGTAGCGTGAACACTCCTCTTGGTCGGTTACACACTGTGTGTGCGAGTGTTTCACCTGCAAAATCGTGATCTCAGTTTACAGAGAACCGAAATGAGAATTTGTTAATATGCTCCTCAAACAGGTCTTAAAAAACACATTTAAAAATGGAATTGTTATAAGATCTCAGCTAATCTATCTGCAGCTCGTGAATATATGTATTGGGTTTTTTTTTAACCAATATTAAATGTTTTTAACAAGACCCACATCACCTACACCACATAAGTTTTCAGGCGAATTAAATATATTAAGAACTCTCAGAAATCAGGTGTCACGGAACACAGGGAGGTTGTGTTTACTTGGATGACAGATAAATTAAAATGTACTTTACCATGGCCTGGAAGAACAGGCAAGAAACAACATATAATATTATTTTGAAGTACTACAAGGAGTAGCTGAGGCCATTAAATTGTCAAGTGAAAAATGATTACCCGTCAGACAATAAAAAGCAATGCTCAAAAAAAAAAAAAAAAAAAAAAGCAACTGCTCTTAAGAACTTCAGGAAACCATCAGACTAGCCGCTAGATCTGATCCCTTTTTACACGAGTGCTTGGAAAACTGTCAAAACGAAGAGACAACATTGACTTATTTATCCAAAACGGCTCATGAAAAATTAATCAAACTAAGGGAAAACTTGAACAAAATCAAGTGAGAAATCAAAACCGGACCTCAAGCAAGCCTCTCTTCTGCTTCAGATTTCACTGAGGTAAATTGCTTCAGATACCCCATGCTGGAGCAACTCTAAGATTTAAAACAAAAGAAAACAAAACACAACACTAGAGTATGCAGGAAACCGAGGTTTTAACTTTATTTTGCCAAAATTCACCTGAAATTAAGGCACGCACAAGAATCAGTCAAATGCAGTTTTGGCAATTCCCCAGAGTGAATGAAGTTTGGGACAACCGTGACCCATACTGCACGCTTGCAATCAGTCAATGACGAGAGTGTTCCAAGAGATGACCAAGTTTCAAGCACCCTTTGAAAACCTTAGTAAGCACTTAAAAACACATTCTGGATGCAACTCATCCCCAACCAACATCAAGAAGAGTTCTTCCCAATTCCTGAAGTTGCAGACTACTTCAGGATTTTGCAACAGTTATTCTTTCTTATATGAGATGTAGTATTTTAAACACATGCCAGCAGCGCCTGGGTGATTATCCTAGAGTTAAGCGTCTGCCTTTGGCGCAGGTCAAGATGCCAGGGTCCTGGGATGGAGCCCCGCCTCAGGTTCCCCGCTCAGCTGAAAGTCTGCTTCTCCCTCTCCCTCTGTGTATGTATGTTCTCTGCCTCTCTCAAAAAAAAATAAATCTTTGAAAAAGAAAAACCACCCATCCACAATGGATTTTTTTTAAAGAGTCTTAGGATAGTGAGATGGTTTGCCTATTATAAACAAAGCAGTGAGATGCTCTTGACCTGCTCTTGTGTTTGCCTTCATAAGATTTCACAACTTTTTTTTAAAGTAGGCTCTATACCCAGTGTGGGGCTCGAACCCACCACCCCCAAGATCAAGACTTGCAGCTCTACCAAATGAGCCAGCCAGCCCGCATCCCACTGTGAAGTACAATAGGAATTTTAACTACTCTGAAATATATTTTCTATGATGAGAAAAACTCGAACATAAGACACGAGTTTATTCAAAAAGTTAATGTTTGCACAAAGGGCCACATACTGTAGAATTCTGTTGATAGGAGTCATCCAGAATAGGTAAATCCATGGGGACAGGAAGTAGACTGCTGATGGGGATGGGGGGGGTCTTTTGGGAGTGATAAGTGAAATTGGATAGTATGTTCTTAAAATTGAGTATTATCACCAAAAAACACCATATTGTACAATTTTTTAGAAGGCATACTTTATGATATGTGGATTATTTTTAAATATTTTAATGCCTTAAAAATTAAGAAAGGTTGACTGTGCCATCTTAAGTACAATTTGGAAAAAATCCTTTTAGACTAGTTGACTGAAAATTTCAGAATTGGACACGTAGGAAGGATTTTAATCTATTACATAGAGAAGTATAAAATTATTGCACTATGAAACAAGAGGTTAAAAAGGAACAATAAATTTAGTAGAAATTATTCTGACATCAGAAAACCACTTGTAAGAGGAAAATTTTCCGATCTCAATAAAAGCAGTAATTAAATGGTAGGGATTAATTTCAAATAAAGTGAATAGGCTCTGGATTTCTGATACCCCAATTAATGAAGAAAAGTGGATCATATGAACATTAGGAAAATACTCAATATTTTCCTAAATTCTCATTAAAAATAATTTAAAGATAAATGAAACTCATAATTGCTGCTATTACGAAGAGCTCAACTGTTTAATACTATTCATGATTGCCTTAACCCATGAAAATATGGATTATACAGGAAAGAAACCAGATGGAAATTACAGCAAAATTGACAGCAAAAATCTTTAAAAAGTACCTGACATTACCACGAATGAGTTGCAGAGCTGAAACTTTGCCAAACATTGTTTTTAATGTGATCAAAGACTGAATTACCTTCTACTTTTCCTTTTGATACCTACAAGTACGTAATTTTATGAGTGTACTCTATTTGACCCATCCCCTTTTGTAGGATGTTTAGAATATTTCCAGTCTTTTATTTGTTATAAATAATGATGCATTGTATACCCTGGGTTCGTAGACGTTTTCAATCACATAGGAATGTATCTGTTGGATAAATTCCTAGAACTACAATAGGTAAGTCAAACTATACATTTTTAAGTTGGATTGATGCTCCTTCCATGCCCCAGCAAAAATCATGCCTACTTCCCTACCCTCGAGAATACAGTGTGTCAAATATTTAGATGATTTTAAAATGGTATCTCCTTGTCATTTTTTAAATATACTGGTTTAGGACAATTTTTTTTTAAGATTTATTTATTTATTAGGAAAGAGAGAGAGTGAGAGAGAGCATGAGAAGGGAGAAGGTCAGAGTGAGAAGCGGACTCCCCTAGAGCTGGGAGCCCGATGTGGGACTCGATCTCGGGACTCGGGGATCATGACCTGAGCCGAAGGCAGCTGCTCAACCAACTGAGCCACCCAGGCGCCCGGTTTAGGACAATTTTAAGTTCACAGCAAAACTGAGCAGGAAGTACAGTGTTCCCACATACCCCGACCCTACACATGCACAACCTTCCCCATTAACATCCCGGGCCAATACGGGATGTTTGTTGTAACTGATGGGGGCCTTGCATTGGTCTATCTATCATCACCAGAGTCCACAGTTTACATCAGGACTCATTCTTGGCATCGTACATTCTGTGCATTTGAAAAATGTGTAATAACGTGTATTCACTGTTACAGTATCAAGCAGCAGGTTTACTGGTTTGACTGCCCTAAAAATCCTCTGTGCTCTGCCTCCTCATCCCTCCTTCTCTCTAATTCCCTGGCAACTACTGATCCATTTACGGTCTCCGTAGCTTTGCCTTTTCAAATTGGCTTCTTTCACTAGTAACATGCCCTTAAGTTTCCTCCGTGTCTTTTCATGGCTTTAGTACATTTCTTTTTAGTGCTGAGTAATATTCCATAGTCTGGATATACCACAGCTTATTTATCCATTCTGTTACTGAAGAACATCCTGGCTGTTTCCAAATCTAGCAAGTATAAACAAAACTACCATAAACATCCACAAGCAGATTTTGTGTAGCCCCAAGTTCTCAACTTCTTTAAGTACCAAGGAACATGATTGCTGGGGCTGGGTAAGAGCATGTTCAGTTTCACAAGAAACTGCCAAAAAGTCTCCCAAAGTGGTTACACCATTGTGCTTTCCCACTAGTAATGACCGAGAGCTGCTGCTGCTCCACATGCTTACCGGCATTTGGTATTATTGGAGTTTTGGATTTTCTTTATTCTAATGGAATAAAGTGGCTCATTTTCATTTGTTTACTTCCTTTGTTGTTTTAACTTGCAATTCCCTAATGGCATAGGACACTGAGCATCTCTTCATATGCTTATTTGCCATCTGAGTATCTACTTAGAAGTCTGGTCAGATCTTCTGCCCATTTTTTAATTGAGTTGTTTATTTGCTAATTTTTGCATTCTTGTTTTAATTAACACTTCTCTAAGATTGAACTTCTAAGATTGAACTCTTTTTTGATGTTTAAAACCCACTCGCAGGGCGCCTGGGTGGCTCAGTGGGTTAAAGCCTTTGCCTTTGCTCATGGCTCAGGTCATGATAGATGATCGAGCCCCCGCATTGGGCTCTCTGCTCAGCGGGGAGCCTGCTTGCCCCTCTGTCTCTGCCTACCTCTCTGCCCACTTGTGATCTCTGTCAAATAAATAAATAAGATTTTTTTTTTAAAAATCCCACTTGCATTTGCTTTTAGAAAACATGCAGAATGTCTATTTGAAACATGCCTATTGTATGTACTATTGTATAGTTGGTCTTCTTAATTGTAGAATCCTTTAAATATTGAAGACATTATTTTTAATATGAACTAACATTTTTCCACCGTCACATTTTTACTGTTTCATTTTCCTCCTTACATAGTCAACTTCATTTTCTATGGCTTCAGTAGTTTGAGTCATGCCTCAAAAGATCTTCCCCACGCCAAGGTTATTTTTAAATTTCATATTTTATTTTAGATTTACTTTTTCAACACTTAAATCTTTGATCCTTCTGAAATTAGGTTTTAAATATGGCTGTTTCCCCTAATATGTACTGAACAAACCCAAGTTCGCCCCTGATTTGAAATGTTATCTTTATCATATGTGAATTGTCTCTTTAATAAAGGGTCTATTTCTGTACTTTGGTTTGCCTCGTTGGCCTTTATGACCATTCACCCACCTGTTCACCCACCAGGCAGGTTGACTAAAGCTTTCTATTCAGTTCTAGTCACTTTTATTTTTGTTTCATGATTTCTTTGCCTGTACCCATATACTTATATTCCATACATGAATTCTACAATTAACCTATCTAGACTGAAAAAAACTTTAGAAATTTTGTAAAATGTTATATTTATAGACTCAAGGAGAATGAACATCTTTATGAAAGAAGTTTTTCTAGGAAAAATATGTCTTTCCACTTTCAAGTCTCCTTTTAGGTCTCTCAGTAGACATTCAAAATTATCTTCATACAAATCCTGCAGATTCCCTGTAAGATTTAGTTTTAGAATGCCGTGTAGGAAGTTTCCTTCCTATATTACACATTCTAATTGGTTATTGTGTGTGTGTGTGTGTGTGTGTGTGTATACACACACAACATATATGTTATAGTTTATATACAATATATATACTATACATACAATATATTGTATTACAGATAAAATTGATATATCAAGGCTATTTCTTAGAATTTTATCATTTTCATTATGACCCTTGCTATCACTAGAGTATGTAGAATATATAAACCCATAATCAAGCAGATGCTATAAGAGGCACCAGCTGAAGATCTAGAAAAGTAAGGTCCTCGTCCTACTCCTTAACCCTCCAGAGAGACCACTACCAATGTGTTTCCTATTCCTATGATTTGTAAAAGTGGTTTAACGTCGTATGTTTGAGTCCCTCCTTATTGTTCAGTTTTGCTGGTATATTAACTTTCTAGAACGATATTAAACTGTATTATCTACTGAGACTTGCTTTTTCATGAAATTTTGTTACTATCATTTATCAAGTTGTGAATAGCTTTTCATTGCTGTTATATTCTATCATGTGAATATTTTGTAATTTATTCAGCCATTTTGACAACAGACACATGGTTTTTGCCACTGTAAACAGTCCAGCTATGAATATTTTTGGTCTCCTGGTATCCACACACATAAGCTTCTCTGGAGTTTAGACCTAGGAATAAAGTCTGCCTGTCTGTAGGTATACAAATATTCACCTTTATATAATGTCAAATTCTCAATCTGATTATGCCTATTTATGCACTTACCAGAAGTATAAAAATTATTGATCCATAATCTATCCAACACATTATCATACTTCTTAATTATCACCAATCCTGTAGATGCAAAATGGTATCTCACTGTGGTCTTAGTTTTTATTTCCTTGTTTACCAAAAAGATCAATAGCCTTCATGAGATTTTATTTGCCAAAAATATTTCCTCTTCTGCGAAATGTTCATTTTCTATACATTGCTTATTTTTCCACTGGTTGTTTATACCTATTTGTAGAAATTCATTACATATTCTGGAAGCTAGTCCTTTGATGTTGTAAACGTGGAATCTCTGCAAGATTTTGTCTTTTTTCATAAAGATAGATTATAAAGTGAAGAAACAAGTTATTTTCTTTTCTTTTTTTTTTTTTTTTAAAGATTTTATTTGTTTATTTAACAGAGAGAGAACACAAGCAGGCAGAGAGGCAGGCAGAGGCAGAGAGAGGAGCAGGCTCCCTCCCAAGCAAGGAGCCTGATGTGGGACTCGATCCCAGGACGCCGGGATCATGACCTGAGCCAAAGGCAGCTGCTTAACCAACTGAGCCACCCAGGCGTCCCAGTTATTTTCTATTCTAAGCTTAGAAATGTATTTTCCTATAAGTCCTTGCAAGTGTTTTAGAGCTTTGCCTTTTACATTTAAACCATTCACTTGGTACTGATTTTTACATACAAGGTGAGAGAGCAACCCTATTTCAAGGGATTTCCCCGCATATTGATACAATTGCCCCAGCACCATTTGGTTTTTTGTTTTGTTTTTTTAAAAAGACTATTTGTCAGAGAGAGGGAGGGAGAGAGAGAACAAGCAGGGGGAAGGGCAGACAGAGGGAGAAGCAGGCTCCCCACTAAGCAAGGAGTCCGATGCCAGACTCACTCCCAGGACCCTGGGATCATGACCTGAGCAGAAGGCAGATGCTTCACCAACTGAGCCACCCAGGCATCCCGCCCAGCACCATTTTGATTAGAAATTAATTTACAATTCTCAGTCTAACTACCTGCCTTTATATTTTTGAATCTTTAGTAATGTCTTTCAATGAAGTGGTGAAAATTTCTGCATGCTGGACTCACATATTTTATTAGATGTATTCCTAGGTCCTTTGAATTTTATATAATAATGATATTTTAAAATTATGCTTAACAATTTATTATATAAAAATGTAGTAACTGATGTTTGATGTTTGCAAGTTGATCTTCTACTAGGCACCTTAGGAGACTCAAATAATAATTTGTCTTCAGTTTCTATAAGGTATGATATAATGCTGTTTTAGGAGATAATCATAACATTTGCCAAATAAATAAATAAATCACCCCTTATCAGTTGATGGAGATCATTCTTTAAAAAAAAAAAAATAGTTGCATGTCACTCCATTATGTGGGTGTATGGATGGGTCATAGTTGATTCATCCATCCAGACTTCTATGTATGGAAAATTTTCTGAAATACTAAATTTCATGAACAAAATGTAGAGGTCTTCCCAAATTTGACAACAATCCTAAAAATTTACATGATACCAAAAACAAGTTACAAAGCAGAATCTTTTCTACGCTGTCAATACTTTATAAAAGTTGCAATGCAAATTGAAACCATAATGAAACACCATTACACAGGTGCCAGAAAATCTAAAATTAAAGAGACAAAGCACGACCAGGGGCTAGTGAAGAGGCGGAGGAATCAGAACTCTCATACACTACCGGGGAGCAGGTCAACTGCAGTGTCTAACCAAAGTTGATCACGTGATACCCTATGACCCAACAATTCCACTCTTAGTTATATGCACTCGACACAAATGCGTATACATGTTCACAAAAGACATGTCCTAAAATGATCATAGTAGTATTTATTCTCACAGCCAGAATATAAAAACTATCCAAATGCCTAGCAGTGAAATACATAAATAAGTTGTGGTATATTCACACAAGAGAATAGCAAGGAGAGCGAAGGATTTACTACTATGCACAACAATGCAAATAAGTCTTACAATGTAGCCAGATCCAAACAAGTACAGACTGGATGGTTCCACTTAAAATTCAAAACCAGGCAAAACTAGGGGCACCTGGGTGGCTCAGTTGGTTAAGCGTCCGACTCCTGATTTGGGCTCAGGTCATGATCTCAGGGTTGTGAGATGGAGCCCCATGTCAGCTCCCCAGTCAGTGTGGAGTCTGCTTGAGATTCTTTCTCTCTCCCTCTCCACCCCGCCACCACCCTGCTCACTCTCTCTTTTTTAAAATAAATAATTTTTTTTTTTTTTTTTTTAGTCAGGCAGTACGAAACTACCCTGTTAGAAACCACGGCATGGAACAGAGGCAGTATGTGGAAGGGACTCTATGGAGATCTTTGGAGCTGAGGTCAAGTTCTGTTTCTTGCCTCCAGTTCTGGACGTACAGCTATGTTTATTCCGTGAAAATTCAGTTAGCCACAACCTAAATTTCCATGTCCACAGTGTACTTCAATTAACGTAGGTTTTAAGTGTCAGTTAAATAATGAAGTAAAAGTTCAAGATCACCAAGTTCAAGTAAATCTAAACACAAATGGAAGAACTAGAATAGAAACCAGATGATGACCTTAGATTCTAAAGTGTTGAGATATTAACTCGAAATTATAGCCTTATGAAGTCTCATGTTCGAACTTTGAAAATTAATGGATTTTCCATTCTACTCTAGGATATTCTGGTTTTTATTTTAGTATAAAATTGTTTCAATGTATATGCTAACAAGTAAAACTGATGCTCCAGGAAGAAGTGCCATGGTTTCCTGGAGTTTGAAAAACCTACCATCAACTAGGCTAGTGACCCCCTGCATACACAGGATTTGCTCCAAGAAGTACGCAGACCTTTCTCCTACTGGTGGCCCTCATTCGGTTTAAAAGAAGACAAAACTGCATTTAGAGCAATAATATTAAGCAAAACGCCTAATAATTTTTAGAGTAAGTTTAATAACCACATTAATGGAAAGACTAAGTTATCTTTCTATTCTAGCCACAAAATTCCAAGGTCACTTGTTACACAAAAGGGAATGCAATGGCACATAGCCAGGACATGTAGGAAAAAAAATAACAGAAATCAGTTAATAAAAATGTTATTCTTTCTGGATTTCTGTAGCATTTTTTTTTTAATTTGGGCACCTTTTTGTGTTTTTAATTAATTGTGCTTTCTCTCTAAGTACACACCTACATAACTGATTTTACTTTCACAATCTCCATTCTTATGCTCACGCTGGCAGCACATAGACTCTCATTTCTATTTTTCCTCTTAAAGAGGGCTCCCCAAATTGCTTCAAAACTCACCAAACCTAGGTCTGCCGCTGAGTGGGATTCAAGTTCTGAAGCCTGCAGTTTCCTGTGATGCTCAGCGCAGTTTGGAAAACAGGGCTGTGATCTGATAACCCACATGGCAACTAAGAAATAAAGTTAGTTGAAGGCAGTCTCATGTGTTCATTCATCAAATAGTGTTGTTTTCTAGTTTTACTGGCCTATAACGGACATAACGTAATAGCTTCAGGTGTACAATGAATATATTGTTAACATTCATCATCTCCCATCATTAAAATTTTTCTTGTGTTGAGAACTTTTCAGATCTACTGTCCTCGCAACTTCCAAATAGACAACACAGTGGAGTTTGAAAAACTGGAGTTATTATATTAACTATAGTCATTAATGCTGTTTGTTATATTCCCAGGACTTAAAATACAGACAAAAAAGTTTGTATTTTTTCACCATCTTCATCCATTTCCCCAACCCCCGGGCCTCTGCTAACCACCAATCTGTTCAGTTTCTGTGAGTTCAGTTTTAGATTCCACTATACATGGGATCGTGTCATATTTGTTTTCCTCAGACTTATTTCACTTAGCATAACACCCTCAAGGTCCATTCATGTTGTCACAAATGGCAGGATTTCCTTCTTTCTCATGGCTCAATATTCTATTGTGTATATAAATATAGCACATTTTCTTCATCCATTCATCTGGTTGATGGGCATTTACGTTGTTTCAGGTCTTGGCTACTGTAATGCTATACTGAACATGGGGTGCAGAGATTACTTCCAGATAGGGATTTGATTTCCTTCTGATATGTACACAACAGTGAGATTGTTGGATCACATCGTAGATCTATTTTTTTTTTTTTTAATTCTTCCCCCAATGTGGGGCTCAAACTTACAACCTGGAGATCAAGAGCCACGAGCTCCACCAACTGAGTTAGCCAGGTGCCCTGGTATTTTTGTTTTTAATTTGAGAAGCCACCATACTGTTTTCCATTGTGGCTGTACCAGTTTATGTTCTCACCCACGGCCCACATGGTTCCCTGTTCTCCACGTGTTTCCCAGTGCTTGTTCTCTCTTGTCTTTGGTAACAGCCATCCCAACAGGTCTGAGGTGCTAGCTCACTGTGGTTTTGACTTGCATTTCCCTGATGAGTAAGGACTTTAAGCACCTTTCTATGTACAGGGATATCTCCTTTTATTGTGCTTTGCAGATGTTGAGGGGTTTTTTGGAGGGAGTGGTTATTATTTTTACAAATTGAAGGTTTGTGACAACCCCCCATGAAGCTAGTCTACTGGTGCTATTTTTCCAACAGTATTTGCTTATTTCATGTCCCCATGTCACATTTTAGTAATTCTTACAATATTTAAGAATTTTTATTATTATTACACTTGTTATGGTGACCCATGATCAGTGTGATCTTGGTATTACTACTGTAATTATTTTTGGGCCCCGGCACCCACTCCCATATAAGGCTGCAAACTTAGTTGAGGTTAACCTGATGTTGTGTGGGTTCTAACTGCTCCACTGACTGGCCATTCCTGTCACTCTTCTCCTCCTTGGGTCCCCCTATTCCCAGAGACACAACAATATTGAAATTAAGCTAATTAATAACCTTGCAAAGTTCAAGTGAAAGCCACATATCTTTCACATTCAGTTAAAAGCTGAAGTTAGGGGCGCCTGGGTGGCTCAGTTGGTTGAGCGACTGCCTTCAGCTCGGGTCATGATCCTTGAGTTCCGGGATCGAGTCCCACATTGGGCTCCCAGCTCCATGGGGAGTCTGCTTCATCCTCTAACCTTCTCTCCTCTCATGCTCTCTCACTTTCTCTGTCTCAAATAAATAAATAAAATCTTTAAAAAAAAAAAAAGTTGAAGTTATTCATCTTAGTGAAGAAGGCAGGCTTAAAGCCGAGAATGGCACAAGAAGCCTAGCTTAACTTCCTGTCTAACAGCCAAGCTGTGAATGCAAAGGTAAGATTCTGGAAGGAAATTACAAGTGCTACTCCAATGAACACACGAATAATAAGAAAATGACACAGCCTTATTGCCGATATGGAGAAAGTTTTAGTAGTAGGACACAGAAGATGGAACCAGCCACATTTCCTTCAGCCAAAGCCAAAGCCAGAGCAAGGCCCAACTTCTCCCATTCTGTGAGAGCTGAGAGCTGGGGAAGCTGCAGAAGAAAAGTCTGAAGCTAGCAGAGGTTGGTTCATGAGGTTTAAGGAAGAAACTGTCTCCATAACATCCAAGTACAAGGTGAAGAAGCGAGAGCTGATGTAGCTCCTGCTACAAATTGCAGCAAGTTATCTGGAGCTTGAGCTAAGATAATAAAGGTGCCTACAATAAAGTTTTCAGTGTAGACAAAACTGCAAAATTCTATTGGAAGAAGTTACTATCTAGGGCTGTTATACCTAGAGAGAAGTCAGTGCCTGGCTTCAAAGGACAGGCTGACGCTCTTGTTAAGGGTTAACAAAACTGGTAACTTTAAGTTGAAGCCAGAACTCCTTTACTATTCCAAAAATCTCAAGGCCCTTAGGAATTATGCTCAACCTACTCTCCTGTGCTCTACAAATGGAACAAGGCCTGGATGACAGCACACGTTTACAACATGGATCTGCAGAATATTTGAAGCCCACTCTTGGGACCTACTGCTCAGGGGAAAAAAAAAAAAAAAGATTCCTTTCAACATGTTACTGCTCATAGACAATGCACCTGATCACCCAGAGCTCGACTGGAGATGAATGAGATCGCATGACAGAACTTGAACAGGTGAGGACATGCTCAGGATGGATGAGCAGAGAATATTTTTTTGCATTGGAATCTAATCTGGTGAAGATGCCGTGAAGACGGGTGAAATGCCAACAAAGGCTTAAGCCTGTCACATAAACTTAGCTGATAAAGTGGCAGCAGGGTTTGAGAAGATGGACTCCAATGTTGAAAGAAGTTCTGCTGTGGGTAAAATGCCATCAGATAGCATCACGTGACATAGAGAATTCATGTTTAAAAGAAAGAAGAGTCAACCGATGCAGCAAACTTCACATCTTATTTTAAGAAACTACCGTGGTCACCCCAACCTTCAGCAGCCACCACCCTGATTAGTCAGCAGCCAGAAACACAGAGCCAGCACGCTCCACCAGCAAAAAGATTCTGACTCACTGAAAGTTCAGATGATAGTTAGGGTTTTTTTAGCAATCATTTTTAAACTAAAGTATGTACATTGCCTTGGGTTTTTTTTTTTTTTTAAGACATAATGCTATTGCAATTAATAGACTACAGTACAGTGTAAATGTAACTCTTCTATGTACTGGAAAACCCCCCCCCCCCAAATTATTTTGACTTGTTTTATTGCTATGTTTGCTCCACGATGGTGGTCTGGAACCAAACTCACAATAGCTCTGAGGCAGGACTGTGCCTATTGGCCACTCATATATTTTCTTTGAGAAAATGTCTGTTCAGGTCCAATGCCCATTTTTAAATCAGATTTTTAAATTTTTTTGCTATGGAGTTATATCAATTCTTTATATAATTTGGGTTTATAGATATTTTCTCCCATCTGCCAAGTTGCCTTTTCATTTGTTGGTTTCCTCTGCTATGCAGAAGCTTTTTCTTTTGATATTGTTCCATATGTTTATTTTTGTGTTTGGTGTCAAAGCCAAGTCATCACTGCCAAGACCAGTGTTAAGGAACTTTTCTTTTCTTTTTTGGTTTCAGGTCTCACATTCAAGTCTTTACTCTATCTTGAGTGGATTTTATGTGTGGTGTAAGATTGAGTCCAGTCTTCCCAAAACTACTGAAGGGACCATCCCTTCCCCCATTGCATATTCTTGACTCCTTTGTTGTAAATTAATTAACCATATATGGAGAGGTATATTTTTGAGCTCTTCTGTTCCATCATCAAATAGCATTAAAGACCTTCTGGGGGTCAGGAACTGGGCGAAGCTAGGAGGATACAATGGTGAGCAAACAGACATGGCCTCCACCTTCATGAAGCTTAAAGTTCTATGGAGCAGCGAGCTAAGAAGTGGATAATGCCCCAGTTACAAACTCTGACAAATGCAATGAAGGAAGATGACTCAGAAGATAATCCGAGTAAAACAGGAGGACTTTCAGCAAAGGAATGAAGGGGGTGGGTGGAGAGAGAGTGCCCCATGGCAGGCTAACTCCATCAGAATGGAAGCCGGTCTTTGGTGAAACAAGAAGAGAGAAGCTTTGCCCCTCCGCCCCCATACACACACCCACTGCCCCCAGCAGAGGAGACCTAGCATGCTGGGAAGGAAAATGGTCTCAACCCGGCTGGACTCCAGCACTGAGCTAACCTGGAGGGGAAAGAACTCAGTGCTGGGACCCACAGCTCAGTGAGACCCAGGACAACATGGCTGCAGGGCCAGCGCTCACGGTACCCGAGCAGCAACACCAGGCAGTTCCAGCAACAGACTATTGTGGCCTGGTGATGAAGAGCAGGAGTTGTGAAGCCAGACAGGGATGGAATTCCAGCTATTGGGTGCTCTGCACAGAGCTTTGTACACAATGCTAAATAAGTAACCTGCCCTCCTGTGGCCCTCCTTCCCTTCCCTCCTGTCAGTTTTGTTCCTTCCACTGAATTCTAGGATCAGCCCTAATTCATCCAGGACTGGAATTCCTCCCACAGCTCCAACCCTCTGACTAGGCAGACATCTGCCCACCCAGCACAGCCACACGTCCTGCCTGTGGCTAGATTCCCTCAGAGCCAGGGTCCTCTCAGCCCTTACCCAGCGCTCTGTCAGAGAGAGGTGCGACTGCCCATGTCCTGGCCTGTGTTCACCCTGTCCCACCGCATCTGTTTACCACGAGACCTGTCCCACCTCTGGAAGACGCCTGTTTCTTTTCTTTAGTAACGTACGGTAATGGGGCACAATCTTAGTTTCCAGTCTCCGCCCTCCAAGCCAGGTTGCAGTTGTTGCCTCCAGTTGCACTGATAAGACTTTAAATCACCATTGCGGACTTCTAATTTTCTATGGAAGAGGAACTCAAGTCATACTTATTAAATCACCATTGCGGACTTCTAATTTTCTATGGAAGAGGAACTCAAGTCATAATTATTATTAAAACAGCAGCCAGACAAAGTAAGAGGCTGAGAAGGAAAGCGTTGGGCTCTAGTTCAGGCAAACTGACCACTGCAAGAACTTGAACGTCTTTCTCTTACCTCCACATATAAAACTATATCCCAAGGTTAAGCTTGCCGAAGCTCTACCTTCAGAAGTTAAAATCTCCCTACAACTTTTAATGTCTGCACAGGTATTTCAAGAATACTTCAACAAGTATATATGAAATGCTACATTGTACTAGATAATTTCACTAGCTGTGGCCTTTACTCTTCTCCTTAGCTACGTACAGAATCAGCCATTCTGTCGGTCTCTCTCCCACACTGCCCCAACAGCTCTGGGTTGTTGTCCTCTGCCTGGTAAGACCCCACCCCTGGCACTCTTGCTTAGCTTTTCCATTGTCTTTCATCCCAAATTCTTGTACAGGCCCCAGTAATCTCAAAACAGGTTAAAAAAATGAACTTATCCTTTCCTCCAGATCAACTCCCCTTCCAGCCTGATTCTTGGCTGTCTTGGGTAGCTCCACCTCCTCCGACCCTCCTATACTTGAACTCTTGTCTAACTCCCCTGGACTACTTGGGCTGCTTCTTTCCCTCATGCGTGGTCAGGGATTCCTGCTTGTGGATTCCTGCTTCTTCCCCAGAGACAGATGACTGTGTGACCTGAACATTAAATAATAAACTCTGCTCCATTTACCACCATAAAATGTACCATGGCCTGATGCTTTCACTCTGGATGAGGAATATTCCCCCCAAAACTCACTCTCCTCCACCCCCAACTCTGGCTCTATACCTGGTCTCTTGCTTCTGTCCTGTCCTTAGAAACCCACCCTCCTAGCTTCATACTCTTTCTGGAACTGAAGCCCTCCTCAATATATAGCTCACAGGATTTGCTCACCAGCTTCTCAATCCAAAACCCTCACAAGCACCCCGTTACCACCCTTTACCTTTCCAGCTGTCAGAAAAGACCAGACATGGATGGTACTTCATTTTCTAACCAGAGAAATCATAAATTTGTTGACATTGAGCTATCGGAATCCCTCATATGCCAAGTGGTGAGTAGGCAATCATGGCAGAAGAGTGGCAAATCAGAGACAGATTTCACCTTTTGCCCTCCTATCCCAGTCAATGGTAGCTTTCTGAGAGCGCAACTTGGCCTTGACTGCAGAGTAGCCTTAACCAAAAGGAGGTGATGAGAAATCCTCCTCTCTCATTCCCTGGGCCAGGAAAGGTACTATCTAAGGCCAGGTCATCCACACAGACCCTCTCCATCCCATTTCAAGTGTCTGCCATTTTACAAAGAAGAACAAAGTATCCACCACCTGGGAAATCGGCTGAAATGCTCTTATGTTGACTTGAAATTTTATGCTGTAAGTAAATGAAAAACCAATACTATGGTTTTAACCAATAGAAACTATTAATATATGAAGTGATCATTTAAAAATGTTTGTCTTAATACCACCTAAAATGATGTTGTATACCAGATCTTAGGAACTACCAATTTAATGGAAACCATCTGGCATGAAATTTTTCCTACTGCTAGAAATTCTATCACTAAAATATAATTGGTCTTAAAAGCTTAAATTGAATCATAACAAAAACAGTACAGAATACATGTGGTATAAATGCCATTTTAGAGCAAAGTCAAACAGGTAAAACTAAACAATGTATGTTTACGGATATATTCACATATGGTAAACTATAAAGAAAAGCCAAGTAATGAAACACAAAATATCTTTGTTATGAAAACAGTCTTCTTTCGGAATTTCTTTACTAAAGTGAATCTTAACAGATTAATTCTGAAAACTTAAACAATTGCCCAGTTTTAACATTGTTTTCTTCCACACCACATTATGTTGAAATAAGCTATTCAACTGATTCCTACATTAGTGTGTAAGAACTTTAAAGGGCAGGGGCTGTGTTTTATGATTTGATTCCCAGAACAATTATAGACAAATCAACTAAGGAGCTAAGAGGCCAAAATAGCATCCATATGGCTCTATGGTGCTTGATTTATAATAAAGCGGGAGAGGATGTCATTTGAAGTAATTTCTACACCCAACGTGGGGCTTGAACTCACAAGCCCAAGATCAGGAGTCACACGTTCTACTGAATGTGCCAGCCAAGTGCCCCAGAAAGAATGTCATTTTAATATAACTGTGCTAAGTCAACTGAATAACCAGATGAAAAAAATCTAAACCATACATAAAAATCCAGATACATGATAGACATAAACCTGAAAATATTTCTTAAAAATAACAGAATATATTTATGACCTTAGATTAGGCAAAAGAAATTTATAAAGAACATGGAAAACATTAACCATAAAGGAAAAGATTGATAAATTAGACTAAGTAGAATTATTTCTATTTATCAAAAGAAACAGTTAAGAGAATAAAAGAGCACTAAGAAAATCTAACCAATAGACTCCGATTTAGAAGAGATTTAGGAATTCCCTCACATTCAAGCTAAAAACAGACACCAGCAACTCAAGAGAAAGTGAGGCAAGAGACTTGAGCAGACTCTTCCCCCAAAGAGAATATCCACATGGCCAATATTAAAATATATGAAAAGATGCTCAACCTCTTTCAGCATCATGGAAATTCAAATTCAATGAGATACTACTACATACCCAACAGGATGACTAAATTAAAAATGCATTTAAAGCTGACACAATAATAAGTATTGGGAAGGATGAGATACAATTAATACATTCATATACCAGGTGTGGAAGTATAAACTGACATAACCAGCAGAAAAAATTTAGCAGTATCTCCCACAGCCTACCATAAACATGCTCTACAAAACAACACTTCCACTCCCAGGTACAGAGCAATAGAAAAACATGTGTGCCAAAAAAAGATGAACAAGAAAGCACACATTCATATTACTTATAACAGACCCACACTGGAAATCGAATTTCCACCACCAGCAGAGTAATTATATTATGGGATATTAGTAAAATAGAATTTATACAACAATGAAAATGAACTAACCATTGCTATGAGCAAGTCTCACATAGCTAATGCTGATGGAAAGAAGACAGGCAAAAAAATTTCATTTATAAAGTGCAAAGGTGGGTAAAATTCCTCTCCAGTGTAAGAAGTCAGGATAGATGGGTGCCTGGGTGGTTCAGTTGGTTAAGCAACTGCCTTCGGCTCAGGTCATGATCCCGGAGTCCTGGGATCAAGTCCCACATCGGGCTCCCAGCTCCATGGGGAGTCCGCTTCTCACTCTGACCTTCTCCCCTCTCATGCTCGCTCTCACTCTCTCTCTTTCCTAACAAATAAATAAATAAAATCTTTAAAAAAAAATAAGTCAGGATAGGGAATTTATTTGGGTAGGAGGGGAAGGTAACAACTGGAAGGGAATATAAAGGAGGCTTATAGGGGTGCTGGTAATGTTCCATTTCTTTTATATTAACTATGTAAGTATTTACCCAGTTATACTTCTATAATCTTAATTGTATGTTTCTTCTATTTATATGCACTTGCCTATATGTAGCTTATCTCTCAATTAAAAAGTTCTTTTTTAAAAAAGGTATTAGATTGAAATAAAGACAGCATACAAGACAGAGAAACATAGGGAGCTGGCCCCAGGAGACTATTACTAAACCAAAACCTGAAAGATGTAAATCAGACAGGAAGAAAGTGATCCTGAGTGATACAAGAAGAAATGAAGAACGAGGAGGGAAAATAGTGAATTTATGGCTAAAATAACAAATATTCAGCGCATAAAACAATAAAAGTAAATTCCATGAAATAGAAAAATAAAAATGGTAAAACTGAAATATATCAAAACTTGAATCTCAAGAGAATTAAGCTGAATGAAAAAAGTCAATTTCAAAAGATTACATACTATATAGTTTCATTTATATAATGTTCTTGAAATGACAAAATTATAGAAATGAAGACCAGGTTAGTGGTTAGGGTGAGAAGCAAGTGTCTATGGCTAACAAAGGGCAACACAAAGATCTTTACAGAACTGTTCTGTATCTGGGAAATATTAGTCCTACACATGATAGGAGAGCACAGAACTAAATACACACATGCACGCACACAAAACTGGTAAAATCTGAATATAATCTGTGCATTAATGTCCATTTCCTGGTGGTGGTATTGTATTATAGTTTTGAAAGATGTTACCCTTGGAGAAACTGAGTATATTTGTATTATTTCTTACAACTGAATGTGAATCTACCATCATCTCAAAACAAGGAGATGAAAGGGGAACTCTCTTACACTGTTGGTGGGAATACAAGTTGGTGCAGCCCCTTGGGAAAACGGTGTGGAGATTCCTCAAAAAATAGAGTTACCCTATGACCCTACCATTGCACTACTGGATATTTACCCCAAAAATACAGATGCAGTGAAAAGAAGGGCCACATGTACCCAAATGTTCATAGCGGCAATAGCCACAATCGCCAAACCTGTGGAAAGAGCCAAGATGCCCTTCAACAGATGAATGGATAAAGAAGATGTGGTCCATATATACAATGGCATATTATGCCTCCATCAGAAAGGATGAATACCCAACTTTTGTATCAACATGGACAGAACTGGAAGAGATTATGCTAAGTGAAATAAACAGAGAGTCAATTATCATATGGTTTTACTTACGTGTGGAGCATATGGAAAAACACGGAGGACATTGGGAGAAGGAAAGGAAGGGTGAATTAGGGGAAATTGGAGAGGGAGATGAACCATGAGAGACTGTGGACTCAGAAACAAACTGAGGGTTTTGGAGGGGAGGCGTGGGGGTTGAGTGAGAATGTATTGCATGGAGCACTGGGTGTGGTACATGAACAATGAATCTTGGAACACCAAAAAAATAAAATAAATAAATAGGAACATCAATTCTGGAAAAAAGAACAAAGAGATGAAAGTTAAAAAATAAATTTAGATATATTATAATAGCATAACTCGGGGCACCTGGGTGGCTCAGTGGGTTAAAGCCTCTGCCTTCGGCTCCAGTCAGGATCTCAGGGTCCTGGGATCGAGCCCCACATCGGGCTCTCTGCTCAGCAGGGAGCCTGCTTCCCCTTCTCTCTCTGCCTGCCTCTGCCTACTTGTGATCTCTCTCTATCAAATAAATAAAATCTTAAAAAAAAATAGCATAACTCAAGAAGAATTAAAGCAATTAAAATATTCTAAAGTTCTTGTATCACCCAGGAAGTAAACTTAAGACTTTTGTAACAAATATGCATTTTTAGTTTAGTATGATAGTCACTGAAAGAATATCCAAACAACTAGAAAAGAAAGGATATCCCACTGGTCCAAAGAGGACAGGAAAGCGGGAGATTGTGGGGGACAAGTAGAAAATAAACAAGATAAACTCAAAGAAACAGGAAAGACATAACAAATGAACAAAATACAAAGAAACAGACAATAGAATCAATCAAGCTGAAACTCGGTTCTTTAAAAAGCATAATAAAATTCACAAGCCTTTAGCAAGAGTTAGCAAGGGAAAAAAAAAGTCAAAAAGCAATAACAGCACAAAATGAGGATTGTACTTTAGCCCTGAAGACTTTGAAAAAGCAACATCAAAATGGACTTGAAAAGTAGAAAAACTGAGACAGCTTCTACTTATCAAACACGTAGAATCAGTAGTCAAAATCTTGAAACCTAGAAAATCCTTCCCTTTCCTATCAATTCACATTTCAATTATATTTAGACTAAATCAGTCCCAGCCATCTTTAACTGGTCTCTGTTCAAACAATACGCATGTATTTCTTACACTTTGAATTCTATTATTATTTTTGAGATTCTCCACTGATATTTCTCCAGCTATTCAGAGAGGAGTATGGCAGGGCAGGAAGAGGGCAGGATTTAACATCAGACAAGTCTTGAATGTAGAACTAGCGCCTAAGAGGCGGTTGCATCCTCTGAGCTAGGGATCCTAGTCACTGCGCAAGGCAGTTTCAAGGATTTGTGGAGATGGAACGAAAGCATTTAGCATTTAGGAGGTGCTCAAATGACAGGTGTTTAAAAAAATCTTTACTGTGGCAAAATATTTAACAAGATTCACAACTTTAGCCATTTATGTGTATTTTTTTTTTTAAGATTTTAATCCACTTGAGAGAAAGAGCACAAGCAGGGGGAGCGACAGGCAGAGGGAGAGGGAGAAGCAGGCTCCCGGCTGAACAGGGAGCCCAATGCGGGTCTCGATCCGAGGACCCTAGGATAACGACTTGAGCTGAAGACAGGCGCTTAACTGAATGAACCACCAGGCGCCCCTACATGTACGATTTAGAGGCATTACGGACACTCACATTGTTGCACAGCTACCGGTACTAACGATCTCTATAACTCGTTTGATCTTCTTAAGCTAAAATCCTATACCCATCCATTACACAACTCCCCCTTTTCCCTAGCTGCTGGCAAGCTCTATTCTACTTTCTGTCTCTCTGGATTCAACTACTCTAGGTAAGCAATGGACTAAGTTTCTGGGCCTGAGCTGGAGGCACTCCAGCCACATGTGCCACATCAGTGAACCAAACCTTCCTTTTCCTGTAAATGCTCCAACTTGACTGGGAACACCGCATATCCAATCAGCCAAGCCCCAAATGCTGAGCCAACTCTGGGCTCTAGTTAGCTCCTCCTTCCTTGATCTTTCTAAATAAGGTCACGTATGCACCCCCAGCCAATCAAATGCCCCGTCTCTGCATTGCTCTTCTAAAGCTCTGTATAATTCACTCTCGCCCCATCTCCCTCAGCAAAAGGGTTCCATTGCTAGTGCGACACTGTATTCCATGGCTCATTGTCTCTCACATAAAGGACAGGCACCACTAATTGATTTTTGTCCTCTGACAGTAGAATCATATAGTACTTGTCCTTCTGCGACTGGCTTATTCCACTTGGCATACGGTCTTCCAGATTCATCCATGTTGTAGCCTGTGTTGGAAGCCTCGCCTTTTTAAGGCTGAGTGGTATTCCATTATATGTATAGACCATATTTCATTTGCTTATTTGTTCTTCTATTAATGGACACTGGAGTTGTTTTCATCTTTTGGCAATTACAAATAATGCAAGTGGCAAAAAAAATAACAATTACAATTAATTACAATTACAAATAATGCAAGTGGCAAAAAAAACTATATTTTTTATACCAAATATTACATATTAAGCAATCAAAATCGTTTGCCCCAGGCCACAAAGTTTGTCTTCTTAGCATATCTTCTTCATGCCCATATATGAGGAAAATACAGACAGCTCCTACTTTCTATTGATAGAAATCTTATTTAAAACCTCTCATTACTTTTTCACACCCAGAGGAACAAAATAGTTCAACTATAAAGAAAGAAACAAACTGCTAATCACAGTTATTGCAAACTGTGAATTAATACAAAGCAATCTAAAATTTGAAAATGTCAACCACTTACAGATTGTAGGAAAAGATCTGTGCTTCAGTGGGAAATTATGCATTGTTCACCTCACCCACTTTTAGGTTTTCCAGTCCAGCCTTGCACAGCCTAGGTCATGATAAGTTGACGAGAACCAGTGGCAACAGAGGATTCTGGTCTGTGCACATGCAAATGAAGCCCTGGAAGCCCAGGTCTCTCCCGCATGGCAAGGGCACTTTTGTATCATTTTCAAGTTCGATATTCTTGGATGGATTCCTGGTACAACTGGATCTACCAGTCTCTCCCAACTCTTCCCAGGGTTTTGCCAACCACTTCCAGCTTCCTGGCTCCCTCCACCCAAACCTCCCTCAGATGGGAGGCAAGTTCATTTGCCAGAAATTCTCTAATTTCGCCTCCAGGCCTCACCCAACCCAAGAATTCATAGACCACACTTTTGATCACAACCACACTCTTCCCCTCCCCTTCTACGGGCAATCAAATCTTCAGGAAGTAAAAGTCAGCCCACAGTGAGACCCAGGTCTCGGATCATGGACCTTCCACTGGCGCAATATTCCTCCAAATTAGTTCCTGGAGCAGGGAATGGAGGGTGGGTGGAATCTTAGTTATTATAATGGACTTTCAAACTCAATCATACATACATATTTCGTTTCTCTTCTGAGTATTTAATTTTTCTTGGGGAGAATTTAAATTTTTCTCCTTGGGGAAAAATAATATGGTCAAAACAAAACAAAACAAAGACACTGCCTTGGGTCAGTATTTCTTTATCCATAGCACTATAGGGTTCCCCTAATCGTGAAGTTTCAACCCTGCCCACATTATCAGGTCTTCCGTTTACTTATTTACCAATGCTGGTGACACAGGGAACAGACAAGTGTGGTTGCTGTCCTCCTGGGGGTTACCACCAGCTGAGGGCAGGGGGGTAGGGGGTGGGAATTACCACAGAAGAGATTATAGAGGGTTTTTTTTTTTTTTAACCTAAAAAGATGCACAATGGAACCCTGGAAAATGAAAAAGTTCAAGTAAGTTTAGATTGTTACTTCACAAAAGAATGACGATGGATACATATTCAGTGCTGGGGGGAAACACACACTGATCATAGGAAGTTGTTTTCCTGAGGGAAAAGAGTAGTGTCCCACACTGTAAGGGGTACCTAGCAAATTTAAAAATCCAAGCTCTAATTTAAGTGTTGTTAGCATTATCACATTTTTGTAAATTGTTTTTTTTTTTTTTTAAGATTTCATTTATTTGACAAAGAGAGAGATCACAAGTAGGCAGAGAAGCAGGCAGAGGGAGAGAGGGAAGCAGGCTCCCCGATGAGCAGAGAGCCTGGTGCGGGGCTCGATCCCAGGACCCCGAGATCATGACCTGAGCCGAAGGCAGAGGCTTTAACCCACGGAGCCACCCAGGTGCCCCAAGTTGGTTCACTTTTATCTAAAAGGAACACAAAGTAAACAGAGGCCCTTTGGAAGCGGTGGCGGCAAGGACCCCTACCGGAGGGACAGCTTTGAAAGAAACAGCTGGGCCAAACCAGCCTGACTCATGACTCCTGTGTCATCAAGTTACCATCCCACAGTCAATCAGGGAGGGGAATGAGTCACTGCCAGGCCTTCAGACTGTGGGCCCCACACAAGCACACCCTCCTTTTGGCAGACGGCTAAAGGGCTCGAGTTTAGGGGTCATGAAGAATGAAAGACAATCAAAATGTGGACACACAATCAGAAAAGGACGGAGACACATGAGTCTATCTTTAAAGTAATCTGTTGGCTACTCATCGATTATCACCAATTCTGAACAGCATGAGGACAGAAGTCACATGGTTTTCTTAAAAGCCTTCATCATCTTATACCCTTGTCTGTAACCAAAGAATTTTTATAACTGGGCTCAGTGGCAATAGACTTGTTTTGTATTTCCAGGACTTATTAAACAGAAGCTTTGTGGTTTCTTGGAAGGTTTGAAAATTCTGAATGTGTACTCAATCTAACACTGGTTGGCACAGAAACTAAACACTAAGTATTAAGTTTTAGCTAACAGCTAAGTGATAAACCAGGGTATTTCTCGGGTCAGAACTTCTACCAAATAAATTTGTTTTAATTAGATTTCAAACCCACCAGGCTACATTGTAAACTAATGAAACTAATTTTAAGAAACTAGAAGTCTCCAGTGTGTTCAGGAAAGTGATAGCTTTTTTCTTTTCCCTGAAGTTTTAAGCTCTCAAAAAAGATGTTGGCACTGATAATAAGTAAGGAATGGAGGTGTGACCATCCCCAAGGTAGAAGAAGGAAAGTGGTAGAAGGTTCTTTGTATGTTTCATTCTTTGCTGGAAAAGCACAAGGTTACAGTTTGTGGTGCAGCTGTTAGTTCTTAAGTAGGACACAAACAAGTTTTTACTCCCGAGCAAATAATCAGTAAGGATTGGCTACCACCAGGAGCCTGGACTGTGTGGCCCTTAATGGGAAAGCTCTGCAGTAGCTCTCTGGGGCATAGAGGCAAGGCAGGCCACGTGTTCTTTGGCCACGTATTTTCTTGATCCCACCTTAGAGCCAAACATTTAAAAAAAAAAAAAAAAAAAAAGGGCAGGACAAGCAAGCCAGGCAATTGTTCCTTAACTCTTATCAAGGATTACAATTAGGATGTTTTTATCCAAAACGAAACATTTTGTTTTTACAAATAAAGTTTGATGGTTATATGCATGGATGAAATGGATCCTACATAACATTTCTTACCCACTATGGAGCAGAATGGATGCCTTTGGATACATATCCTTTTATCGTTCCATGGGGAGATTCCACTCTACGTAAGGTAGGAGAAAGGACGCAGGCAAACAACGTGAAATAAATAGAAATAAGGACTTAGTCCCAATTCTGAAGGAGATTCTAAAATGGTGTGCAGATAAGGAATATTTAGTAACAATTAGCTCAAAGAAATTACCATTTAGTAATTGAGAAACCCTAAAAATCCGAAGTTTGATTATACACTCTTTGGAGAGGCTGAGAAGTTGTTCTCAGAAATATTACCATTGGAAGCAAGGATTAACCAAACCCAGCACTGCCTTTGGGCCATTCCACATCTAGGCACTTATTCTGCAAATATGCTTGCACAAAATGCAATATGTCCAACATACAATTTAATGCAACTTTGTTTATAATTGTAACAATAGCTATACTAGTTTCCCATGGTTGTTGTAACTAATTCCCATAAACACAGCAGCTTAAAACAACACAGATTCATATTCTTACAGTTCTGGAGGTCAAAAGTTCATAGTTGGTATCACCCAGCTGAAATCAAAGTCTTGTTCTTTCTGGAGGTTCTAGGGGAGAGAACATTTCTGAGCCTTTCCCAGCTTTTAAAGTCTTCCCAGACTCTTGGATTCCAACCTTCTTAACACTCCAAACTCTGCTCACGTCCCCCGGCAGACTGATGGTCTTGCCTCTCCCCACCCCCTCACACCCCCCCCCCCCCGCCTTTAAAAAGGACTAATGATTGATTACACGGGGACCACCTGGATAATACAGGTTAAACTGCCCTTGTCAGGACCCTTAACTTAATCACAGCTGCAAAGCCCCCTTTGCCATGGGAGGCGACACACTCACAGGTTCAGGGGATTAGGAATAGCAGACATCTTATACTCACCCTACCACAGCAGCAAGAGACTGAAAACAAACTGCCTATTAGTTGTGGGCTGGTTAAATAAGTGACAGCATTTTTTTTTTTCTTTTTTAAAGATCTCACCTATTTATTTGACAGAGGGACAGAGATCACAAGTAGGCAGAGAGGCAGGCAGAGAGAGAGCGGGGGAGGCAGGGTCCCTGCTGAGCAGGGAGCCCAATGCAGGGCTCGATCCCAGGACCCTGAGATCATGACCTGAGCCAAAGGCAGAGGCTTTAACCCACTGAGCCACCCAGGCGCCCCGTGACAGCAAACTTCTATCGTGGAATATTATACAGTTGTTTAAAATAGGAGAAAACTCATATAATAAAAAGAAATCAAAATATAACATTAGGTGAAAAAAGCAAAATATGAAATGCAGTATATGTAATTTACTTGTATAAATCATATTTAAACTCTCCCCGGAATGATCTATCAGAAGCAAAGCAGGAGGTTGCCTGCAAGGTCAGGAACTAAGCAGCAGTTTTACAAGACTGAGACTTGTCACCATATATTCTGTGACAATTTTTTATTTTTGAGATTTGCAACATGACTTATCCAAAAACACAAAATAATAAAGTCTAGAAAGAGGAAAAAAGAAGCACAGAAGGAGTTATAGTAGGAGGAGATCCATGCTGATTTGGGGGCCCGAAAGGCCAGGTTTCACAGCAACATACAAAATGGTATCTGACTCCAAGGCTACACAACGAATGACCCCAAGACTTTGTGGCTTCAAACAAGTACCCAACAATTGTCTCATGGCTTTTGAGGGTTGGGAATCTGGGAAGGGCTTAGCTGGGTGGGTCAGAGTCTCTTTAGAGGTTGCAGTCAGGTTGACAGCTGGGGCAGCTGCCATCTCAAGGCTGGGATGAGGCTGGAGAATCTGCCCGCAAGCCGGTACTCGGCCTCTGTTCCTTGCCGTGTAGGCCATTCCATAGGACGCCTGAGTGTGTGGATGACATGGCAATTGATGAGTAACCTGAGAAAGAGAAAAAGAGGGAGGGAGGGAGGGAGGGAGGGAGGAAAGGAGACAGAGAGAGATTGAAGGCCAGCCCAAGGCAGAAGCCCCAGTCTTTTATAATCTAGTCTTAGAAGGGACGAGTCAGTTCTGCCCTATGTCTCTGGTCACACAGACCAACCTTGGTACAATGAGGCAGGGTACAGGCGAGAACACCAGGAGGCGGAGGGCTCAGGGGGAGCCATCTTGGAAGCAGGCTACCACAGAATGGACAGAGCGGTGGAAGGCAGGGCTCTGGTGAGTAAACATGAGGGAGGCAATAAAAAGGTGAATGACTGTAGTGAATGTGGAAGGCAAGAAGGAAATCGACCTAAGTAGAATCATAAATATATCCTGGAAGCAGTGAAAACAGAAATATGGAGAGTAGGGTTGGCCTCAGTTACCAAGCCCCTGATTCACTATTCTTGCCATGCTCACATCTGTGTTCTAGTCCTAAGAGGAAAAATGTTCTCTCATCACACCAGAAGACTCTTTCATACATGTTAGCTTCTCTCTTCCGCTCAGACAAGATGTCTTCGAGAAGAGGGGCACATCGTTCACGTTCATACCCCTGCCACCCTCTACCAGTAAAAGAAAACATGACGCTGTGGCTTGAGTAACACAAACTGAGTGGCTCCTGTAGCACCAGTGACGGCCTTGAGAAACTAGTCTTCTTACCGGATTCCCCAACTCTTAACTACATTTCATTCCAGAACATTCGTCTCTTCTTTTTCAGTGGCAGCAGTGACATTGTATCAAAATACAGAACGGACATCACGTGCCAGCTGATAAAAAGAGAAACAGCATCAGCTGTGTAATATTACACTCCTTGTAAAAATATTTGACTTCAAACATCAGGAGGCAACAATCAGACAAATTCAGCATGGAACCTTCTATAAGACATCTGGCCTGGCCACTTCAGAAATATCAGCGTCACAGGGCGCCTGGGTGGCTCATTTGTTAAAGCCTCTGCCTTCAGCTCAGGTCATGATCCCAGGGTCCTAGGATCGAGCCCCGCATTGGGCTCTCTGCCCAGCGGGAAACCTGCTTCTCCCTCTCCCACTCCCCCTGCTTATGTTCTCTCTCTTGCTGTCTGTCTGTCAAATAAATAAATAAAATATTAAAAAGAAAGAAAGAAAGATCAGTGTCACAAAAGAAAAAATACAGGGACTATCTACATTAAAGGAAGCTTTAGGACTATGAAAATTCAATGCCACATGTAATCCTGAAGAGGGTCCCAAGCATTTAAAATGAAAGGAAAAACCATAAAGGACATCGTTAAGACAACTGGGAAAATACAGCTAGGGACTACATTTTGGAGAATATTACTGTATCAATGTTAACTGTCAGGTGTATTAGTAGTATGTGGTTACAGAAGGAAATGTCCTTGCTCTTAGAGGAGAAACATGCTGAAGTGTTTAGGAGTGTCACTTTCAAAGGGTTCAGCAAATAAATGTGCTTGTGTACATTTGTGAGTGTGTGCGAGGGTGGGCGGGGGAGAGAAAGACAGAAACCAAGTGTGACAAAGTGTGAACAATCACATCTATGTGAAGGGTATGGAGGTGTTCACCAGATGACTGTGAATTACTCTACAGCCCTGAAAATTTTCAAAATAAAAAGTATGTATATCTATGTTGCTGTATATTCTTGTTCTACATATATATGTACACGTATATACAACAGAGAGCAAAGACGTAAGGCAAGTTGCATCTTTCTGTAACCATAGTGCCCAAGGGGACTATGTCCATTCTTGAACAGAACTGTTCTTTTTTTTTCTTTTAATTTTATTTATTTGTCAGAGAGAGATAGAGCACAAGCACAAGTAAGGGGAGCGGCAGGCAGGTGGAAAAGCAGGCTCCCTGCTGAGCAAGGAGTCTCATTCGGGACACGATCCCAGGGTCCTGGGATCATGACCTGAGCTGAAGGCAGACTCAACCAACTGAGCTACCTAAGCGCCCCAGAACTGTTATTCTTTAAAGATCTAGGGGCGCCCGTGGGGCTCCATTGTTAAGCAGCTGCCTTTGGCTTGGGTCATGATCCCAAGGTCCTGGGATCAAGCCTCGTATCAGATACCCTATTCAGTGGGAGGCCTGTTTCTCCCTCCCCCAACTCCCCATGCTTGTGCTCCCCCCCATCTCTCTCTGTCAAATAAATTAAAAAAAAAAAAAAAAGGTCTGAAAAGCCCACCTCACAATTCACAGGGGGCACAAACTAACCCTAAAATACCCTGTGATTCCCAGGCACTGAGCCCCGGGAGGCCGGCTGGAGATCCCTTCACTTCCTATCCCAGCAGAACAGTGGATGCAGTTTTCTGTGAAGGAGACAGGATCCAAGTGTTCAAAGTGCAAAGTTGCTCTCGAGTCACATGGTTACTGAACTCAGCCATTCTCAACTGCGTTCCTGAAGTAAACTGGGAAGTTGTGTCCTGAATTTTGTCATATTTGCGCTTCAACGGTGAAGGAGGCAGAGGGGGCTTCTGGCAAGGGCCGCAGAGGCGCTGGGACGTGCTGGACGTTTCCCAGGCTGCGAGGCCACCGTTCGGACTCCTCGATCAGCCCCTTTCTCAGAATCCTAGAGTACACCGAAGCACAGTTATTCGCCCTTCGCCAACCACAAGTGAGACTTCTGTAGCTACTTCGTGTCTCTCAGAGCCCACTGTGCTGGCTAAATTTCTCATATTACTCTGTATAAAAGATTTCTTAAAGAGGTGCCTGGGTGGCTCCATTGGTTAAGTGTCTGACTCTTGATTTTGGCTCAGGTCATGACGTCAGGGTCCTAAGATCGGCAGGCTCTGTGCTCAGCATGAAGCCTGCTTAAGATTCTCTCTCTCCCCTTCTCTTTGCCCCTTCCTCATCCCTACCCTCCACTCATGCACCTGGGTGTGCTCTCTCTCAATAAATAAATAAATAAATAAATAAAAATTAAAAGTGATCTTAAAAAGGGAGACGGCTTCTCCCTCTCCCTCTGCCACTTCCCTGGCTTGTGGTGCTCTCTCTCTCTCTCTCTCTTCCTCTCTCTAAAAAGTGATCTTACAAAAAAAAGATTTCTTAAAAATTGGTTTGTGATCATCTCACCTTGGAGAACAAAAAAGCAGGTTCAGGTACATGGAATTTCCTACAGAACACTATCGTGATTATTTTTCTCTACAAAATGGGAAGAAAGGAGTCCCACGAATAAATTCAGGTTTAGCTATTCAGTCCGATTAGGTTTAGAATGCTCCAAATAAAAGAATAGGAAGTGACTTCGTATTGATCGGCCAGACCTGGGTGCATAATACTTTGATTTTTAGCAGTACTCCGCTCTGTCATCTTAAGCAAGATAAAGCGGTTAGGTCATGAAAAGTAGGTCCCTGCTTCTCTGAATGGATCTTACAGCGAACTCGATGAAAAGTCAGTCCCTGCTCGGGACAACGTTGGAGGACTTGGATCAATGAGGAACAGCCCTCCGTCTAACAGACCAGAGACAAGTAGAACCACCTCTGGACACAGTATTGAAATGTTGTGGTTTTACACGATCACCATGTTTGGCAAAGGTCTGGCATTTACCCTGATCCTTTCAGCTTTCCCTGCACATGAGCTGCCATGGACACGCCTTCCCTCCATCCTCTCGCCATGGAGGGGATGGGCACCTGACGCAGCTACTCTAATAAGAATCCTTCCCCTGAATTTTAGAATCAGAATTAAGAAAGAAAATTCAGTCTGTCCTTGGTAGTTGGGACTGAATGACATATAGTTGGGAGCTAGGGCAGTATATGGGCAGAGTAGAGGAAGCCAGTCAACAGGGAAAGAAAAGAGCATTGCCATCTGAGTAGTCTATCCGAGCAGATTCCAGAAGGCTCAAGTAACACCTCTAGCTAACTTGAGGATTATCATGAACACATTCTAAAACAAATTAACAGAATATTAAAAGATAGCAGGCTATTTTTCCCTGGAGAAATGATTCCATTAGTTGTCTTTGGTCTCATTTTATTTTTGACATATACAATTTATTTAACCATCAAAAGTGCATTCTAAGCAATGTACGTAGTTATAAAAGTTTCTTTTAATCTTCAAGGAAATAATACAAAAATATCTACTGAAGTCTCAGATTATCTTTATTAACTAGGATTTATGCGATTTGATCAAAAACTGTAAGACATGTATATCATGTATAAAATGTATTCTCTCAAAAAATAAAGAAGAAAGAAAAAAGAAAAAGAAAGGGAGGGGCACTAGTAAATGCCCCAAGTTTTCAGCTAAGATTCCTGAAATAGCTACATCCTAAGAATAAAAGCAAACTGAAAATAGACCACCCTCAGCTAAATTAAGGTGATTTGCTTCTACCTGCCAACCAAAAGTAAATAAAATCTTCTGTGGATAATATCTACCAAAACCTCTATTATTTTCACAAAGAATGTCAATTAAAAATTACCAGGAATGCCACGATACATGACCAAATGACCAAAAAACAGAAAAGACAGACATATCTGTAATTCAGGTGTTGGAATGATCAGACATGAACTTTAGAGTAACTGGCAATATTATGAGGTTCCATCTTTGAAATAACTAATAGTCATCTGTCTCTTGATCTGGGCGCTAGTTACAGGTGTGTTTACTTTGAGACAATTCATCAACCTGTATATTTAATACTGTGGACTTTCTTGGGCATATGTCATACTTTAATACAACTTTACAAAAAAAAAACTTGTGGAATGCAGTTAAATCTGAGCTTAGAAGGAAATTCATAGTCTTAAATGAACATAGTTGAAAAAGTAGGCTGAAAAGCAATGATAGATACTAACTAACAAAAGTTAGTATCTATCTCAAAGACTTTTTTAAAGATTTTATTTATTTGAGAGAGAAAGGGAGAGCGCACGAGCCATGGTAGAGGGAGAGGGACAAGCAGTCGCCCTACTGAACAGGTAGCCTGAGACAGGGCTCTGTCCCAGGACCTGGGGATCATGCCTCAAGCAGAAGGCAGATGCTCAACCAACAGCCACCCAGGTATCCCTCTCAAAGACTTTTTTTTAAAAAAGAACAGAAAACATAAAAGATGGAAACAATTAAAATAAAAGCAGAAATCAATGAAATAGAAAACAAATGCATAATGCAGAAAACACAAAAATCCAAAAACTGGTTCTTTGAGTGATACCATTGACAAGTGCTGTAGTGTGTAGCTTGCAACAATTCTCACCTCCTGCTATTCATGGCCTCATATAGACCTCTTTCAGGCTCACTAGGCACGAATAGGGCTGGCCTGTGTTATTAAGGCAAATGACAGAGTCTGACATCCAAAGCCAGATTATAAAAGACACTGCAGCATCCACCTTCCTTTCCCTGAGATCATTCACTCTGGGTAAAACCTACTACCAAGTTTTAACGACACTCAAGCAACCCTAAAGAGAAATTAATGTGCTAAGTTACTGAGGTCTCCCACTTACAGCCAGTACCAACTTGCCACCATTTTGAGTGCGCCATCTTGAAATCAGATTCTCCAACCTCAGTCAGGCTTTTAGGTGACTTAAGCCCTGGCCAACATGTTGACTACAACCCAAAACAAAAGCACTCAGCCTAAGTATTCCTGAAATCTTGACCCACAGAAACTATATGAAGCAACATATTTGTTTTCTATTGCCGCATAACAAATTACCACAAATGAACATTAAAAAAAAAAACATAACTGTATCACTCACAGTGGTTTTGCTTTTTCTAATTAAACCCTAATTGATACAAATACTAATACAGAATTTGAGCCAAAGAACAGAACCTTTAGGATGAGTTTTCTGAATTGGTACTGAGTTGTCTGGAATTGTTTCTCCAATCTGATTGAAGACATTACTGACCCCCAGTGGTAAAGGGAATGATGCTAGTCCATTGCTTACAGTGGCAAAAACTTACTTAAAATATAAACTAGATCCCTATCATCAAATCCTATACAAGGCAAAGAATAACTACCCATT